>OV651822.1:38542315-38567315 GCA_927349885.1 Psylliodes chrysocephalus
GCTAAAACTTAACTTATAACCAAAACCAACTTCTAAAACATACGAAATGTTTTGACAAATACGTGACAAATACGTCATTAACAATCAAAGCTCATATAAATTGTTTCATTGCAATCGTTCTACTTATTAAAACATTTTGACTTGTGTTGGTTTTAAATGTTTCAACTTTAAGAGTAAAAACCCACTTTTTAATAAACCTTTTAAAACACAAATTGTTCTCAAAATTCAGTTCTCTGTTGTATCTCTAAATTTATCTAATAACCGTTATTGCTTTGTTATTTTTCTTATTTTTTTGTCGTTTGATGATAGGTGTTGTTGCCTCTTTGTACTTACTATAGTAATTAGGGTATTAAATTATTTTTGTTATTTATGGATACTGTAGTGAGTAATTTATGTATTTTTATCTTAAAAATCGTATAAATAAAATACATTGCAAAATATCAATAGACTGTTATTTTGATTTAACATTTTCACTACCCCTCGTAACAAGTCTTAGAAACTTATTCTCTTACTCCGTAACCTTTCCAACATGGCAACTAAAGCCTACTCTCAGAATATTTTGAGTAGGCGTTATTGTATAAAGATAGATTTCTACTTTTAAACAGATCAATTAACAGTTTCGGCTTCTCTCCACCAGTAGGGCCCCATCTCCTTATGCCGGGAGGGTGCGGAAGGTAATCAAACAGAATTTATACACGCGTTGACTAACTATCTCTACTCTTTAAACAATGGTGTTATGTATAAATAATTGTTAGTGTTGATGAAATGGTCATTAATATATCAAATATCTACTTAAATATTAAAATTTTGTATGTAGTAGGTATTGACCAATGATGTTTATATCTATCTGAAATTTTATTATGCGAACGAAATATTGATTTATCAATTAATATAGTCGTAACGGATCGTTTAATTTATTAAATGCAATTAAATTAAAATGAGAGTTATATTTCAATTTAAAAATAATTGATAGAAGTAGTAGTTTTTATTATAATTATTATGTATTTGAAGAAATTAAAATGCTTTCAAGTAATTTTAAAAAATACATAAAAAGTTTGTAAACATCTAGGAAAATTCTTGGAAAACTATATAAAATTGTTCTTAGAAAATATCCAGCACAGCAAATTATTGTCAATTTTCAACTTTTCTGTGATATGTAGTTTACTGACGCAACCATGAAGATTCACCTTGTTGAAATAAATTGTCAGAGTGTAACAAACATTTTTGGAAAGAAAATTATCACAGGTCTGCAAACAAAAAATTGCATACGATTTTGTCACTGAAACCAGGAAAACAATTTAAAAAATTACATCTCGTCAGGTTTACTTGCAAAACTCATATTGATACTTCCTTAGTTACTGTTTTCCCGAAAACTTAGAAGCCCATAGGGTGAAAGATTCCACTAGGATGTCTTTAAAGCTGAAAAACTTCGCTCAACTGACGCACTTGTGGCTGGGATCGTTAGTACTAATTCACACAACTTGACGACTTCACAAAGGAACTTATTTAAACCAGTTGTTATAGGAAAAAACTTAACTGGGACTTTAATGCTGGAATATTGAAAAAATTTCCATAATTTAATTTTAGTGAATTAAAATCTTCCGATGGAAATTTTGATGAATCGTAGTTACTAATATTAAAATTGCACAATTCAACAAATTTTAATTCGTTAAAGTTTTGAAATCGAGAGTTCATTTGTTGTAAAATATTATTAAAAATTTCGGCGTATAATCGACGACGCCAACATTATCAATTCTAATTCTCTTTCTTTCAGGTTTTAAGCCAATGTTTTGAGTCTTATTCCAAAAGTGTTCGTTATTGATTTTACTTTTAAAATCATCAATTTTTTTAATGCAAAAGCCAATGTCATTTGACTTTGTAAAATGTCGAAGAAAATGTCAGTAAAAGGGAAAATCTCTGCAAAAATGTTGAGCAAAAATTTGAAATGAAAGTTTTTTTTGAGCCAATGCACATACCCTTTAGCAGCAGTAACAGTTTCAACATCCCATGTTTCTTTATTATCCCAAACGTCTTGAAAAAAGTGTATCAAAGAATCACGGTATTGAAACACTAAACGTCCATTGTAGTTCCATCGCGTCGGAGCAACTTTTGGAAACCATTTTTGAACGTGAATGTCCAAAGCACGAGTTCTTTTCGATGACTTTGAAAAGAAGGAAGCCAAACCATTAAGCGTCGAAAAGAAAACTTTGCAATCTTTAATATTATCGAATGGTTTTTCTTTAATTGTAGCACTTATATGAGATTTGCTATTTACATGTCGTTTTACCCTTTTGTGGAAATTATTCAAGTCTGTAATACCGACTGAGTTCCAATGTGTTTTTCGGCTATATTAAAAAGAAGGCAAGGCCAGCAAAACAATTTCTTCAAAGTTTTGCAGCCGGTTAACCATTCATACTTTTCATAGAACCCTACGTGAAAATGCCTGGTAAATTATTTTCTGACTTTTCTACTACTAGAATTAATAATGTCCGTTTTCTCCTCAAAATTTCTACTTGAAAATCCATTTTTCAATAAAGAACACACAATACAGACACAATTTACCACATTATTATTGTTCACAGACACAGTGCATAGTTCCTCCATTTTACAAAAACAAAACAACTACGAAAAACAAACCGAAATCTATCTGAAGTCTACGATTTTCCTCACACGTCGATTCGCGGTGCGAATTGCAATATGCGTAAGGCGACGTAAAAATCGTTACCTCTAGACCGTATTTCACGTGTCCAAACAGACTGACTACTATATTGCGGCAAAGCAGGGTCAATAACACGAAGCGAAATCAATTGGAAGATGAGCCGGCTTTTTCAAGAAGCGCTTCCGCCGACGGACTTGAAGTACCTATATGGTGTGTGCGTTTACACAATTAATTTTCTCGTGCGTTTACACATTACACCAATGAATTGTTAGTACATTTACGAAGTTTACCTAATGTTTTAGAGAAAATATATTACCTAATTTAATATTAATTTCTATGCATTGTAAACTGAAAAATATTTTTTTAAATATCAAAGTGTAGGGAAGCTTCCAAGGACCGCACGGCCCTGAAAATGCTTGATAAATAACACTATAACACATCATTAATTCCAAATGGATTTTTATAAATAAACTTCTTCCTTCTATGCTGTCATTCTTTAATAATATTTTGATTTTCAACAGCCAACAAATGTTAATTTTATCAAAATCTACCTCATCCATATTTACGGTCCATAAAGTCGCATAATAATTTAAATTCGAGCCCTTTAGACCACTCGTGTTGAATTCACCTGACATTTGTAGTATCCTGTGTTCGAGAATACACTTTTTAAAATCACCTAGTTGCTATTCGACATTTGACTAATCTTGCATACGAATCGAGGTATTCGACATACTAAAACCCCGGCGTCATAGGTTAAAAAGCACCCCTAAAAGATTATTATTTTTTTATGAGGAAACTGCGATTTGTGCCACATCCTGACTAAGTGGGTTTTAATCAAATACTTCATTACTACATTCACTGAAAATTTCAGTTTTCTAAAACCCCGGCGTCATAGGTTTAAACGCACCCCTAAATATGTATTATTTTTTTACGAGAAAATTATGCGTTGTGCCACATTCTGGTTATTTGGAATTTAATCTGCTACTTGACGACTACTTTTCCTAAAAATAGCGGTATTCTAAAACCCCGGCGTCATAGGTTGAAAAGCACCCCTAAAAGATTATTATTTCTTTTATGAGGAAACGGCTATTTGTGCCACATTCTAAGTGGGATTTAATCAGGTACTTCACGTCTACATTCACTGAAAATTTCAGTTTTCTAAAACCCCGGCGTCATAGGTTTAAACGCACCCCTAAATATGTATTTTTAACAACCATAGGAATTTGGTATGCGACATTTGCCGTGTGCGACAATTTTCATGCGAGGCTCGAGAATTCTACCCCTGACATGACTTAGCGAAAAGAGACAAAGAAGAAATAACTGCGATTTAGAGTTTATCTTAATTTTCTCAGCAATTGAGTTGTTTATACCTCCTAGAAAAGTCACAACCGAAGCAAATTGTTCGCCTTTAGTTGTTCTTCTCGTTTATTAGTCTATAATAAATATATTTGCAATTGGCCAAGTGACCCGATTTTGTGAGTGTCTTTATTAATAATGTAATCATTTTAATAGCAATGTTTGTCGCAATTGTTTACTTTATGACTTGTTACAAATTCAAATTTCAAATTGAAAGCTCGAGGAAGTGTGCTGCAAAATGCAACCCATCTATTGTTTTGAAACCGATATCTAACGTTAGTTTCGTATCAGTGACCAATATATCACTGAGCGACCTTTGTTGGTATTTAAGATCTAATTAGAAAAACTGCAAAACTGGTTAGAAAGTGTTGCTGCAAAGTTGAATCGAGTATGTCTTTGGTTTTATCGTACAGGATTGGAGTGTAAATAGAAATAATTCAAATTTCAGTTTTTAAATCATTTATATTTTGATGGCACGAAAAATGAGATTGTAGGTTTGATTTTGTTAACTGATTTAATAATTCGTATTAGATGACATTAATTTTATTTGCTTTTATCAAAAACAGAAAACAAGGATCAAAAACATATAACTTTATTCTGTTTTTATTAAAATGGGAACTTTTAATTTTTTACTATTTTTATTGCTACATAAATATATTTTTTTTGTGGGCGTTGGATATGTTTTGCATTTAGCCAGAATCAATAATATTAAGTTTTACCTGTCTATTAACCCTATCTATTCCATAAAAAGAAAGCCCCCAAAACAAGGAGTATGGAATTAGGTAGACACGTTTCACATCCAGGGGTCTATCAAGGTGACTATCACGCAGATTAAGAGGACCTCGGTTAAGAAAGGCTGTAAACTATTTGGGTTAACAGAACCCAATATATACTGATGAATCGTTCAGCGACAAAAGGTTAAATAGGGCTAAAATACCATTTGCTAGTAGCTGGCTAAAAAGTTGCTACGTTTGTATGTTATACTGAAACATATATGATCCAAATCACTAATCACACTACAACTGTCGTAAAGGTTGGAGTCTATAACTTTAATTTTGTGTGAGTGATAAGGATAACAGGCATGTCCAAGTTTGATTCTACTGATCGTTACAATACTATTTCTGGGTATTTTAAATTCTAATGCCACAACTTGTTAGGTATAACGGGGTGGAGTAGGGTGTAAAGGGTTGGTTTAATTCTATAATATTGAATCCAGTACAGGTTCCATCCTTCTTTTAACTTCTTTCCAGAAAGACTTATGCATTTGTCAATGCTAATATTATTTTTAAGAATTTGATCAGGATCGATGCTTCTTTCTCTAGTTTATCGACTGTATCATTAAAATGTATCCTAATATATGCCTTTACCCATAAGAACTTTATATCAAACTGTATTTGTTTTAGTTTGTTGATATGTATTTTTAACTTGATAGAATAGCTTTGAGGACAAATGATGTTCTGCATATTCTAGTGCCTGAATAATCCCAATGGCTTCAGCCGAAAATATTAAGGTAAATACATTTAATTTATACTGTGCTTTAATATTTAAAGAGGGAATGAATAATGCACATCCAACTCCACTATTTTGTTTGGACGCATCAGTGTTAATGTAAAGGTAATTTGGATATTTTGATAGGCGACAATTTAGTATTCGATGACTTATTGTAGGATATATACGATGGAATTTTAAGTCACTGGATCCAAGGCTAATATCATGTCAGTTATATTATTGGTGTAGCGGTCTCGGGACGGTGGTGTAGCGGTCTATCGCGCTTATATTCATTTATAGGCAAGTTTATGAGTCTGAGACTGCTGGGTTTCGAATACCAGACCGGACCATGTGGATTTTTAATTAAATTGCAGGGTTCGGTTTAGGATTTGATGTGTGGCGTATTAATAGAAATTCAATTCTGTTGATATGACATGCAGATTAAAAAAATTCGCCATACATTACCGTCTCGATGATGGTGGGTGAGGTTTTCCGGGTTTTCCTCACCTGTAAGTCAAATGGCACCATCAATCATCTTTAAGTCGCCCCGGAGCGCTACGGCAAATAATAATTATAGCCGTCCCTTCCCCTACACAAGTCGTTCAGTCGACTTCAGGGGTTGAAATTCACTCGTAAGGGGGTGAATTAGGGAGAGTATTATTATTATTATTATATTATTATTATTATTATTATTATTATTATTATTATTATTATTATTATTATTATTATTATTATTATTATTATTATTATTATATTATTATTATTATTATTATTATTATTATTATTATTATTTAAGCTATGTTTCTTTAGCATAGATGCTGTGTAACTGGTCTCTCTGAGAGCATTCCATGATACGGGAGAAGGTTTTTATTTGTTGGTCAGATGCTACGTATTTAAGTTTGATATTTGTTTGAGTATCAGAAAGTCTTTATTCACACAAACTTATTAATAACTATAGATAGTCACAATTATTTCTATTACACTATCCGATAAGTAAATTAACGTGTTTACTTACGAAAGCTACCGGTGGAATGTACATAAATAAAAAATCATATAAATACTAACGGCTCCTTTAAGAAAATTTTGATTGGCTTTTCTACTAGATTCTATAATATATTGATTCAATCGGAAATGTTAAATCAATTTAAACAAAATGAAGAGAAATTTCAGTAAATTAAAGATCATTTTTATATTTATTTTAAATTCATTCAAACAACTTTGTGAAATAAAAGTTATTTATATACTAAATCAGCAAAGTGGTTAGTAGGTATCTTAAAACCGATGGAAATAGTACATTATTTGATTGATTTTATCTTAATTTTCTATCCCTGTGTTTATGCGCGTTTGGTAGTTTGGTGACTTCTTGGTTGTTAAACCAATGTTTATTTGTGTAAATATTACAATGACAACCTAAGACAATTTTACAGATACTATTACTTAAAATAAATTGTAAAAACAAACGTGAAAAAGTATCCATAAAAACTTCTTATAGATATCTGTATCGGTAATGTGTGGAGAGTGGGACTCACTAGGCCCGTTGATAGACCCCTCTTAGCCCTTAAGCTAGCTTACATATTTGATGTAATTGTCAATGGGCAGTCAGAATGATTATGATCAGGCGCAGATTCTGTTCAGACATAGACAAGTATTTGTTTGCTTCAGTATTGCCGGGATAACTTAAAAGCTCCCTGGTGACTCTACAGATTCGTTTTTCATCCCATTATCTTCCCTTGAATTTCACAAGGAAATGTTCTTTAATTAGATTTGGCACTACCAATGTTGTCAGTCCAATTAAAGGGCTAGGTTCAAAAAATAGTTGGTTGGCTCCCTTCTTGGCTAATGAATCAGAAAGACGGTTACCTTTCGATGTGACGTGACCTTTGATCAATCTTAAGGTGGATATTTCGGCCAAAGCTTTATGACATTCTATCACTAACCCTTAGTAAATTCGTGGTCTGTCCAGGGTGATTAGTGCTTGACTGCTATCTAGATAGACGAGCATGTTCCTTTCAGTAATATTGTTTCTGGTAACTTCTTTTACGAGAAAATTCCCGGGAGCTCCGTTTGAACTACACTGGCCCAATTGCTCACTGACTATTTAATGTTTAGGTTTAAGGAGTCAATGTGGAAGCATATAAAACTCCTCCCACCTCACTAGATTCTACACCAGGTTCTATTTCAGCCGTGCAGATTCATGTCATTGTAATTGTAAATATGTTCTTCGCATATGTTCTAGTTTGCGTACAGCTGTAAATTCTTGAGTTTTTGATACCCAGATAACTGCTGCGCATTAAAGGTATCTTGAAAAGAATTATGTATTTAATGCATATTCCCGTAATAGAAACGCTAAAGTAAAAGTTTGAAAGTAGTTTTATATGAAACTTTGGTATACAGGAATTGTGAAATGTTATTTTTTTATTACTAGTAGTAGAAGTTGTTAATATCGACATACTGTTGAAAAAGATGCCTAGATTGTATAAGTATCCAATATCTTATTTTGTTGTTTAATAATTTGTGCCAAGGACTTTTATACCTCGTAGCAAAATGTTTTTTCTTGACCTTGGGACCGAATAGTGTTGATTTTGTCAAGTTATAAGGATGATACAGTTTTACTAAATTTTCTTTAAGATTGTTTTGGTAAATAACTAAAACAAAAAAACAGATTTTCAAGAATTCCCCTTTTTCATATAAAATATTGGAAGAAAACAAGTGGTTCGTTATGAATAATTTTACTTTGTTTCTGGAGAACTTTTAGTTATTTCATAAAGTTATTTGTTGCAGCACTCTAGACAACGATGGCATAATGCTTTCTACTTATTTACATTTGGTTTCAGATAATAACCTTAGATAAATATTTATTTGGTCGTTTCTCCAACTCTTTATATAGCACGCTATAGTTACGTCTATGCAAACTGCTTATGGGTGGTGAATCTTTGTGCAGTCTGTATGTAACAGATCTGGCTTTGCCTTGAATTAATAATGTAGTGGTGTTAGGTTTAGCATGACTTATAGCTGCTCTTGGAGTCGTTCTCATGGCTCCCGTGGTACTCAGGCATGCTTGCCTATAAATAGCATTAAGCTGTCGAATGCCTCCACCTTTGGTTAAAATACCACCGAACCGTAGGTTATCATCGGCCTTATGACTCTGATATAATAGCCATAGGGACATTTTCGGTTGTAGTCCCCAATTTTTTCCACACAACCTTCGACATAAGTTGAAGGATGTTGTGCTCTTTTGGGTGACTTTTTGCCAAGTGTTAATTCTATGTTAACCTGTGTTCAAAGATATAGAGAAAGTAAAAGTTGAAAAGTCTTTTGGTAGGTAGAGAGGGGGTAAACGTCAAACCACGTCGGGCGGCTCCGAGAATTTCACAGTAATGTTTACCTGCCAGTGTCGTTTCATAGAATAAGTAATTTTAAATTGTTATCGGCGGAACCGGACAATCGCATGTATTTATGGATTATAAATAATTATTAAACATGTATTATAATATTCAAATTATAATTTTACAAAATTTCAACAGCTATTCACAATTTATTAAACTATTTACTCGAAATTGTTATTAAAATCTATAAAATAATTTTGTACGCCAATGTATCGCGTCCACTTCGGTGAGATCCGGTGCCAACCTGTCAATTTATGTGTATAAAGTGGGAGAACTGGCAAAAGCATTTCCAACTTTTACTTCTGTTCTAACTTTCAAGTATTTGGCCTCCAGAGCAAATGAAATCTTCACTCCTTTCAGTACTGGTGACTTTAGTCCTGTTGGTACTTTTCGTTTTGTGAAGTTGACTATTGTGGTTTTGTGCTTTACTGTTCCTCTCTCTGCACAACTCGTCAAAAATGTTTAGACCGGTTTGTGTGCGCTCCGATATTATACCTGCGAAGTTGCTTCTTACGACGATCGCCAGGTTATCGGCATTCCCTAGGCAGTAGAATTATGCAGATATTAGACTTTAGCAAGGTACAAAAAATATTTAGTGGGCTGCCTTTTTGATTAGTGAATCAGCAAGATAGTTACCTTTTGATGTGGTGTGACCTTTGATCCATCTTAAGATGACCACATGATTGTTATACTAATCTTTGAAGGAAGGACCAATTTGTATTATTACAGGTAACTTCCGTGCCGTCATCAGAACTTATTATTTCTCCCGTTATAACCAATTTAAAAACAAAAAACAAAACATATTTGAATAATGAATATGGAGGAGTGACCTTAAGAGTGTACCTTGAGGTATTCAATAGGTATGTTATATCTATTTGTTTTCTATTAGTAAGACAACTCTCACTTAATTTGTATGCTTTAACCAGGTCAATAAATATTGCTATACTTGGGGGTGATTTATTATGCACTATTATATTATCCTGACTGGATATATTTTCAATAAAATCAAATTGATTTGTTGAAATTATGTTGTATTTATTAATAAATTTTAACATACTGTCGTTTATTAGGAGTTCAAAGATCTTTGAAATACTAAATATTAAAGAAATCGGTGTGTAATTATTCTTATCTTCTTTAATGCCTCTTTTGTATAGTAGTTTGACTAAACAGGTCTCAAGAAGTTATGGAAAAATTCCTGGAAAACTGTTTACATTTCTGTTGATATGTAACACATACAGCATACATTATTTCAGAAGTGTTTCAGACATATTTCAATTGTTTCAAACATATAACATTTTAAGCACAAGTTTCTGAAATATTCATGAAATGTTTTAGTTAAATATTTCACAGAAAATGTTTCTGAAACATAGTATACATGTTACACAAAAGGTTACTCAACGGATTATATTCTAAAAGGTTAATAATTATAGAATTTCTAATTTGTAAGAAGATGGGATATGTAGTTATTTTATTTCATCCTATGTCCAGCCAGAGACAACACTATATTCTAAATAATTATAGATTTGTCCGTTTTCGCCATTTTCTTTTTTTTTGTTATTTATGCGTTGTGCTGTTGTTATATGGGAAGCAGAATGTATTTAGAAATTTTGTACTACAGAAATAATGCTTGTTTAGGTTAGGTTTATTTATTTTTTCTTCTCTAAAAAGAGTGACGCCATTTCATTCATCAAGTATACAGGCCGTTTTAGTCTTGTTTTTATTTAAATATAACCTACATTTGCTGTCCCTTTACCGATTTAATTTATTAATTCTGCAGCTGATTGAAAAGCGAAGCTTCATGTTTTGTTTAGCCATGAGTATTGCTTGTTTCATTATAGTTAATTTAAAACAATATTAATTAAACAATTTAATCAAATGATTTGTATGAATCCTTTTTCATTACCTATAATTTGTTTGGTGGAAATGAAGCGATTCACCAGCTTTGTGGCTGTGATAATCAACGTAACATCCAAGTCATTCAACGTTTCCAGAATAAAGTATTAAGGAACATCGTCAATGCACCCTGGTACTACCGCCATACTGATCATAGGGACCTTAAAGCTGTTGAAAATACAATATAAATTTGTCACCAACAACGATTGTTCCAACATGGAAACGTTGAGATTATCCAACTCCTCAACAATGCCAATCTAATAACCAAACCTTTTGAGCTAGTTCAGTGATGTTAGATTAAAACAGATTATTATACGTTAACGGTAGTGTAACTAAATAATTAGACCCTAAGGTACACTAGTAAGTAGAATCCTAGTTTATAAAGTCATTCATCCCTAGATAAGTTAGGTTAGAATAAAATTGCTAAGTGATCCTTATAATCAAATTGTAATAATCGTAACTGTTTCTTTACTTGGGGCATTTATTAAAAAAAAAAAATTATGTCAGAAATATTACTGTGAAATATTATATTTACAGGACATTTTTACGTTTCACACACAGTTCAAAAATGTTTCTGGGATGTTTCGTATTATTTATAAAACATTACAAATGTGTCAATGTTACATTTTTGAAATATTTCCAAAATGTGTTTGTATTGTATGGGAATATATTCCTGGAGCTTGTTTAGTATATACTTTATCTATGAAAGATTTTATTTTATTTATATTTGTTTCCGAAAAAAATATCGAGTTTAGTAGTGGTCTCGTATGGTAAAAGGATGGATCTAAAACTAACAAGAGAACAGGCTTTGGCGTACTTGGAGTTAAACTCAAATGCGACATCATCGTCTCACTGGGAAAACATGCCACTATATTTCAGGTTGAAATACATGCAATCGAATTGTGTGTACGAGAGAATTTAAGAAGGAAGTACAAAAAGCAAACCATCCTAATTCTCTCAGATAGCCAGGCAGCTTTAAAGGCTCTTGATTCGAACAGAATTAAGTAAAAGCTTGTCTGGAACTGACTTGGAATACTAAATGATCTGGCAACCCACACCAAGGTAAAACTGGCATGGGGACCAGGGCACAAAGGTATCCAAAGAAATGAAAAGGCTGATGAACTCGCCAAAAAGGGATCAGATCTACCATTCACAGGACCCGAACCTGTATTAGGGATAAGCAAAACCTCTGCTCGACAGGCAGTGAACAGGTGAATAACCATAAAACACCAAATTCACTGGCAACAGATAAGAGGGCACAAAGTCAGTAAGCTCATGCTAAGGGGACCAAACCCACGCATGGCTACTGAGGCACTACAACTTGCAAGGCCTCAAATATCCACCATTGTGGAATTACTAACGGGGCACTGCTTGCTGAAACACTTTCATGTAATGGGATTACACAATGATCCCACTCCGTGTAGACTTTGCATGGAAGAGAAAGAAACCTCATACTATATGATCTTTAAATGCGAAGCTCTTACTGGGCGATGTTTCATCCTTTTCGGCCTAGAACCGGAAAGAACGCCCCACGAACACAAGACCACCATAACTCAAAATTTATCGATTTTGAGATTTGTGCGGTATTATACTGTTCTAGATGCTAACTTTGATAATACAATACCAACATATCTCTAAATCGAAAAAATGTCCTATAAATAACAGAAGTGGTACTATTGAATTTTTCCTGAAAATACTTTTTCTGATACAACATCAACATAACTAAATTTGGCTTAATAACTAAAGAGAAGGTCATAAATGAGGGTTTAAAGAATCATGAAATCCAAATAAATAAAAATTTAATAGATAGCATTTAAAAAAACTGTAAAACAAAAAATCTGAAAACTTTAAACGCCATTTTCTCAGTTGATTGTTTTTTGAGTTATGGTGGTCTTGTACTCATAGTGCGACTTGGTAGGAAACCTAATAAAACTAACCAAAGACACAGGATTATTCCAAAGATAGTAACCTGAATACGGGGAAATCAGGGGAATACAATAGACCCAAGAGGCCGCAGTGTTCTGGGCCAAACCTAACCCTACCTGCTTACAACCGATAAAGATAAAGATATAAAGCGTTGTTTTTACTGATCGTAGAATTTTGTGCTTACTAACAATGAAAAACTACTAGACTACTCTATTCGTTTATAATTAAGCCCTTTTTTTATTGCAATCATTAAGATTGTGCTTATTATTACGCTGCCGTATTAGAAAGAAGGATGCAGCTGCAGTGGGTTGGTTTATGCGAGGATGTTTATGTGAGGAGCAAGCATGTGTTTTCGTCTACTACGCTTGCGTTACACTGCTGTCTCACTTTAAAATTAATTGCATACTTTCCTAATAAACACTACTATAAAAAAATATATTAAATTGATAATAACTAGCATTAAGAATCCCTAATGTAATTTTAAAAACCTTTTGTGCGCTTTGGAGCTTATGTTAAGTCAATTTCGAATTATATCCATAAAATAGACTTGTAACAAGACTTTCTCACTACGTAGGTGACGCCAGAAGTAATTTCCGGGGCCCGGGCTCAAGTGGGGCCCGGTAGCTTTAGGCGAGGATGTTTTTTATTGTTCGTCACAAGAGCACAAGAGGGAGGACCTTTTTTTAGAGATTTCACTAAAAAGGAGAAGTTTCTGTTGATTTTTTTTAGAAATGAGATATTAAAAGTGCTGAATTTTTTTATAAAATTGTTGCGAGGCCCGACCTGGAAAATTGTTCCGGGGCCCGACCTATCTCTCGGAGGCCCTGGACACCGGGAATGTTTGCAATTCAATTTTTGTAAACAAAATTAGTCTAGTAGTTTTTCGTCGTTGGTGTTTACTTAAAATTTCTTCAGCTAATTTTTTCCAATATTATTAACATGTAGGTACAAATTGATTTTTTTTATTTTTAGCTTCATTAATATTTACGCATTTGCATAAATAGGAATTTTTTTAATTTTTTAAAATTGCAGATTGATAATATTTTTGTCAAGTAGTTTTTATTAGGCTGTTTAAATAATTTCTGTATCTGTTGTAAATATTTTTAGTGTCCGCTGTGAGATATTTCACCATTTTTTATAGGATTTATTAAATTTATCAAGCCGTTTCTAATTCATGTTTTATGTATTTATTCTACATTAAAACGTTCACTTTTAGTGATTTCCTAAATATTTACACGTCTGTTATTGTTAAGTCACGCTAATATTTATCTTTTTAAAGAACCTTGGACTCTAGAATTTGAACCAGGAGTTCTGCAAATAATTCGGTAAAGAATCTGTGCTTGCCGATAATTTTCTCCAGCAACCCCATTTACTAAAACTAAAACTAAAAATATTTCTTTAAAAGATAAACAAAATACAGTCACGAAAACATGACTACCAACTGCGTTGATAATTTGACAACAATGACAGCAAGGAAGATTTAAAGCGAGCCAAAGTCTGTCCGATTTGAAATACTCACACATATGACTCTTCACGCAGAAAATCAATCTTTAAGCATATCACCAAATCTCAAAATTTTTTGATAAAAATCCAAAAACGATCTAAAAAATTTTAAAGCTGGCAGGGTTGCAAGTAGTTTTGCTGCGTTAATCTTATCAGACTTTTGTCAAATGAAATGGTAATTTTCAAGAGCAGAATTTAATGTGAATATTTTAACATTTATTCTAAATTAAATAAAACTTACTGACTATAAATAACTTCTTAGTCAGATAGTGGATAGAAACAAATAAAATTAATCGAATTGTTCATTAAAAGTGTACACAATAATGGGCAAATAAAAAACGAAAAGAATAATAAGCCAGTCATCATTAGGACATCGTCAAATTTTTTAAAAGTCGCAAACTAGTGAAATGATACAAAACAAACATAAATAAAATTTACAAAGAACAAAAACTAATTAATGATCCATTCACGTGTGTTCCTTTTTGGTAAAAGTTATATTTTTCTTAAATTTTATTAAGTAACACCTATATTTGTTCTTAAAACCACAGAGCTAGGCTTGCAACCGAAAGACATGTTATTCAGTGGTATGCGCATGGTTTCAAAACCGAAGAAGAAACTGGAATAGGAGTGTACGGACCTAGAACCAGGCACTCTGAAAGTTTAGGAAAATACCCAAGCATCTTTCAAGTGGAAATTCATCCCCTTGAGAAGTGTATCTAGTTAAACGTCGAGAGAAATTATCGTAGACAAGAGATTCTTATTACGAGCCCTAACACAAAAATTTTCGGACATCAACTGATTTTTCAAAAAAGTTTGAAAACTTCCTTAAGGGATTCAATATCATGTTTTTCATTTATAAGACATAATATGTATTGTTTTATATCATATTTATGAAATTGGTTTCAAATAAACTGATATTGATCAATAAAACTAAGCTAATGTTGATAATAATGCATATTTATTGACACATAAATGTTCGGACAAATAACATCAATAGCTGGTTGCATCTCCCTTTGCCTTAATAACAGCTATTATTCTATCAGGCATAGTTTTAACAAGCTTTTCGCAATCTTCCGCGGTAAAAGAATCCAATATATTTTGAAATTTTACCCGCAAATCAGAAATGTTGCGCTGTGGATCATTTCTTAATTGCTGCTTCATCTTGTACCATACAGTTTCGATTATATTTAGATCAGGGCTGCTGGAGGGCCAGTCAAGGACGGAAATATTGTTGTCCTGCAGCCACTTTCTTGTGGTCTTGACTGTATGGCAGGAGGCGCCATCTTGTTGAAAAGTAAAGTTTCCATCAGCTGATAAAATTAGAATTGACACTAACAAATTGGTTTTAAGAATGTTCTGATATTTTTCTGCATTTACAATTCCGTCTATAAAGTGCAGTTTTCCAACACTGAAACCAGACATGCTTCCCCATACCATAACACCTGATGGAAATTTTATTTTTCTTTGTGAAAGGCTTCATTTTTGTTTCTTATAACACGTGATCGATGGTCACCCACGCAAACATCAAATTTTGATTCATCGCTAAAAATGATTCTTTTCCAGTCTTCAAAAGTCCACATTGCCCGTTCCTTTGCCCACGCCTTAGATAAAAGAGACCAGAGATATAACATACACCGGTTTTAAATCTGCGCAAATGTTGCCAATTTCTAAAGAAGGGTTAACGGAGTGGGGGAACTGGGCGGCGACACGCGGCGACCCGAACTCTGTGACAGGGACCGGACTTTGTTTATTAGCAACTTAATGAACTATTAGGTTTATTTAAAAGGTATTTAATCGAATTTTGTATTATGAAATAAAATTATCGTGATTTTTTAATATCAAAGATGCCACGACATTTTATGTAAAGAGAAGACCTTTTATAGAATATTTCGTTAGCGTTTATTTACTACGGACTTTTCTGCAAGAGATTACAGTAAAATGTTGAAATAGAATATTATATTGTTAATAGAGCAAAAAATGTTACTCATTGTCTACGAGTATTATAAAAATAGCATGTGCGCAGGCTAATACTGCAAATCTACCCTTATGAGTTGAACATTATATTTTTTCTACGGCTATTACATATTATTAAAAATTAGTCAAAATGAGAAAATGCTGTTTTGTATTGTAACCTCAGAAAAAGTATATTAAGGCTTCTTTCTTTAAGAATATTAATTATTATAAAGGATGAGTCACATAAAACTCTAGAAATGCATATGTCTGAAACCAGATAACATTTTAAAATTTAAATCTATTAAAAGTCATTTGGTCGCTAGGGATGAGTGATTATCGAAATAAATTATCGATAATTGAAAATAATCGATTATTTTCGATCAATAGATTATTTTCAAATAATATATTTTTTGTCATTTCCTTTAAAATCGACTACTTGATTATCTTTGAAAAATCAAAAATAATCGATTAATTAAAAAGCCAATTAACCGATAAATCAGTGTTTACAAAATATAACATAAATAGAATTATCGTTTATTTTAAATAATCGATTATTTTCAAATAAACCATTTTTTTTCGTCCATGGAAACACATTATTCGATAATCTTTGAAAAATCGAAAATAATCGATTAATCAAAAATAATCAATTAATTAAAAAGTCGATTAACTGATAAATCGATTAAAAAAAAAACAGAATGATCGATTATTTTAAATAGTTGATTATTTTCGATCAATCGATTATTATCAATAATCTATTTTTATTGTATTTCCTTTAAAATCGTTAATTCGATTATCTTTGAAATACCGAAAATAATCGATAATTCCAAAATAATTGCCTAATCGAAAATAATCAATTAATTAAAAAGCCGATTCTATGATAAATCGATTTTCCAAAAAATAAAACGAATTATCTATTATTTTCTTATAATCCTTTTTTCATATTTCCTTTGAAATTGATTATTCGATTATCGAAAATAATTGATTATTAAAAAGCTGATTATCCAATAAATCGATAATTTTAAAAAAATAACCAAAATATCGATTATGTAAAATAACCGATTATATTCAATCGATTATTTTCATATAATATCTTTGAAAATAATCAAATAATTAAAAAACCGATTAAACGATAAATCGATAATTTTGAATAAATCTACTTTTTCTGTATTTCCTTTAAAATCGATTAATACATTATCTTAAAAAAAAACGAAAATAATTTATTAAAAATAGCGGATAAATCTATTTTCATTAAAAAATATCAGAATTATCGATAAATCGATTATTTTTGTAACCCCTATCGGTCGCTTGCTTTTATCTGAGCATTTAGCTCCAAAATTTAGAGATTCGGATTTTTTGATCCAGTTATCTTTGAAATCGCATTCGCTTGTATAATAAATAAATATTGCTAAATTTTGGATTTTTTTAGGAAACGAAAATTATGTTCGGGTTGTTTAGGGGTTTGTAATGTAACATTTTATTAA
This sequence comes from Psylliodes chrysocephalus, assembly GCA_927349885.1. Classification (NCBI taxonomy): domain Eukaryota; kingdom Metazoa; phylum Arthropoda; class Insecta; order Coleoptera; family Chrysomelidae; genus Psylliodes; species Psylliodes chrysocephalus. Next base: position 38,559,961 of record OV651822.1, read on the forward strand.
CGTGACTAAGGGTCGATTCCACCGTTGTGTTAAACGAAGTTTAAAATGACATTTTTACATTAACACTGTCATTTTAATCTCCGTTTAACACAACGGTGGAATCGGACCTAACTCCTGTAACTTTAGTATTTTTTTTTTGCTTGTACTAGATTACTTTGTTTTAAGACTGAAAATTCAATGTCACTTTCGATTTGACCGCAAATAAGATGAACCTTGATATTTTAAGTAGGTCATCCTGTATTTCATCTAATATTCTTATAAAAATACCTTATAAAAATACCTTATAAAAATACCGTATAAAAATACCTTATAAAAATAAAATTTAGCTAGCAACTATGATTCTTTACCTCTTATTTATCTACCAAAAAGGGCTAAAAACTACCTTTAGAAAACATTCTTATAAAACTACTTTTTAAATACAAAATTTCGTTAGCAATAATGCCTATTTACTATTTATTTAAATTAAATGTTCAAAATTTTACCCTTTTGTAAATTTATGTAATATGAAATCTGATTTCTGATGCTTAATATTTATTGAAACCCCTTAATGCGGATCTGAAGTATTCAGCCCAGAGAATCATGGCGCTTTATGTCAAAACGTTAATAAATATTTACCGCTGAAAACGAATATATTCATAACAGTAGTACTTGTATTATAAGTACATACAATTTTTCAAGATACATCGTGACATTTTGAACTTGAAATTGAATAACTAGAACACTTTAAATTGCTAAAATACCAACAAATAAATCAAAAAACAGCTGTCAATGGTGATTAAACTCAGGTGGAGGTGTGATCGCTGAATGGAAATCGGAGCAATTCGGGTGGCGTCGTGCAACAATAATTTTCAATTGGTGGGTTACTTTGGCTTAAAATAGACAGCATGCGCAGTGTGCAATGTTACATCTTCGGTCTCTTTAATCTAAGGCCCACGCTAATCATCTTTTCTTCTGTTTTTCCGTCAGCAACGGCCTTTCTTTTGCCTAAACCAATGATTTCACTGCATAAATATGAGAATTTCCTTAAACGTAACCTACGTACCTTATAAAAATGTAAACCAGACTTATGGATCCAGCGACGACACGTTTCTCGTGAAACATTTCCAATTATTTCTTCATTCCATTTAGCTGAATTTTCCCTTACAGTACTTCGGCGATCAGTTTTACAAATCCGAACAAGAGATCTTTGCATTCGGGAAGTGACTTTGCGTGGCCGACCAGCACCATGTCTTGAAATTTGAGTTGAACCCGTCTCTCCATATTTTTTCACAATATCTGACACCGTGGACTTTGCGACATTTATTTGTTTAGCAATATCCCGGAAGGTTTTTTCTTGGTTAAACAGTTTTACTATTACTTCTCTAATTACACCATTTGTTGCTTTACCATGCGACATTTTGGAGCCAATTGATAATCGAATTAATTCTCAAGTTAAAATGTCAAAATAAAAACACTTTTTTTTGTTTCCATGGCTTGCTATTATTTGTTTTACTAACGTGTCCGAACATTTATGTGTTTTTATCAACATTAGTTTAGTTTTATTAATCAATATTAGTTTATTTGAAAACAATTTTAAAAATATGATGTAAACAATACATATTATGTCTTATAAATGAAAAACATATGATATTGAATCCCTTAAGGAAATTTTCAAACTTTTTCGCAAAATCAGTTGATGTCCGAACATTTTTGTGTTAGGGCTCGTATTATGTTCGATAGCCAGACAGTTATTACTTAGATCTCGGGACATATCGAGGTAAAGGGTAACGAGATTGCATATAGTCTCGCAAGAAAAGGGCTCAAACACCGTTTGTGGGACCTAAGCTGTTCTACTGTATCAGCAGTAACACAATATTAGGAGAGATTAAAAAAGAATTGGGACCAAGACCGGTTAAGATGCTTCTGGGTAAATATAACCAGAGGAGATCGAAATCTTGTATCTGCCTGAGCAAGAACAGGATACGTATTGTAACAGGTATCTTTTCTGGGCATTGACGACTCAAAGGACACCTTAGTAAACTAAGAGTAGTAGAAGATAATGAGAAGAAGGAAACCCACAATCACATTCTGACTAAATATGTAGCACTCCAGGATTCAAGTGCACTATACCTAGGAGCATCTCAAATAGGTGAGGGAGATTTACCTAACTAGAAGCCACTCCAAATCCTACACTTCTTTGAGAAGATAGAATTGGAAGGGTTGTTATAATCATCGAGAATTTTACTTTCTGCATTATCAACACAATGGAGCTTTAAGCTGGATAATCCATTTCTAACATAACATGTGCCACGTTATTAACACATCCAAGGATGTAGGAGGTAGCAGTAATCCCTTTTCCCTAGTTGGCTCTTAAAATTTAATGATTCGGAGAGCGGGGGAAGTTAATAAAAGTATAACTAACTGTGATTTGATATAATCTCGTTTAGCTTATGCACAATTTACTCTGGGGTTTATAATTCCCTGAAAATGGTTATGGCCGCCCTTTTAGTACTAGAAGGTGCTCAGGTGAGTTTACATATTTAATTTTTCAAGTTTATCCGCTATAGTTTATATTATTTTTAACCGACTTCAAAAAAGGAGGAGATTATCAATTCGTCGCGATATTTTTTTTTTTTTTTTATGTATGTTCAGCGATTATTCTTTAACACGGTGTCCGATTTCAATGATTATTTTTTTGTTAGAAAGGGGGTATTTCAGGGGTGGTCCCATATAAATTTAGTCAAAATCTAATAATTGTGTCCATGAGAAAATCCTCAAACTCTTCATTTTTTATGTATGTTCAGCGATAATTTTTTAACACGGTGTCCGATTTCAATAATTCTTTTTTTGTTAGAAAGGGGATACTTTAGGGGTGGTCCCATATAAATTTGGTCAAAATCTAATAATTGGATCCATGAGAAAATCCTCAAACTCTTCATTTTTTATGTATGTTTAGCGATAATGCTTTACCACCTTGTCCGATTTATACGATTCTTTTTTTGTTAGTAAGAAAGTACCTCAGGGGTGGCCCCATATAAATTTGGTTAAGATGTGGTGATGGCATCTGCACGTTTTTGAAGTCGGTTTTTTTAAATTTTTAATTTGTAATACTTGTAGGAATTAGTTAAAGCTAGCTACTACTTTCAAATCTGGTGAAACAGAAAAAGGTAGTCCTTACTTGTTGCTGAGAAGTTATAAATCTTACTGCAATTAAACTGATAATCGTTCAGGATGCGGTAATATCAAAGGGCTGCAAACGAATCGCAGCTATATAAATCGAGATTTCAATGCGTGTCGCTAACGTATGTGTTGTAGGTAATATCAGTCCAACAAAAGACCCACTGAGTTATTAGATAAATAATTATTTAGTAGATAATTAAAGTAAATGATAAATAAAGGCCTAAAATAAAATTACTAGTATGTGATTTTTAGGAAAGTATGGAGAGGTCGAATTTACCACAAATGTTAGGGGCCTTTCTTTTACAAGGAACAAAATCCACAATATGTGATTCCACTTAAATGAAACGTTTCTTATAAGAGTTAAGATGATGGTTTACTTAATGGCTAGTTAAATCCGTAAATTTGAAAACTTAATTTTGGGTGGTTCAGAAAGAAGCCATTTTCATTAACAAGTCAAATATGAGAACACAAAAAAAGTATCATAAAAAGTGGTTAATGGTCAATCCATGTCCAGGTAAGATGTATTTAAATTGTCCTGGTTGTTGTACCTTTATGGAATTTTAATTAATTTAATGTATTTGAAAAAGAGGAGAATTGTCAACAGATTGACTTTGATATAACAAATATAAACAAATCATTAGGAATCCTAATAAAAATTTTAACTAAATTAATAATAATATATCTCTAATATTATATTTAAATAGGGTAAACATTTATATTTTTAACGATAATTTGTTGGACCAACATTTTACTCATCTTAATATATGTTAAATCGATTTATATTTTGTTTTTAGGATTACAACTGAAGTTATTAAGTAACTACCTAGAGACGAAGAGGACAAATTAAAGTTTGTAACTAAATCTATTTGTAAGTTTTATATTCCTAATTGATAGTATTATAATTATTGTTTACACTTTTTAGGTTTTAGCTACGCAGATGTACCGAAAACTGTTATTAATATTGTAATATATCGTATTCGATAAATAAATACGTATAGAATAGAATAGAATAGAATTTATTCACTACGTTGTATACAAACAGTACATTTGTAGCAAGTCACAAATAAATAAAATATGTTCCAAGAACAATAAAAAATAAAGGTTTCTAAATATTGCACAGTTACAAATATTTTACAGTAACAAATAATAATATTACAACTAACATAACTTAAAATATATATGTATTATTTTTATTTTTAAAATTTTTAAAATAGTCTGTATATTCACTGACTGAATAAAAGCACATTTTAAGAAGAAATCGCTTTAATTTTCCTTTAAATTGGGAAAAGTTTAAATATTTTAAATTTGATGGTAAAATATTATATAAGTTAAGGTTCAGTGAATTTTTCTGGGATTTAGATAATCGAAATTTTTGTTTCCTTAGATTCCCAGCTTGTCTGGTATTATAATGGTGAACATCAGATTGCTTTAGTAGATTTGCACTGTTTTTGTGAATTTCAAGAACTGTATTTAAAATAAACAGTGATGGTAATGACATAATTACAAATTTTTTGAAGAGTGGTTAACAGTGCTCACGGTACCCAACATTCGCTAGGATTCTTATGGCTTTCTTTTGCATACGAAATAATTTCATTGCCTCTGATGAATTACCCCAAAGAATAATTCCGTAACCTATCTGGGAATGAAACAATGAAAAATATACCATTTTTAAACATTGAAAATTGGTAATTAAGGCCAAACGCCGAAGCAAAAACAACAAACTAGATAATCTTTTAGCAATCATATCGATATGGCAGGTCCATGATAGATTACTATCAAGTTTTACACCTAACAATTTGACACTGTCAAGTTCCGATGATGAACTACCAGATCCAAAATTAAGGTTTTGAGTTTTTGTATCATTTAGCATAAGTTGATTGGCACAGAACCATTTTTTTGACAATTCAATACTGCCCTTAGTAGCATTTAATAAACAAGATTGATCTTTTCCAGTTGAGATAAAGGTCGTATCGTCGGCAAATAGAATAGTTTTGCAAGGGTTCATATATTTAATTAGATCATTGACGTATATAATGAACAGTAGAGGCCCAAGGACAGAACCTTGTGGTACTCCATGTGTGATCATTTTAAACTTAGATGAGGTATTATTAAAATATACAGCCTGCGATCTATTTTTCAGATAAGATGAAATGAGTGACAGGGGTACACCTCTAATTCCATAATAATGTAGTTTTTTCAGCAGAATGTTGTGAGAGACACAGTCAAAGGCCTTCGAGAGATCACATAGCGTAATTGCAGTGTATTCACCTCTTTCTAGGCCCTCAACTATGCCACTAACAACATTAAGAACCAAGATGTCCTTATCTTTTTATGGTAAACTATTACTAAGGTAAAATGTGCATATAACACATGTATGTTCTGTCTAGATGTGATGTTTATGTTATACCCTCTTATTGCTTTGTATCTTTTATATTAAAAATTAAAAGATTAACGAATTAAATTTAAAAAATAACACACTTGAAAATACATTTCATCGTTATTTTTTAAATAAAATTAGTGTTGTCAACATAAATATAATTTTTCAAAAGTAAAATTAAATTAAAAACACTTTTTCAATATTTGACATTTTTAGGATAAAAAAATGTGTAGTAGATAAAAATATATGGAATATATATCTCAACGGAGTCCGGATCTGTTCCACTTCCAACTGCACTTCGGATATACTGTATTTGTCAATATTTGCAATAGATAGTTAAAGGTAAATTAAAATCGTTGTTATATAACATGCATTGGATTTCTCTCGAGATTAATTTATAATTAAACCATATTTACAAATATAAAAATAAATGTTGCACTTTTGCAAGTATTTTCTCCACAGCTGATGATATTACGTTGCATTTATTAAATATTATATACGTTTGTAATTTGTATTGCAAATTGTGATAATTAATTTAGCAAGTATTGTTTTTAGCAAATAGTAATGATTTTGTTTCAAAATAACATTAATTTTAAAATTATTAATTAAGATTTATGGTTCTAGCAATGATTATGTGGGTTATGGATTATGAGGGTAGACTGTCATTAAAATTCCACTAGTACTGGAGTTATAGGCTTTCCCTATCAATCGCAAATAGTGCTTAAACTACATAACAATGAAGACATTGTATTTTAGTATCAATACTTCTTAATAATTTTTAAACATACCTGGGAAAAATTTGACTAAAAACCATGTTTCGACAGGAGTCAAGCTGTGATGATACATGTGCAGGAATGTCACTTGGCTGTTCTTTTTCCTCAGAACGAAAAATAGCGTATCCGCAAATTCCGTGAGTTTAGAAATGTAGTACCACCAGCAAAGATTCGCCATCTGGAAAAAAGAAATGGTTAATTACCATTTTTTTTAATTAAATAAAACCAGAAAGAAGACTGTAAATTGTATGTATACATTTCATTACCTGGAAAGAATAATAAAATATAGTTTTTAATCTTACATAAGTCATATAATGTTATAATAGAACAAATAGAAGAGCCGAAAGTTGTAAGTACGATTCATATATTTGCCGACGGTTCTATAACAAAACAAGGCTCGGGATGTAAAATATACTCCAGATCCTTAAACCTAAACATAAAATGGTCAATAAGCAATAATACCAGTGTAGTTCAAACCGAGCTCACAAGGAATCTCATAGTAGTAAAAATGTTACCAGGAACAATATTACTGGTAGAAATATGCTTGTCTATATAGATAGCAAACTAGCATTACTCACCCTGAACCGACCAGGAATTTACTCAGGGTTAGTAGTAAGAGCTTTGGATAAATATCCATCAACAATGTGGTCACCTTAATATGGATCAAAGGTAATAAAGGTATATCGAGAAGTAACCATCTTGCTGATTTACTAACCAAGAAGGCAACCAACCAAATTCTTTTTGAATCTGGTCCTTGTATTAGACTGACGACATCGGTAGTGACACATCTAATTAAAGAACATTGCCTTATTTTGACAACACTACAGCAAACAACTACAGGGAGTCTGCATCTGATCACAAGCATTCTGACTGGTCATTGACAAGTACGGAAACATCTTCGCAGCATGGAGCTGTCAGAATCAGCACTCTGTAGAGGATACGAACAAAAAGATGAGACCATGGAACCATATCGTCTACGATTGCATAACGCTCTTATTTATTAGAAGATTTGTGCTCAGCAAGAATTAGCTAACCCCGGCTGATAT
>OV651822.1:38572315-38975213 GCA_927349885.1 Psylliodes chrysocephalus
AGAACTTAGAACACTGGCAGACCAAATAGAGTAAAACTATTTTGGGTGCCAGATCACAAAGGTACCGAAGGCAACGAAAAGGCTGACGAACTTGCAAAAATAGGGCCAGAAGAAACACCGGAACCAGGCACAAACCAAGGAGTATCAAAAAGTACAGTCCGGGGTTTTACAAACGACTGGATTCGGGAACAATATATTAATTATTGGGGAAGCACCCCAAAACAGGCACATGAAAAAGCTTTCATAGGCAGACGCTGTCCCAAAAAAACGAGAACTACTCTTTATGAATAGGAATCAGTTGAAAGTGATAACAGGATTCCTGACTGGGCACGCTTCAGTAAAGGGACACTTGAAAAATATTGGCATGTACAATGGGGAACTCATGTGCCGACTATGTCACAAGAAACGAGAAACGGCCAAACACATACTGTGCGAATGCGAAGTTCTAGATCGTAAAAGACAGGCACTTTTTGGACAACCCCAGGTTAATCTAACAACGTATAGAAACCACTCACCCAAGGATCTGTACAAACTTGTACAAAGGTGACAAGGTGGGTGCTGTGAACTAATATGAGGTAAAACTCAACAAGACAATAGGCTTTAGTGTTATTCAGAGACATAGCCAGACGAGCCCAGGAGAAAAAATACTGTGAAAAGTATAATATAGAATGTCAAGCATTATATATTTTCATTCTAGTTTAAATTAAATTTTTTCAATAAGTAATGTTATTTGACAACAAGATTTATCTTATATATTAGATTCGGATAATTCTTTTTCCACATATTCGCTTCGTTACTCTAATTCTAATTGATCAGTTTTTAATTCAGTTCTTATATTTTGTACAAATAAAAAGTTTTAAAGAATCCAGTAAATAATAGAATAAGAGACTATAATAGAAAAGTGCCCCCCTTGGAATAAAAATCTACTTGTTTTAAGCAATTTTGGTTAAACATTCTTTTTTTTTTTTCAGAAAATATTGCCAATAGGAAGTTTTTCCAGAAAAAATCGTCAGAAAATATATTTGGTTACTTTCGGTTATTTTAATATCTTGCAGAATTATTAACAGGAAGAAACCATTAAAGATTTAATCGAAACGATCGTCAATATTACATATTGATAGTTCGATTTATTTTAATTTTCTGGGATTATAGAAAATTATTAGTTTTTTTTAGTATTACAGTACTTGCCATACTGTTTTTTTTTTTTCTTTAAAAAAAGAAAAACTTGTTTCAACAGAAGAAAATGACAATATAAAAATAACAATGACATTTTATGTTCTTAAGAATATTATTTATTGTTGGAATTTTAAAACAACGCATAAAAACATTTTTATTAATTAATAATGTAGAGAAAATTAATTGATTATTACATAAGCAAAGAAAATGAATGAATATACACAAAAATTGTATGACAATAAAAAGTATCGTTAACTCAATATTAATGAAAAGTATATGTTTTTGGTAATGTTAAAACAAACTGATTTCCACAATAGACAACAAAAAATTATTTTAATTTTAAACTAATAATATTCTTAATTCATAGATAATAATCGTTAATATTTTCTGTTTTATTATTATTTTAAATGACAATTTTAGTGTTCTTTTAACACAATTTTTTGAATAATTGTAGAAAATGTGTAAACGATTTGTATAGTAATTCCTTTATAACAAGCAATTGGTAACACTTACCCTTAAAGCCTTCGAATTTGTTGAATAATCGACAGGTTGACACTTGATACTATAGTCGTAGAACCAACCGCTCACTAAATGCTGTAAATAATATATTAATATTATTAATATGAGTGGTATTCCTATTTTAATTTATAGAAATTTTATTTTTTAACACACGAAGTAAAAACCACATCCCCAACTAGCCATTCATAAAAGTGTATTTGTTGTGAAGTTCTCATCATCATCTATTGTATAGTCCAGGAGACAGTGACGATTTTCGGTATTTATTTTCCCAGTCAGCAAGCACGAATAGAGAATTGTAGGATTAGCAATTCTAAGCAAAATTCATATATATTTAGAGGGGGGATCCAATGGGCTGAGGCCGAAAATGCGTCAAAATATACGAGAACACGGCCCTTTTTTCCATTGATAAAAATAGTTTTAGTAGTAAGAGATGTACTGAAGTTAAGTAAAAAAATAGTCTGATTAATCTGTATGGATAATATATTTGGCAAGTGCATAAAATACACTTTCAAACGAGTTATTTACACAATTATTTCTACGACCACAATTATTTAAAGAATGTTCCAGGTGTTTTGTATATTAAAGTGTACGCATAGGACACATAAATAAAATCTTATATCACAATGTTTCACCTAACCAGTTGGTTTATTTATAGAAATTAAACATAATAATTGAAGATATTACAGAAGAAAATAGGGAAATAAATTACATTTCCTTTTACACTTTTATATAATAATAATTGTTTTATTTAGAATTCACGAATCACTTATTACTCTACATTAATTATAATTATTGTTAGTTTCGTTATGTCAAATCATTTATACCAGAGGTGTGAGGAAAATACAGTGAACTGTGGAACGCCAATATCGTTGGATGCGCGTGGTAGAAATGGTTCTATAATACTGCTAAAAACATAGCTAAATTTTCATGGAAACACTGTACTTTTGACATTTGCGATACTCCGACGCATATGCATTATTGATGTAATCTCATGATTTTACAGTAATAGTTTTTGCAATTTTAGTGTGATTTTTAGGTTATTATGGTTATTCATTTTATTTGGTTCTGATCTTTTGCGCTTTTAGAGTATTTGTCTTTTATATAGTTTTTAATTTGAATTTTAATATTGTGGTCTATTTATATTTGATTGCTGCTTTTCGACTAGTGCTTTATTCTTTTTGTGTTAAAATAAGCTTTATAACCATTAAGTACATGCTTCTAGTTGATATCTACCTAATCGTCATCGGGTGCTTGTAACAATGGGAAAAAGTGTATGGTTTTTTTGGTGTAAAGTTAGACGCCTTCATTTTTTAGGTAAGTTATTTGTAGTTATTTTTTACTTAAAAGGATAGCAATACGTCCTGGTTCGGGGTGTGACTTTTGGGTTTTAGCTATCTGAGCCAAATTGTCGGTGTCCTCTTTTAGGGCACCCAGAACCGAAAACTATATAGGTATATAATATGTTTTTTTTTTAATTATTTTTTAATATGTATGCAGCTTGGATGAGGGCTTTAGGAAGAGATCCTAAGACTGAACACTGACTGCTGTAAATGCCGTTTTTAGAGCACATTTCATAGTAAGTGATTTCATTCTAGCAGCAATGAGGAAACGTTTAAAAAACATGCTGTACCAGCTATTACTTTAAGACCTCGTCTCTTTAAGTTATTATTACTTCATTCTAATGCATATATTAAAATGGTTTTTAACTTATGTCCTTATGATTAAAAGATGTAGGTATTTTAGTTATGTTATAATAGAAATATATGATACTTTGTATTAACTGACCTACTGGCCAATGGTCATTCCACTTTTACTCACTTTTTTCATAAATTATCAAATTATTTAAAAACGAATACATATCTAGCTATTTTCTGTAAATTACATTAAAATTTTAGTATTAATACTTTACTAATAAAACTTCAGTTACTTTATCTTATATATATATATATATACACAACGGAAGAGTTAATTGGATTTTCTCCTTGTTGAGTTTCAAAAATAGTAATTTAACATGATTTAAAAACAAATACATGAAATGGGCAAAATAGGCCTGCAAAGGCACTTTGTAAACAATCTCACTTGTATCGATGTGACGTAATGCGCGAATTCAATTTGGCTTACTTTTGTTAATAGATTGGCGTTCCATTTTAAATATACAGTTCACCGGGAATACATTATTTAAATATACACGGACCGGGAAAACAAGTACGAAAAAATTTACTGGCTCCTGGACTAGTACTGTATCGAAGGAATTTTTATGAATGAAACAATATACGACCCTCCACAATTGCGGTCTACTCAACTTCCGCTGTTGTCAGACATTATTTTTTTTTGGACAATTTAAAGACCTAACAGTAATTCAAGCAAACGCAATAACATTACTACAGGTAAAAACATCGCAAACTTGGCATCAATATTTTAATTTTATCCAAATATTGCATTTCTGTCGAGGATCATCCGCGTTGACTTCAGAAATTGTGTAATCTGTATTGGTTATATATATCTATAGTTAAAAGCACGTAAACTTGGCATCAATGTTCAATCCGATTATTGAGTTTCTACCGCGGACACCACCGTTCATTCTTCAAAAATTTTGTAAATAATCCTATCTGTCTTGGTTATATATCTATGGTAAAAACATATTGGAAAAACATATCCCGAGAAGGATTCGAACCCTTCATATTCGCGTTCTACGCACACTACTTTACCAACTCGGTCAATAGGACATTAGCTGTTTATATTCCGAATTGTTAATTTGATTATTAGATTCGAATCTAACTCGGTAATAGAATATTCTTAAATTTCCCAAGAGACGGATTTTTTTCCGGCATATTTCCTTGGAAGTGATTCATTGAGAAATTGTCAATATTCCGTCACCGAAATAAATTCGAATCTAATATTCAAATTAATAATTCGGATTCTATATATCTAACATCCCTATGGCCTAGTTGGTAAGGCAGCATGAGTCTAACATGAATATTGAGGGTTCGAATAATTAGCGGGGCAGAGTTTTAATAAATTATTTGATTAATTTGATTTCACTTCGGGGGTTAAAAAAATTGTTTTAATTATATCGCAAAAAAATTTATTCGATCCTGTTGTAAGTGCAGACCTGTATAATCAAAATTGTTATAATTGTTTGTTAGTTTTTTGAAAGATTGTATAAATAAAACATCACTGTCATCACAAGATACATATTATTTAATTTTACTTCAAAACGTTATCAGCACGAAGCTCTGTTTTGACCTAGTAAACCTAAATAGGGTAAGCGAAAACATATAAGTTTCAGAGATGATTGGCGGTGATGCGGATAGTAGTACTTCATCTTCACTTTCATCGTTAGATCAAAGTCCTGAATAGTTGCGATGGTTATTGGACATGGAAGTTTAAGATAAGAATGTATTTAAAACATGAAAATCTTTGAAAGACCATTGAAGATAAAGGTACCGAGAGGGACAAGGAATTAGCTTTATCAACGATATGTCTAACATTAGATGGTTCAGCAATTACTCATGTAAGAGCCTGCAAATCTCCCAAAGAAGCTTGGGAAGCGTTGTCTTCTGCCTACGAAGATAATGGAATGGGACGCAGGTTAGCTCTAGAGCGTAAGCTCTATCGTAACTCGCTTGCGGATTTTGATGATGTCGAAAGTTATATAAACGCCATCATGTCCACAGTGCAGGATTTAGACGACATTGGCAAAACAATCGAAGATGTCTCATTGGCTGCCATATTATTAGGAGGTCTTACTCCTCACTACAATCCTCTAATCATGGCTATGGAGAATTCCAATATAATAGTAAGTACTGAATTAGTCAAGTACAAGTTATTAAATGAGTTTACACGAAGTAATTCTGAAGATGGGTCTGCCTTAAGCACACGCTATAGTCAGAAGCCAAAGCCTTCCACGTCTAAGGCTACGAGACGGGTAATATGTTATAAATGCAAAGAACCTGGACATAAGAGACCAGATTGTCCTCTCAGAAAGAACAAGAATGATGGAGCTTGTAAGAAAGAGTCAACATTGTTGAGTGCACTTAATATATGTGGCAACATCAAAGGTGACAAATGGTATATTGACTCAGGTGCTTCTATTCACATGTGTTCCAGGTTCGACTTAATGGAAACCCTTAGGCCATTATCAAAGGGTAGGGTGACCATTGCTAACGGAGACCAATTGAATTTGCGAAGGTATTGGTAATGTTTCTATTACTGGTGCAAGTGTAAATAAAATTTTAGATGTTGTTTATATACCGAACTTAAATTCTAATCTGATATCTGTTTAAAAGGCTACTGAATGGAATGTTAATATTGTTTTTGATAAAAATGATTGTAACTTTTATCATTCTGATAATTTTTCTTGTACACGGTTCTAGTTGTGATAGATTGTACACTTTAGATTGTACTGTAAATCTACCTCAAACACTAATAGCTTTCGATGTGCACTCCGACTGTGCTGATTATAGACTCTGGCATAAACGTCTAGGTTATCTGTGTCGTATAGGGCTGGACGCACTTGAAAAAGGCAATGCTCTTGGCATAAATAATGCGGAAGTTGATAAGGAACCCTGTATCGCTTGTATTGAAGGTAAGCAGTTGAGAAAACCTTTTAAGAAAATTACTTATAAGAAAGCTTCTTCCAAATTAGAACTGATACCCTCTGATATCTGTGGTCCTATGTCACAAAACTCCCTTTAAGGTAATAAATATGCTTTATTATTCATAGATGATTTTTCCAGGATGGTATTTATTTATTTTGTCCCTTCAAAAGTTGACGTAGAGAATAAATTTTGTATATTTCAGTCTATGGTTGAGGGAGAAACGGGATTAAAAAATAAAATATTGCGGTCTGATAATGGGACTGAGTATGATAATAAAGAATTCTCAAATTATCTAGCGTCAGTAGGGATTCAACATCAGACTACAGTTCCATATAGTCCCCAGCAGAACGGTGTTTCTGAAAGGATGAACAGATCTTTCATAGAAAAGGCCCGCTTTATGATTTCGGATAGCAATATCTCTAAAGCATATTGGCAGGATGCTGTGGAAAGTGCAGCGTACTTAAAAAATAGGTCTCCAGATCGAGCCCTCGATGGTCAAACACCATTTGAGAGACGGTATGATAGAAAACCCGACTTATTTCATTCAAGAGTTTTTGGGTGTCGATCTTTAGTTCAGATTCAATTTAGTTTTAGGAAGAAGCTAGATCCAAAGTCTCTTCAACATATTTTCGTTGGATATACAGATGATCCTTGTTCTCCAAGAAGGTTAACTAAAGCAAGAGACGTTGTTTTCTTTAAAGACTTCTTCTCTGACTTAAAGCTTTCAAATCCAGAGTGCAGATCAGTAAAGCATTTACTAAAGCCCGTACCTGCATCCTTAGTTTTCATTTATTCATCAGATTCAACCGCAAATGATTCTATTGTTCCAGAACCAATAGCTGATCCAAGTATAGCAGAGGTTGATATCTGCGAGGATCCCCGAGAATCCTAAACAGTTGAGGAATATATTTCTGATAAAGAAACTGCAGGAGAAAGATATTAACTCAGAAACAGAATAGCTAACCGCAATGATGTATTTTTTTTTTTTTTGTAATAATGTCACAGCGTGCGAATATTTTAATGAGCCCCGATATTTTGTAGAAGCTGTTAATTCAAAAGATAATGAGTATTGGTATTCTCCATTATTTAAAGGATACTACAGATGGTCATACAAATGCAGATTGTCCCGTTATTTGGCGTTCTCATAACGGGTTCTATTTTTCTTTGGCCGGCGGACCAATTTTTTGGGAGTGTAAGAAGCAGGCAACAGTTGCTCTTTCATCTACTGACGCAGAGTATATGGCCCTCACAAGCGCTGCCAAAGAAGTCACGTTTCTTTGAAGATTTATTTCCGAAATAATAGGAACGAAAGACAGAGTTATTATTTTCAGTGACAGTCAGAGTGCACGTAAAATAGCACTTCATCCAATTCATCACAACAGGACTAAACATATAGATACAAAGTATCACTTTATAAGAGAAAAAATATCTGAAAAGATAATTGATATATAATATTTGCCAACAGAAAATATGTCAGCTGATATTCTAACAAAGCCGTTATGACGTTTAAAACATAATAAGTACATTTTAGGATTGGGTTTAACTTAGTCAATCTTCTCTTAATAATTTTCGAATTCCTTTTAGTTAGTGTTTTATGATTTATATTATACCTTGTCAATCATACCTGAATTTTGATTAAGGAGTGCATACCTGTATAATAAAAGTATAGTCGTAGACGCTTAGTAGAAGCACGCGCATATTATATCTTCTCGAGCAACAAGAACAAGAGGAATTGTTAAGAGGAACATAATAATAATACTACTATCCCTAATTCACCCCCTTACGAGTAAATTTCAACCCCTGAAGTCAATTGAGCGACTTGTGTATGGGGAAGGGACGTATATTGAATCAGTTGATCAAGGATTTACAACATCTTCAGATGCATTCGATATGGATATTCAAACGCAGCATAAATCTACCTTTGTTTTACTATTATTTATTTTCTTTGATATTTAAACGTTATTAATTTCGCAAAAAATTGTTATTAATGGAAACTCTTTAGTCTAGACTTTAATAGTAAAATAAATATGACTATGCTTGCTTGTTAATTTCCCAACTGAGAGGTATACAAAAAATATTTGGCTAGGACTTGAAGAAAATGAAGGTATCCGAAAAAGAGTGTTATGCTCGGAGCATATTTTGAGGGTTTCGGATGTATTAATTTTAAATACTGTAAAAACCTTAGAATCAATCTAACAAATTAAATTTTTTTGAAGATCAACTTTTTGATGGCGATATTTTTGAAATTCACGCACTAGATATGATAGAGCTGATACTAAAACATTATTTTAATATTCGCATTCATTATGAGACCACAAAAAATCTGATGTGTCCAACACATGACTTTCCTATCTAGTTATTATAGGCTTTTTCCGGTTATTTTGTACAACCTATTGCATCATCTCTATAAATATTTAGAGGATAAACTAAATATATACATTGGCCACATACATCTACCTCAAAACATTTTTCTATAGATATTCATTGAAAACGAAAATACTGAAAAATTTAAATTTAGCACTTTTCCATTACGGTCCATTTTAGATATCGCAAACAACTTTTAGTTCAACAAGTTTCATAACAATCAGAATTTTGCACATTTTGTCAAATTTCTCGAATACGGACCATTTCAGGAAATTTTGACATAAAACAAAAATTATAGATAATAATATTGGAAGTAACTTTTATTTAAACAATTTTCTTCTCCAAACATAAATAACAGATATATTCCATAACATATAAAAACGGCCTCCCATAAAGTACCCCCCAGATGTTCCGACTTTGTCCAAAATCTAATCGTTTCACGTCAGGCCAAAATAAACTTTAAGTTTAAAATTTAATGTTCTTTTCTTTATCCGTTTTTGAGTTTTCTTCAAAATTCGAAATTTACACATTTTCTCAAATATCTCGAATACGGTCTATTTTAGAGAAATTATGTATGGAATAAAAATTATAGAGAATTATATTACAAACAACTTTTGTTTGAACAATTTTTATAAAAAATTATTTTTTTTACATTTTGTCAAATTTCTCGAATACGGACCATTTTAGGAAAATTTTGTATATAACAAAAATTATAGACAATTATATTAGAAGTAACTTTTATTTGAAGAATTTTCTTCTTAAAACGTGAATAACAGATATATTCCATAAAATATAAAAATTACCACCTATAAAGTACCCCCCCAGATGTTCCGACTCTGTCCAAAATCTAATCTGTTCATTAGACGCTGGAATAAAGCTTAAGTTTAAAATTTGGTGTTTTTCTGTGTATCGGTTCATGAGTTATACGACATACAGACACATACACACACACATACACACACAGAAACACACACACACACACAGACATCATCCTGAAAATAGTCAAAACGGATTCAGGGGACCTCAAAACGTAAAAATCCGTCGAAAACTCGAGGTCGAAAAAAATCATGATTCCTATACTTTCCTTATATCTGTATACAGATAGGAAAGTAAAAAGGTGGATATTTCAAGAAAAAATAGAATTAGAAGTATAAATACAAAAGAAGTATTGGTAGCACTAACGTAGGTTTATTGTTGTATAGTTCTACGTGTGTTCATATTTAACCAAATTCTTATTGGCAGATCCGCTATTTAAAATCCTAGCCTTGTATACATGGTAAATTTATTTTATTAACTTATATAAATTTATTAGTCATCAAAATCTGAATTTTGATTTAAAAATCTCTCATTATTACCAATTTGTAAAACTGTTCAAATTGGATTCGAAAATTTGTTTAAAATAAATCTTGATTTATTTATCTTGTTTTTATTTTATTTATTGTATTTTATTTTGTTTAACATAATAAATATTGTATTATTCTTGAAAAAAAAAAATGGTGTTATTAAGTTTGTTACCTACATTCCACTCAACTACATACCTTTGTTCCAAATACTCCAAATCCAATATGTTTTAAAGTTAAAACCATTATAAAGTTTATTGCATACCATATAGGTTAGTAGTTCATGATTTATTTTTTTATATTTAACTTACACAAAATTAGTATTTGCTGCAAATTAATAATCTTTTTTGCACAAAAATCGAGGAGTTATGATTTTATCATTAATAAGATACGCCACTGGTATCGACAGACTTTAAGTTGCATATAACAGCAGCGCTGCCAGATGAGATCTAGGATTACTATCTGTCTTCTTTCAATCCGCATAAAACATCTTCTTTCTCTTTTCCAATGATTGGAACTAAACAAATTATACGTTTTGAATAAAATGCTTTATCTGTTGTTTCTTTTATCTAAGGGTACTATGTTCCTCTTAATGATGTTGGTAGAAAGGTACTAATGTTTATTTTTTTTTTTAAGTAAAATATTCTACTGTTTATTGACGCCGCAAGTTTTAAATAATTCTTGAATTACAATTAAGCTCATAAGATTAGATACTATTTATTGATAATATATGTGTCAGCTGCCTAGAAAGCCTGCGGGCTTTCTGTTATGCCATATAAATAATTTTTTTTTTCGACATTTCTTGCACTATCTTGCTTAATTTGTTTCGTTAAAGTACATAAAGATTTTATCGGAATCGAAGCACATACATTTGAATAATGTTTGTTTTGCTTTTGTAATATTTTCTAAAGACTATTTTTATTGAATATATCGATCTAGAATTATTGTAAAGAATGGGTTTTTCTCTTTGTTTAGACTTAGGGCCCTATTCAGTAATTTATCGTTTATGAACGACATCGTTAAGCTAACGACAGTTCAACCGTGATTTTTTGACAATTTTTGAGAGTTTAAAAAATATTTTAACCTTCTCAAAAGTCAAACCGTTTTAAAATTATAAAATTTATCATCGATGAACTACATTAGGCTCTTGGAGATGTATGATGGTCATTTAAGAGTATGAATGAGATCACTGCCATCTTGACAGATTATTTGAGTACCGTAAAGTCGGGTGATTTTGATCCGCATTGGTGACTTTAGCTTAAATCAGTAAATAGTTATTTTTATTCACAAAAAATTATACGTCCTATTTTTAAAACTCGCGCTGGTTGAACTGTAAGGTATTAAAACTACCCAAAACACTTTACTTAAAGATAATTGGACGCTTACGCTTTTTGCAGTATAAAAAATTTAATTCATTGCAAAATAAACGAAATTGAAAGGTGATAAAATGTGTATGCAACCAATTATACTGTTGTATGTAATATTTTTTGTTATTATCTTTACCGTAAGCAATAAAAAATATTTTACTATTGACTGTCATGGGTGGCTTTAAACCAGAAAATAATATTATAGAGAAAATAATCTAAAATGATGGGTGAGTCAAAGTCACCCTCTACCTGCGGGTGGCTTTGCACACCCCTTTTTTATTTTTTATTTGAAAAATTAGACCATTTGAGATATTTCTGCTTAATAATTCTTAAAATATAACTGAAAACTAAATTATGGCGAAAATGCGAATTTGGATTTGCTTTTATTTAACAATTGAAACTAGGTTTAAATTATGACAGTGAGTCAAAGTCATCCGACTTTACGGTACTCATATGTAACTTTTTCTCTCTATCCTAATTATTTAACATTTATTGAAAGAACAAATGGTCGAAAGCTACAATTGAAATCTTTGGTCGATGTTCCACCCCTTTGTTTCATAATTGCTTTAAAAGACACTTATATTTCTTTCAATGTCTTGTTTTATTGAAGTTAAATTTTTCGAAGACATATTTTCTACTACTTTCGCCTTTCTCTTACATAACTTTTTTCTTTTTATATTGTTCTTCTTTTCTCTTTTATATTGACACTTTAACTTCTTCTTTTCTTATCTTTCTACTTCAATAAATGGTTCGTTATCTACCTCTAATGATTTATGCGAGTGGTCTCTTCGACGATCATTAATGACTTTTTTTCTATAGCTCTGAATCGGTGGCTGCAGAAGTGGATTTTTACCACTTAGTTGAGATGTAATATAGAATGTTGGCTTATGATGAATAAGTAGATTATCTTTATGAGATGAATTTGTTGCAATGCCGGTGGTTTATGCGAAGATGATGCTGAATTGCTCTTTTTTGTGGATGCTAAGATGTTGGAGGGTATCTTTTGAACTATTTCAGCAAATGGTTTTCTACTTGAGAGACTCACACTGGTGGGAGCATTGGTCATTAGTGTTATCATATCTATATTTGACTCTTTAAGATTAATTTTTTTTTCTTTTGTGCATGTCATCGGCTTCAACTGCTAAGGTTATTTAGCATCGTGTTCTGTGTAGGCTTGGTTACTGTTTCCCAGCGCCACTTTAGGAACAGAACTGTTAATTAGAACCCAACAGTAAATGGTCGAGTGGGGAATCCTACCAAGGCATCAGAATTAATTTTAAATACATAAATTAAATGAAAAAATTCCAGCCAACGGTGGGATTCGAACCTGGGACCCTTGGATCCGCAGGCAGATACTCTACCACTGAGCCACCCACCCCCTAAGAGATTAATTATTTCATGTTTTAGTTGTTTTATTTCGATTTTAAATTTTTCTTTTAGTTCTAGTATTTTGGCTTTTAGAATATCTGTAGTTTCATCTTTCATTAATAAAATTTCATCTCTTAGGGATTTCGGTTCAGCTTCAATTTTGCTCTTTATTTCAGTTTCTGGTTGTAGGAAATCAAAAGAAGATCTGCAATTTGGACATAGAAATAATAAGTTTCTGGAAGATTTAAGTATTGCTGATCTGTATTCAGTAGTAGAGAGCTTATCACAAGTTTGACAGTATTTACCAGTGCATTTATCACAATTAGTTAATGGTTCTTCTTTGGATTCATTGACTTTCCATTTACTGCAGGACATTGTAAATAAAATGTTTTAAAATACCTTATGTTGGCTCAGTAGACACTTCCATTAAATTCCATTTATTATCTCGATAGAAAAAATGATAAAAAAAAGTTTATTGAGTAAAAACACAATCGTTAAAGATGCACTTCATGCAAATATATTGCAGTCTTTGGTGAAAATTACACTTCCATCGTATAGCAGATATTTTTAGCTAACAGTTGATATAAAACTTACTATTTATTTTTACTTTTTTCCACTAGAAAAAGCTGATTTAATAGGTGTTAATTAAAGGTCACGACACGATTCATATCGCCGAAATACTACCACTATGTGCCTTGTTCCATTCATTTTCATTCGTTTTATATTTTTCTCATTAATTCGTAAATGTTTATATAAAGGAAATGAGAGATTAAATAATTATCTAAGAAGAGTAATGTCAATCAAATTATTTAATAAGACCTGAAATGGGTAATAGGGCGGTGCTCAACTAAAATTTTTAATTACCAAAGATGACACAAAAGAACTGACATACGGAATAATTAATTTGTACTGGTGACCCATTTTCGCATACAAGCCTCGAAGAGGGTTGAAAAGTACATCGATTTTCAGTAGAATGAAAGGAAATTTACGAGTAGTTGAACAATGAAAATTCGATTGTCCCTAACAACAACGAAAGGTTATTTGTTGCCCATTTTTCCACGCAAGTGGTTTTCACTACATGATTAATTAATAGAACTAGGCTTCGGATAACTAAAGGCTTCAATGTTGCAAGTGGCTAAAGGGTTAAAATAAGGGCGTAATCTTCTAAGGATAAATCAAGATTTTGCCCGATTTTTTTACACAAGCCCATCGAATGTATGAAAACGTACGTCGTCACTAGTCCGAAAAACATATTTTCTTGAATGAAACGAATGTATAAGGGCATTTTGAAGTCGGAAAATATTTCTTATAAGGAAAATCGAATTTTCCATGTGTTATCCCCAAGAGCCACTCGTATATTTGCTTTTATTCTGCTCAACATCGATGTACTTTTCAACCCTCTTCGAGGCTTGTATGCGAAAATGGGGCATCTAAATCGGTCACCATCTGACGGTCTATAAAGGGAAAACTATAATAGATATGTCTATCAAGATCAATTGAAGAGGATACCGATTAATGGTATTTGTGATATCAATAGAAGATCATCTATGATATTGCACACTATTAAAAAATGATTATGACTATGTCTAATGAAAAATGTTACTTTATTTTAGAATGATCGATATCTGCATTAGGTGCAAAGCTTCCGTGACAATACTAATTATGTTCTGGCCTAATCCATATTATTATCGAATTATCTCACATATTTTTTTTCTCATTCATTCATGAATTTTCAAGTTCATAGGCGTTGTTTCAACATTATAATAATTATGATCTCTACTTAACCGAGAACTCTTTCAAACTTATATAAGAGACCAAGTTAAGGTCAGGCTATAGCAAGTATCGTTTTATATAACTCTCTCGGTGGGCAAATAATGTCTAGTGCGAGTTTGTAGACGCTTCCGCGTTTGCTTTCTTTGCAAGGACGTTCGATGACTTTCAGTTCAAGGTCATTGGTTTGCTTTTGAATAAATGTCGATTTCACGGACACTATACAGAGAGGACTGAACTGGATAAATATGTATTTATTAATATCAGTTATTGGGTATCTACATTTATTAAAAAAATTGAAATAAAGATAATCAAAACCATCTATTTTGATGCTAAGTAAAAAAGAGACATACAAGGAAAATAATGAAATACCACAATTTTCAATGAGAGGTGTAGATCTTAATAGCTGTAACGTGTAGAGGGTGGGTTACCCCAAGGCACTTAGGCGTCACTAGGCCCATTGTGCATCCTCCTAAGATGATAGGCCCCTCCTAGCTCGTGAGTCAGCCTACAGATTTAATGTAGTTGACAACGTCGACAAGAGGTGCTTTTCTCATATCGGCCAGTGTTAGCCGATACTCGCCAAGCACAAATTTTCTAATAAATGAGAATGTAGAGCAATCGTAAAGGATATGTTTGATGGTCTCATCTTTTTTCCCTTTCCGGGGCGTTACCTCGGAAGAGATGTGAGATCGCCCCCTTTTCTTGGCTCTAGTTGCATCGTGTTCCTGGCCTCTTATGGAAGCAGAACTAGCGTCGCCGTCTAAGTACTTGATTAAACCAGTTTTGTTTAGTTTGGAGAAAGAGACTGCTGAGGGCGGCGATTGCCGTAGCACTGCCGACCTGCAGCTTATCTCTTGTCCTATTTGTTTTAGACCCGGAGATTCTCTTGCCTTTCCGGGGTCTGTTAGTTAGAGGTAAACTATTATGTCCATCCTTCTTTTTTGGAGGTAGGCGTCGCTGTCCAGCCTTCTGTGCAGGAGCTGAACTGTGTTGTCCAGATTCCGTTCCAGGAGGTGAACGTTGACGTCTATCCTCCTTTTCTGAGGTGATCGTCGTGGTCCAGCTTCCTGCGCCAGAGTTGGACTTTGTTGTCCAGTCTTTTTTGGGTTCTTGTTTTTGTGTGTCCATATGGTTCCCACGAGTGGCTAGGGAAGGAAAAGTCGACCGACGCAGAGCCCCGCATGCGTCGGCAAGACTAGATATAAGAGGGTGTCGGCAGGTTCTCTCAGGCAAGAGTTTGCTATCGCATCTGCTCCTGCAAGAATTCATACATTGGCAGTATTGGCACGGTACTCGGAGACGTGCTCAGATGGCACTCAACCGCTAAGCTAGAGCTGTAGATGATGTTGCATCGAGAAACAGAAATAAGTAACTGGTGAACCATTCATTGTGTATTTGCAGGTCCCTACTTTAAATTTTGGGTTTGTTTTAAAATTGGTAGGTATTGCGTTACTCTTATAAGCCATCTAGAAAAATCATAATTGGAGTTGAATGTGAAATTTAATGTTTTGGATTGGTACTTCAGCTACTTCCATATAAAAACATTTTAGCCTTGAAATAACAGATCTAGAGTGTTAGGAGATATGAAATGATGATCTGCATTATATTTTAAATATAGGTATTACAGGGCTTTGTCATGTTAGTCAAACTTGGGATTGAGGAGTTTGCGCACTAAAACATATTTAATTTTATATGATTATTTATCGTTTTTTTGGTTTATATATTAATTTTTATTAACAAATAGTGTTTTTTAGTATTATTTGTATTATTTTAATATAACTAAAACATTAAGGTAGTTTAATACAGTAGGTATTTTTTTAGTATATATCTATGTAAGTATATACGTATATAGATTACTAAAATTTAATATTTATATGTGTCAGACAGATGTAAGTAAATACAATGTTATTGGAGGATGGATACGCCTGTTTCTTTGACAGTTTTTATCGAATTAATCTGGATTTGATATAAATAAAATTGGACCTTTTTAGGGATATATCTTTCGTTAATGTAACCAATATTGCTGATTGTAGCAGAGATGAAGATGATATTGGTTTCCACGCCCCCAAAAAAAGATTGATACAAACTCAAATGTATTTTTTCATAAATTAATTATGAAGATTAAATATAATATATATTCTACGGGTTGTTGTCTAATAGACATATTTTATTTTAGTTTTAGACAGGACCCCGTACTTTTTATATTGATTTTGAGTACTGTTACTTTTCAGGTCTTTGTGGGCAATTTTCTTATGAACCCAAAGTTTGCAGCTCTATAGGGTGAGTTGCTAGAAGGAGTCAAAAGTAAAGAGTGCAGAAAAAAATATTGTCACATATATCTCTGCCACTCTTAAGTAATTAATGTTTTTCCCATGAACCTTATGGCATGTGTTACACTCGTATATAATTTGTTAATGCTTACTTCCACTTTATAAAATAAATCATACAGAGTGTTCAACAAAATAGGAATACTAATTACTGTAATAAGGTTTATTTTCATTTATAACCATAATTCGAACATGACTTCTGGGTGCCTATTCTTAAAATTGGAGAACAAAATTGAGAGAAAATTTTCACTTTCTACTTCCTTGTTAAAATTCGTATTCTTGAAATCGAATTCATCAAAATTGATGAAAAATTTTTTCCCAAAACTTTCTCCTACTTTTAGAGAAAATAAAAATAACGGGAGAATTCAGTTCACAAGCATGCGTAGTGCATCTGTGCGGTATGTATCGGAATTTAAATTAATAAAATCAAAATATAACCATAACCTCATTTATTTTGTTAGGAGTATTTTTATATATCGGCTTTTACGTTATTTTTTAAATGAATTTGGACACAAAAATATTAACAATAACATTTTATTTATTCTGTAAGAAATCAAAGCTTGAAATTGAAAAGCTCGAAACTAAGAAAAGTTCGAAACCAAAAGAGATCGAAATTAGAACAAATGATCGAAATTATAAATGATCGACATCACATATGTTTAAAACTACTAACGATCAAAATGATATATGATCGAATTAAAGCAATATATTACAAAATCAGTAAATTATTTGTTTTTCGTATTTTTTTTTTATCATTTTATGTATAATTTTTTTACGAAACAACCCGTGATGGCTCCAGACTGCACGGGTTAGGTAACTTTTTAGATAATTTTTTTATAATTTACCCAACCTGTGCGGCCTAGAACCATAGCGGGTTTCACATAAAATTAAAAAAAAATTACAATTTATCTAACGCGTGCAGCCTGGAGCCATCGCAGTTTACTTTGCAAAAAAATATACATAAAATAAAAACTAAAAAAAACTCATTTACTAATTTGGCAATATAATGCTTTCAATTTTATACTATTTCGATCATATAAAATGTCTATCATTATTTCTTTAAAACAACTGTGTTTTCGATCATATTTGATTTCGATCGTTTAAAATTTCGATCATATGCGATTTAAATCATTTGTTTCGTTTTTTGTGTGTCGATCTTTTGTCATTCGAACTCTTGTGGTTTTGAATTTTTGCACACTCAAAAAACTTTCCAATGGAACTTTTTTTCGAACTTATTTTACCAAAACTCATGTTTTTTACCTATATGGAGTTTCTTGCTCATTGATGTGATGTTTTTATAATTTAAATTAAAATGATTTGTATTGGATAATGCTTGCTTCTCAATAACGCTGTAGGGTTACTTTAGTCCAAATAATAATAACCACAGATAATAAATGTAGTGTGGAATAAAGTCACCCGAAACTGGCAGGTGACTTTTCATACCATATTTTTAATTTTTTTGTAATAAAATAACTGCAGTTTCTTGTTTAATTATAATTTTTCTAAAAAAATAGTTAAAGACTCAAACGCAAGTAAATAAAGAAACATATTTTTACCAATTGAATTTTTACTTATCGCAAATCGAAATCCGAATAGTTAGAAATAACTGAAATAAGTTGTTGACTTATTTGAAACAACAAATCTTAAAAATACCCCTTCGAATTATTAAGACCATCCCCGAATCCCAAGGGTGAAAACACATATTTGGAGATTTGAAAAACAGTGTAATCATTTGAAACCTATTTTTTTTATAAATATCGTTCATTACATTTGAATAAAAAATAGCAGAATCTATTGTTCGTAAAATAAAATGTTATGCTTATTTTGCATTTTCCTTTGATAAAATATTTAAAAAACCATTTCATATAGGCCCATGGAGATCACAACTGTAAAACATTCATATACTGGCTTCAAACAAAGCTTGTTACTAATCTAGTTTTTCATTTGTTTATCTTAGGTGCTAGTAAACTAATAATCTTAATTTTTTTGTTGAAGAACCATTGCATCCCCAAAAAGTTGGTGCCTGGGTTGGAATATGTCGAAGAAAATTGAGTCCTTTTTTGCCACTTACTTCTGCACGTAATCTCAATGAGCCATTTATAAATCATGAGGAACTACAAAATGGGTATTTCCAACGAGATAGTGCAACAGCACAAACAACCAGATAACTCTTCAATATCTTGAAGAATTTTTTGATGACAAAATAATAAGCAAGAATACTGAAATCCCATATCCAACAAGGTCTTGCGATTTTTAATATAAAAAAAAATCTACTAAATGCAAATATTTTTAACTAAGGTCAACATTTCGGTAGTAAAATTAAGTAGTCAATAATAAAAAAGTTTGGATTCAGTCTTTTGAGGTCTTTTCAAATATGTAAACGTATGTTTAAAATTATGATATTGTTTTGAGGACAGGACATTTATTGATTTTTTTTTTAATCTGAACCTGGCTATTTCTAGTTGATAATAAATGAATGAAATAGATATGTCTAATTGAAAAATATTTTTCCTACGACCACCTAGGAAAGTGACACATATCACACTATATAGTCCTATGGAAAGTGCCCTATATCACACGCGTATAAATAAGAATTTACTTTCTACCCGTGTACGAATATGCTACTTTCCGCCTTAGCTGTCACAAAATTTCAAATGCATCATTTCTATTTTGATCTACGTAATGTCCATATTAATACTAAAATCGATATGATTGTTAAATTATTGAAATTGTTGTAAATTAGATCCTAGATATTTATCTTTAACAATTATTATTAAAATAATTTTAAAATAACTAACAATAAGGTATGTTTTCTTTTTATTCTTGTTAAGCACATAACCGATTAGATCATTCCATTGACGCAAAGCTTATTAGTTCAGGTGGTTAGACTATCGACTTTGCCATTTGAGACCTGGCGAGCGACCGCACTATGCTTGTGCCTCGTGCGACAATATTTCCCACTCGTGTGAAAAATGTCACTTACCACACTCGTAATGTAATATACTATAATATTGTTATAGGTACCTACTAAAATGACTGTAATTTAAAAAGTGTTCTTCTTTCTTAAGACATTTACAAAAATGTATTGGACAAGTCATAAAGCATAAATGTTAAAGGTGATGTGATGTGATAATAGTGATAATATCACTCCAAATATAATAATTTACTATACTACATATTAACTGATATTCAAACTTGGTACATTAAATGCTGTAAAATCTAGCAGGCTTGCATGTTTTGTCATTGCTTTTGTACTGTAACTGTATATTAGTGAATTGTCATATTTGATTAATTCGTGATATTATCTATTGAATAAAACTTTGATATCGGTTTTATGGATAATCACATAATTTAATGTACTATCTAATTTTTGACAACACGTTTTGTGCATTAGTAGCAATACCACTCGTTGTATTATACAGGGTGTTTCCGAACTTGCCGTCCAAATTTGTAGGGGTGGTAGTTCGCATAATTTGAGAGCGATTGGCAGATTTCATTTTACCAAAATTTTTAAAATAAAAATAATAAAAAATTAATTAAAAATTTTAAACAGGTACGGTCCTGCACAGCGATGGGACCGCCTCGAGCAATACGCACTGGAAAAACAATCGGCTACGTCTTTCGATACCGGCCGGGCGGAGGGAGAAATTTGCAAATCGCATCTGTTTTTAAGTCGTAAATCCCGATGAGTAACCGATCAAGCCACTATTGCGCTACGGGCTCAGGATAGGACCCGCTTTTTGATTTTTTTTTTATAATGGCTATATTTTGTTTATTATAATTTTTTTTAGAAAAATTAAATCTACCAATCGCTCCCAAATTATGCGAACTACCACCCCTACAAATTTGGACGCCAAGTTCGGAAACACCCTGTATATGATAATCTTTTTTGCTTTTTGTTTACATTTCTGGTTTCGAATAAAGATGGAAATAGCAACCGTATTGAAGAATAAGAATGACCTTCATAACCATTCAAAAATACGTATATCACATAATAATTTTTAGGTTGAACAATTTAAAAATTTATTGGTTTACTTACCTCGTATAACATAAATAAACTGTACAAAACTTGAGCACCATTATACAGTATCAGAACTTGTTTTAATTTAAATGGTTTCCGATTTTCCATTATACTTGGTCCCAAGAAAAGTATGACGTATAAATATCCTAAAATCATTGTAACTGTGGGGAATATACTTTGCATCAGCGGCCAGTCGGTGGTACGAGGATCTGCAAAAAAAATATTTCAATAATTATATGAAAAAAAAATATGATTTTGATGTGCTAATTTGGGCCAAGCGCCGTTTCAGGGTCGTTCTCAAATTTTCAAATACCTCTATACAGCATCGGTCTACATGAGAAATTCATTTAGATGCTTACTGAGCCCTTAACTTCGTCGAAGTAAGCAAAGTTTTCAATGCACGTTAAGCGACGTAAACCTGTGTATGAAAATTGTGAATTTAATATAACGTAGATCGCAAATCGAAATCCGAAAGGTCAGAATTATCTGAAATAAGTTGTAGAATAATTTAAAAATTACGAAACAAATCTCAAAAATCCTCCTACGAATTATTTTTGAGATATGTTTCCGAATTATTAAATTATTATACAACTTATTTCAGATAATTCTAAACTTTCCGATTTAGATTTGTGATCTAAGTTATATTAAATTCACAATTTTCGTTTCCCTGGATCTTGAATTTCAATTCGTAAGCATACTAGGGAATCAAACAGGTTGTGGGAGACATTCTATTAACTAAGCATACTAAGAAATTAAAGAGTTTGTAGGAGATATTCTATTACAGGTAAAATACATTTTTTTAAATAAATTAATTGTTTTACTAGATCATTTGAAAGAGATGGATGCGCAGACGCGCAAACGGTACCTTATCATTCTACCCCCAAGTAACATTTTTAGATTTATCAAAGTATACAAGGTAACCATAAAACCCTTTTTTAAAACTGATAAAACTTTTCAATCCGCAAGATAGCATTAGGGCTGCTATAAATCTGCTTTAAGACTAAAAGGGAGAATCCTATGACGGTTCTTAGGAGTATTTTTAAAACAATATCTTAAAACTATTTAGACCTAAGACAAAGTCCGTAAGAGTATATTAAGAATTTTATTAAACCATTTTTAAATCTTTTTTAAGATTATGATAACAAAATTGGCGATAACTCTACGGTTTTTTGCAACTGGAAATTCATATATAAGTTTGATGTATCTGTTCAGAGTGTCAGATGCTTCGATTTCTGTTATTGTTCCAAAAGTTTGTGCAGCCTTAATAGAAGGATTAAAAGAATACATCAAGGTAAGTCAACATTAATTTATTAATGATAATAGGAAAGGAGCAGTAATAGTAATATAATAAGTGGTAGTAAGAATTGTGTTCCATAAATAATTATTCATTACTTTGGTGGACAGTAACCGCCACAAGTTCCTCGTATGCAGAATTGGTAGTAAACTCATTTTGATCTGGAGAGTGCTGATACTGGTGATCAATGTGCTGAAAAGTATTTTGCGTTGACTGGGTTTGGTTTGCATTGCATAGTTTTGAGACTGAGGAACATAAATGTTCTGCGAATCATTTTGCGGTACTAAATTTGAATAGGATATGTTTGAATATTGGCTTTGTGAAGTGGTAGCTCCGCTTCTGCTATCGTTATTAGGGCTCTGTAACGGTGTGCATGTAGACGAACCTTGATTTCTGTACATTCCCATGTCACAATCAAAAAGAATTTGCGTTATTTTAAATAAGCGGCTATAAGCATCATATTTGCTTAACTTGTTTGCTACATGCTCTCCAAAAGCCGCATATTCATTTTTCCTTTTTTCACCAGCATCATGTAAAATGTTTTGAGCCCTTTCTAAAATTAGATCTGCAGTCTTAGATCTCTTAGAGACACGTGGTTTTGGAGCGGGATGTAAGGATTGTAAAGAGTCAGTTGTTTCTGGATCCACGTCTTCTTCATGATCAGCACTGATGTCATTGTCTAGGATTTCAGTCCCCTGAAAATACAAGAAATGGTTAATAAGAAGAAATCAATTACCTAAACAACTGTCACAGAATATAGTCATTCCGACCTAGTTTTTAATTGCAAAATGGCATCATTCCTTCACATTATTTTTCTTGGTATTGAGTCAAAATCAATCTGCTGTTGTGATGTGACGCAGTTGATTAAAAAAAACTTTTTTCCAGATGCCATCAGGAGTGCCAGAGTGGAAAGGAGTCGCGAAGGATTTCAAAGATAGTTGGAATTTTCCTCACTGTTTGGGCACAATGGATGGCAAACACATTGCAATTACTTGTCCACCGAACAGTGGTAGTCAATATTTTAATCACAAGCAATTTTTTAGCATAGTTCTATTTGCTGTAACAGACGCACGTTACAACTTTTTGTATGTACATGCTGGAGTTCAAGGGAGAATATCTGATGGTGGAGTTTTTAGACATACAGCTTTTGGGAAAGCACTCCTGAGCCAAAATCTTAACATACCGCAGCCTGAATCCCTCCCTGGTCGAGAAATGTTAACACCATACGTTTTTCTGGCAGATGATGCATTTTCCTTAACTGAGAATATTTGTAAGCTCTATACTATAGATTTGAACATAGGAAATCCTAAACGTGTATGTAACTACAGGATTTCTAGGGCTCGCCGAATTGTGGAAAACTCTTTTGGCTTCAGTTTTCCGTATATTACACACAACTATTGATGTTAACGTAAAATGTGTACAAAATATAGTTCTAACTTGTGCATATTTGTATAATTTTTTGCGATGAAACGCAGCAGCATAAGCTCTGTATTCACCAACTGGGTCCTTTGACAATGAAGATATTGACGTTGGAACAGTAATACCAGGATCGTGGAGATTGGATGAACAATGTTTAGCAGATTTAAAAGTACTGGGAAGGAATGCAAGCACAAGAGCAAAGGCAATGAGAGACGAGTTTATGAATTATTTTATGACAGAGCAGGGTCGAGTGGCATGGCAAGATAAATATTTAGTACAGAGAAGTTAAAATTATCAATCAGCATATTGTATAATACTTTAATAAAGATATCCACCGAGCAAAAAAAATATCAGTCCTTTTATACTCTATTTCCGAAGTACGTTTCGTTATAATATGTCCATTTAAGTTTTCAATAATTACATACAAGAAGTCCAAAACAAAACTTTAATAGTTTTTATTTAAAAAAGGACTGAATTTTTTTTTTGCTCAGTGGGTACCTGAATCACTCTGTATAATACAATAAGAAAGATACTTACATTAGCTGTTGCATTTCCACTGTCCAATCCTGTATTCTGGGCATCCTGAGCAAGAACAAACGATATCGCATCAAACCATTTCACTAGTTTACCGCCAGCACTACCGGTTTTCTTCTTGTTCACCTCATTCTTTGTATAAGTTCTCAAGCTTCTGAGTTTTTTGTTAGCCTCATCACTTGATATACCAAATTTTTTGGCGATAACTGCCCATCCATCTTTTTTAGCATTTCTGTCTTCATATATTCCGGTTTCCACATTCCATAACTCAGGATGTAAATGTATTTCATTAATAAACTCAATAATATTTGCATTAGACCAAGTATTAGTCATTTTAAATACTATAACCTCCAAAATGTTCACAGCAACAACAACAACAACAACAAACGAACACCAAATTAAAGTAAAATTGCGAAGTAATTTCGCTGGCCAAGCGATCGTCTGGCAACTCTTGCTGCAACCAATTAAATGCATAGGCAATACAAAACATGTGTTGCTATATGACCGGGACCCGGGACACACTAAAAATATTGTCAATATATTACCTAGTCTGGCTGTTATTGCTGGCAATGTTGCCAGCCACTCTGTTGCAGCTACATATTGCACTAAAAATATTGCCCATTTAGAAGCACCTTTAGGATTGGAATAGACATGTATACATATTTTTAAGATAAACATGTTTACCTACAAGAGTTAAAATTATTTTTTTTTAACATAGTTATGCAGGAAGACCATCAGAGACCCCAACTATTATTAAAAGGAACTAGATTTTGAGAATCTTTTCGATTCAGCCTTGCATGTATTACGACAATAAATTAATTAGATGTTAGATGCAGTTCGACATTCGGAATTTCACAATTATTTTTTTTTGTACAAGGTTAAAAAAGCAATGTCACATATCTAATAAATCTCCAAAATTACTAATAAGTAGGCTAACGGTAAATGCAACATTAATTGACCTCTCTCTTCAATATTTTCGGTACCTAGATGTTAAATGACTTAAACTTCTTGCTTTTTTTTTGTTAATATTTTATTGCGAAAATTTTAAAAAGAACATTGACTATGCAATCACCCAATATACAATTTCCTTTCTCACTGGGCTATTTACACAACAAATATTGGGTAGAAAATAATGTTGTGGTAAATTGTTCGGTATAATACAAGGTTGACATAAAGTCTAAAATCAAAATGACAATTTTAAGTTTTAAAGCAGTACACACTTAGATATTATTGTACAATCTATTTCTAAAACTTTGCATAATTTGGGAACATTAAGTTGAATAATACAAATTAATTTAATTAATAACAGGACCATGTAAAAAATTTAATGAAGGAATGATTTTCTATCCATAATTCTTTCTCTATTCCCGATCTTTATTCAGTCTGGTCAAGCGCGTAGCTAAGTTGTTTTCTTGGGGGAAGTAACACTTCACACATTATCGGTGAAAGCGCAGGTGTTATCTTAAAATATGGTAACAATGCAAAATGAAACGTCTAAAGTTCATATGTGCATTTTCAGAAAAAAAAGTGAGTTTTATAATGAAGTTTTTAATATTTTATTTATTTATACAGGGTGTTTCAGAATAAAGTACCATAGTTGGGGATTTGTAGATCTCAACTAGTTATAAAGAAAAGCTGAATATAATTTTCCTATAAACGTCCCAGTTTTCATAAATACATAATTTTCTAAATATCTTCCCTTAGACTAAAGACTTTAACTTAAAAATATGTATAGGTTAGTTAATCCTTATTATTAGTTAAAATACTCTATTTCGATAAATTACGATGACTCATTGGGATAGAATCAAGGGATAAGGAAACAATTTTAACACCCTATATTTTATAAAACTTAGATTAATAATTATTTTTTACGCAATTTGTCACAAAAAAGGGACTTCTGGTTGATCCTTGTAGATATTCCATTTCCGAGGTGATAGAACTTTTATACAGAGTGATTTGAAACATGTCTTAAATATGGCTAATTTTAAGTTCAATTTATTCAATTCTTTCAAATGCAACACCCTGTATATTATTTTGCCATAAAATTCCTTATATATTTACCTTTTCAACAATACTAACATGTTAGTCAATAACACATACAGGATGTCCCAATAGTGCTGTTTTATTAGTGGAAATAGGAAATAGAAAACAATCTAATATGTATATTTACATGTACAGTGTTTTGCATTAAAAAATTTATAGATTTGGTCAGCACCTCTTTTATGGACCACCCTGTATATTTAAGAATATTTGTTAAATATGGTACTATGACTTTTATAATAAAAATTTCTCCGTTTTTCTAATAATAAAACAGCACTGATGGGACACCCTGTATATGTGTTATTGGCTAACACATTAGTATTGTTGCATAGGCAAATTGAAAAAAATTAATAAATTGAACTTAAAATTAGCCATATTTAGGACATGTTTCAAAATTCTGTAAAATAAACAAGTTCAATCACCTTTATTCTTTAGCTTAGTATTTTATAAGTCTGTATATTAAATATTTAAAAATTTTAAAATCAATGTAAACCAATAATTTAATTTGGGATCTGCATCATTCTCTGATTAAAAAAAAAATAATTATTTGGCAACACTTTAATATTTTTTAAAACATTTTAGTGTTGAATTTAATATTACCAAACTATTCCAAAAATAAAATAATAGTTTAATTCAAAAAACATACATTTTTATTTGCCAGGCGCAATCACAACACCCTGTATATCCAAAAATATTTTTAAATATGTATTTATCAAATCCATATAACTTTTATATAAAACTTATTTGCGTGTCTATAACACAAATTAAAATATTGAACAATTACGTACTGTATTTTAATTTTAAATTTTCAGGAATATTTTTATTTTAGATAATGTTTGAGAAACTTTTTGTTTTATTGTATTTATTTTATCTCTTTATTTTTGTTTAATATAACGTTTAAAAAAATAATGATGTTGAATATGGCTTGGGGGGGGGGTAATTACCCCCATTACCCCCCCTTATCTACGCCCTTGAGTCTGGTTGGCCATGAAGCAATAATGATTTTTTTTTTCTACAAATGCGTTACATCTAGGGATAGATGCCATTTACATTTATCGAAGCTGTACTCCAATGAAATTAAAAAGCCAAATAGATCATCAAAAATCTACTAGTCTGAAACATACATTTTCTTAAGCAAAAAGTTATTCTACGTTTCAATGCATCGACGAATCAATGGCAAAATTTAAAGGTAGATCGACTCTAAAACAATACACATGCCACTAAAGCCCATAAAGCGTGGAATTAAAATATGACAAGATGTGATTCATAGGCCTTTTCATCATGTAATGAGCGCAAGCGCAGCCACTATGTTGAAATGGCAGTAATTCAAATGTTTCGTACTGTTTTGATCGACAATGGCTGGAAAAGTAATATTATCCCCATAGACAGATCAATCATTAGAAAAAATCGTTGATGGTGATTAACTTTTTTATAGCTCTGTGGAAGCACATAGTTCATAGTAGTGAACTGTTGAAAAGGTGGTTGAAGTGTCTTGGACGTTTGCTACAAAGGAAAAAAGTGAACTGATTGAGAGGTTAGGTGTGTCCATACTTCTTAACTGAGTAAAAAATTAATGAAAACAAATAATAATTATAACTCTATTATAATAAATTATGCCAACCAACTATTAGTACTTGCAAAAACACTTTAATTTACATGAAAGTTAATCAAGAGTATAATAAATAAAATACATTATTTAATATTTTGAGGAACATGACATTTTTAAGTATATTACTGAGTATACCGAAGTAGTATTTAATATCAAAAAAATATTATGTAATATCAGATAAGAATTTTCTTCTGTTGGACCACTTTCTCCATGAAAATGTATTGAACAAATATAAGTATCTTTAGTAACATCATCAATCGATCGAAAACCGTTGTCACTTCGACCACATTTTTTCACACCTAATGCACATTTTGAACATGTTTGTAAAATAATATGCATTGCCTCTAAATGATTTATACCGTGTGTCACTTTTACATACTCCATAACAACACCGTTTTGTTGTTCCTTTCCGTACAGATAACATAATTATTATACTTGATTGCAAAAATGCATTTTTCAATTAAGACACTAAACTTATTATTACTTTGCTTTTTCTTCCTTTTTTAAATGAATATACTTAAATTAATATTTATGCTTGTTTACAAAAACACTACGAAAAAAATTGTGATGAGAAGGCCTATTGAAGAGCTATGCTTATGACCTAAATATTTAAAAAAAGTTCACTTCGTCTATGCGTCAAATAGGAAACGTTCTCTGTTTTATATCAGTCAAACTGATGAATGGCATTTAGTTTGCAGCAGTGGGGACCTGCATGAAAGGTCGTAAAGATCTCCCGAAATTTGAAGGAAAACTAGAAAGAAGAAAATTCCAAATAAGATGCACTAATCAGTTTCCTAAAAATATGAAAGATGGGTCAAGTTTACCCATACCTTGTCCTGAAGCAATATATGAGTGCCGTGGACCTTGCCGACCAAATGTCTTTTTTATTTGACATCGCCCGAAAATTTGCAAAATGTTGGCGAAAGATTTACCACAAATCACTTATGATGGCGGTCCACTACTCTTTTATCTTATTCAAAGCGTCCAATTCCAAACAGCCTACCTTTATTCAATATCTTATTAAACTAGTTAAATCACTCGTAGCTTATGGTTGAACTGGTGTCAACCGAAATAGGACCAGAAAAGTTGGCCGACACTCACAAGCATCAATGGATCAAAGAAATGTTGGTGATAAAACAGGACCTTCAAGAAGAAGATGCTATCGTTATTCACAAAGAAAAATAAAAAAGAACCAAACTTTTGTGCAGAATGTGTAATTTTCCATTGTGCCTAATCTACAGGGACAAGTTTGTCCCAAAAAAATCTGCAGGGATATCAATGTCCCATGATTTTTTCGAAAACCCTTTTAATTAAAAAAAAAACACCAATTGCCTTTGTTTCTAAGTTCCTTTCACATAGATACACGAAATTTAAAGAGAAAAATAAAGAAAGAAAAAATAATTAGATTGAAATAATTAAGGTGCCCACGTTGTTGATGGATACTTCGGCCAAAGCTTCTGAAATTTTAGAGTACATTTGTGGCCTGTCCATGGTGATTAGTGTTTGTCTGTTTTTTCTATAGGCAAAGGAGTAGTTGTTTCCCGACGGAAAACGATCATTCGTATTTTGTGTGGTAGGTATAATGGCTTCATGATTTATTTATTTACTTTAAGTGGAAATTGCTATTACCAAATCACAAATATTAAATAATTTTGTAATTAGTCTCTTATAATGCGGGGGATATCGTATTTTATACAGAAATCAAAGGTTTTGAGAATGCAGTATTTCACAAATTTTTTATACAGGGTGTTCCGAAATTAGACGGTCATGTTTTAACAGCGTAATCTACATCCTAAATTAGGAGTAAAAGTTTATATAAATATAGGTCTGAAAACGTTTCGTTTTCGAGATACAGGGTGTTAAAAGTGAAGTACTGATGAAACATTTTTGTAAATATTTTCTAAAGTTTTAAAGATAACTAAGTGAAATTTGGTACAAATGCTAAACGTTTTACGCTCTATTTAATGGACTAAACGCCAGTTTTTGATCAGCTTCATAGGTGGGTAAATTAGGGAAGGGGCTTAGGGTTAAATTGTTCTAAGTTTTTTTGTTGACTGTTATTAATATTTTTGACTACAAAATTCGGAAAACCAATATTTTCTTTTAATAGAGCTACTTTCGTTGTATCTCGCTAGGACGCACCATTTTCAAGAGAAAAGCATTTGAAAATTTCATGATAAGTTGATGTTATCTTATTCGAAAGTGTAAACAATAATTAATAGCCCTTTGGAATCAGATTTTTTTTTTACTTTGGAAAACCGGTGACTAAAGAAATTTTAGAAAATATTTACAAAAATGTGCCATCAGGACTTCACTTGTATCACGAAAACGAAACGTTTTCGAACCTATGTTTATATGAACTTTTACTTCTATTTTAGGATATGGACTACGCTGTTAAAATATGTCTAATTTCGGGACATCCTGTGTATAATATTGGGAGACAAAAAACAGCTTTTTTGTAATTACGAGCCACGATATACTCATTATCATTAATAATAAATTAAAATTTACTATAAATGAATTTTAGTGGTAAATATTTCTAAGTAATGATATTATTATAAATTATTTGCTAATTTATTTTTTATTGAGTTCGAGAAAACTAAATTTAATTTTGTTAATTAAGAAAAACAGTATTTAAAAGGTTTGTCTCACTAAAAAAATATTATTTTAATAAAACCTGATTTTTATGTACTATTTGGTAAGTTCTTTTACTCTGAGTTTTGTAGAAATAGCGAAAATAATCCGTCAGATAGATAGAGATAGGACATTTTATTTCACTCTTAGTTTGGTTTATAGTTATCTAAAATTATCTGGAGATGCCAAGAACAATTGAATGTGCTAGGCGAGAAAAACAGAGTTACTTTCACTTCGGTCTAACAGTATAACGAGATTGCAGATAGTCTTGCAAAGAAAGGGGCTCAAATACCCTTTGTAGGACCTGAGCCGTTCTGCGGTATAATAATAATAATATAATTATAATAATAATAATAATTTATTCATTAAAATAGTACATATAAACTCATTTGATACAGAAAAAAAGAGAAATGAATAAATTGGCTCACGTTAAGTGACTTAACACTTGTTACGAAATTTTGAGTAGATATACTGTAATACATGCCATACATAATATACATATAAAAATACTAATACTAATAATACTAATACTAATAATACTAATAATAATAATAATAATAATAATAATAATAAATACTAAAAAAATAATAATAAGGAAAGAGAAATGAATCATACCATCGAATTGTCTGATATAAATATTACTTGATACATTATAATACGAAAACATACATAAATAGTGAGTACTTTTTAGGTTTTATTTTCTATTAGATCTGAAATATATTTCCTTGGGGTATTGAAAGTAAATATTTTTAAATATTTCTTGAACAAATGGAAAGTAACCTTGGATTGCACTTCCTCTGGTAAGTGATTATACATCTTAGGCCCTAGATATGAAAAAGACCTTTGAGTTAAAGATCTTTCCACCAAGGGTACAACATGGTTTGATCTATTCCGGGTTAGGTAAGTATGAGATGGTATTGTAGCTGTGAGTCTAGTTGGGTAATATTTTAGATTGGTGGAAACAAAGTACATTTGTCTTATATCTAATATTTTGCTTTCTTCGTAAAGTATATCGGATGAGTATCTAAAATTTTTGTTCATTATTAATTTCAAAAATCTGCGTTGTATTATTTCTATGTTATTAATGTGACTATGCAGAGCACTACCCCATGCTACAATACCATAACGTATATGACTTTCTACAAGAGAATAGTATAAAGTTCGAAGTTGTTCTAGGGGTAAATGTTTTTTTAAAAATTTAAATTTATAGAGAATAATTTGTAGCTTTTTAACTGTATAATTTATGTGACAATCCCATTTTAAATGTCTATCAATATATACGCCAAGATACTTATATTCTTTTTCGGATAAAATATTATACACTTTTCCATTGCTAGTGATCTTTAAACTTTGAAATTCTGGTAATCCACCCGCATTGCAACTGATGGGTAAGTATTTTGTTTTTTCTAGATTTAGCGTCAGTAATTTTGAGTCTAAGAATTGTTTAATAGAAGCGAAATCATTTTCAGCAACTGTTTTTAGAGTATTCCAGTCTTGTCCCTCATAAAATATTACTGTGTCATCAGCAAATCCAATTATTTCACCGCGGCTTTGTATTGAAAAGAGTCCATTTATATATGAATTAAAGAGTATAGGCCCAAGAACAGTACCCTGAGGAACACCATACTCTAGTATTTCAGAGTTACTCGTTTTATCACCAACTCTAACAATCTGCCTTCTATTTGTGAGGTAGCTTTTAAACAATTTTTGGGTGTTTCCTCTTATTCCCATATCTTTAAGAGACTGTAAGAGTAGCTCATGACTTACAGTATCAAAAGCTTTTGTAAGATCCATAAATACACACATACATTATCAGCAGTAACACAATATTAGGACAGATTAAAAAAGAATTGGGCAGAAGAAGAACCGATAATTGGAACAATCTCTTAGAGCTGAAACAGGCCAATATACTTCTGAGTGAATATAACCAGAAAAGATCAGAAGCCTGCATCTGCCTGAGCAAGAACAGGCTACGTATTGTAACAGGGATCCTTACCGGGCATTGCCGACTTAAAGGACACCAGAGTAAACTGAGAGTATAGAAGATAGTGAGTGCAGATTCTGTGAGGAGGAAGACAAAACCTCAATTCACATCCTAGCACTCCAGAATTCAAGGGCACCATAGGAAGATATCAAATAGAAAAGGGAGATTTACCTAACTTGCCACTTCAAATCCCACACTTCCTTGAGAAAATAGGATTGGAAGGATCGTTATAGGCATTGAGATATTTCCTTGGTGCATTGGCGATAGAAGGGGGCACAATAGATCTTTTAGGTCGCAGTGTATTAACACCTTAGATAAAAGAGACCGGAGATGTAACATTGCATATTGCGCACATTGTCTATTCCAACCCTAACTAACCCACCAATTAAGAATCATTGTGTTCACGACGCCACCCGAATTGCTCAGAAATTTCTATTCTATACTTTTCTCCGCATGAGTAAATCATTTATGGACCGCCGTTTTTTGAATTATTTGTTGGTGTTATTAGCAATTTAAAGTGTTTTAGTTATTCAATTTCAAGTTGAAAATGCCCCGATGTATGGTGAAAAATTGTATATACAAATAATATAAGTGTCAATGTTATGAAAAATAAGAAATATATTCGTTTTCAGCGGTAAATATTTGTTGGCGTTTTGACATAAAGTCGCCATGATTCTTTGAGCTGAACACTTCAGATCCGCATTAAGGGGTTTCAATAAATATTAAGCATCAAATGCAATATTTCAGAAAATAGATTTCATAATGCATTAATTTAAAAAAGAGTAACATTTTAAACACTTAATCTAAATAAGAAGTAAATAGGCATTGTTACTAATGAAATTTTGTTTTTAAAAAGTAGTTTTATAAGAATATTTACTAAAAGTGGTTTCTAGCCCTTATTAGGTATTTTTACAAAAATATTAGATGAAATACAGGTTCACCTACTTAAAATTTCAAGGTTCATTTTATTTGCGGTTAAATCGGAAGTGACATTTGAATCTTAAGTACTAAAACAAAGTAAAACGCGCAATATGATCTAGTATAAGCAAAAAAATACTAATGTTACGGAAATTAGTCATATTATTAGTAAAATGTTACATTATAAACCCCTGAATAACTCGAAAAAAAAATCTTCGTTTACTAAAAAAATCTAAATTCTAGCAATATTTATTATACAATCGAATGCGATTTCAAAGATAACAGGATCAATAAATCCGAATCTTTAAATTTTGGAGCTAAATGCTCGGATAAAAGCATGGGATTTATCGTTTTCATGAAAATCGATTTATCCGTTATAATTAATCGATTATTTTTGATTAATCGAACATTTTCAATAAATTGTTTTCGTTTTTTTAGGTAATGGAATAATCGATTATAAAGGAATTACAAAAAGAGAGTAGATTTATTTAAAATATTCGATTTAATCGACTTTTTAAATTAATTGAATATTTTCGATTTACCGAATATTTTCGATTAATCGATTATTTTAGATTTTTTAAAGGTATTCGAATAATTCGTTTTAAAAGAAATGCGAAAAAATAGATTATATCAAAATAATCGATTGATCGAATATAATCGGTTATTTTATATAATAGATATTTCGGTTATTTTTTAGACTGATCGATTTATCGGTCAATCAGCTTTCGATTTTTCAGAGATAATCAAATAATCAATTTTAAATGAAATATGAAAACAAAAGGATTATTTGAAAATAATCGATAATTCAGTTATTTTTTTGGAAAATCGATTTATCGTAGAATCGACTTCTTAATTAATTGGTTATTTTCCCTTAATCGATTATTTTTGATTAAGCGATTATTTTCGATGTTTCAAAAATGATCGAATAATTGATTTTAAAGAAAATAATTCTTTTTTTTTTTTAAATCGATTTATCGATTATTCGACTTTTTAATTAATCGATTATTTTTGATTAATCGATTATTTTAGATTTTTCAAAGATTATCGAATAATCTCGTTTCAATGGAAATACGAAAAAAAAATTGATTATTTAAAAACAATCGATTATTTAAAATAAACGATAATTCGTTTATTATTTTTTGTAAACACTGATTTATCGGTTAATTGGCTTTTTAATTAATCTATTATTTTTGATTTTTCAAAGATACTCAACTAGTCGATTTTAAAGGAAATACGAACAAAAATAGATTGTTTTAAAATAATCGATTGATCGTAAATAATCGATTATTATTAATGATCAATAATTTATTTCGATAATCACCCACTCCTAGCTACCAAATGATTTTTAATAGGTTTAAATTTTAAAATGTTATCTGATTTCAGACATGCATTTCTAGAGTTTTATGTGACTCATCCTCTATATTAATTAATATTCCTAAAGAACCAAGCTTCAATATATCTTTTTCTGAGGTTATAATACAAAACAGCATTTTCTCATTTTGATTAATTTTTAATTTTGTCAAGTCGTAGAAAAAATATAATGTTTAACTCACAAGGTTTGATTTGCAGTATTCGGCTACGCACATGCTTTTTTTTATAATACTCTTAGACAATGAGTACCATTTCTTACTCGATTAACAATATTCTATTTCAACATTTTACTGTAGTCTCTTGCAGAAAAGTCCGTAGTAAATAATAGCTAACGAAATATTCTATAAAAGGTCTTCTCTTTACATAAAATGTCGTGGCATCTGTTTGATATTTAAAAAATCACGTTAAATTTATTTCATAATACAAAATTCCATTAAACGTATATTTTAAATAAATCTAATAGTTCATTATGGTGCTAATAAACAAAGTCCGGTCCCTGTCACAGAGTTCGGGTCCCTGTCCAGTTCCCCCATTCCGTTAACCTTCCTTTAGAAATTGGCAACATTTGCGCAGGTTAAACACGGGTGTATGTTATATCTCTGGTCTCTTTTATCTAAGATTAACACCCAATTCCCAACATAACATAACATATCTAAAATTAGACGCCTTTCTTCTTTTTCGTTAAAACCGAACATAAAAAATTTAGCAATCTAAATAGTTATAAATACTCACCACTTGTTTTTTCTAGTACCACGTGATACCTATCTGCTACAATTTTCACTATGTCAGTCATATCCTGCAAAAAAATCAATATTTAGAAATTAATTTTATAATTACATTAAAAGAAATAATCAAAACAATGATTCCAACTGGTCAAATATTGCCTTGGCATTAGAATATGAGTATATTTGGCTTTTTAATATGATCTGAATAGAAATTTAGAGGATTTACCTTGTATCAAAAAATTTAAAATAATTTATTAATTTTACGACTAAGCACAAAATCGCCATGTATACATACATACATAACTTTGCTCATGTACAGAGAATACTGAGTTTCTCTGTACATGAGCGAAGTTATGTCATCAGATCTGAGGGGCTAAAGCCCTAGCTCTAGTCATCTAATATAATATGTAATATTTCTAGTAGTAAGAGGTATAC
The DNA here is from genome assembly GCA_927349885.1 of Psylliodes chrysocephalus. Lineage (NCBI taxonomy): Eukaryota > Metazoa > Arthropoda > Insecta > Coleoptera > Chrysomelidae > Psylliodes > Psylliodes chrysocephalus. The sequence goes on from OV651822.1 coordinate 38,608,135, forward strand.
CGAAGTTATATATATAAAAATTTTTTTTTTGTTTTGTTTGATATTGTCAGGAGAAGGTTCTTATGAAATAAAAAATAGGAAAATTGCGCGGAAAATTAGAAAATTTAGGAAAATATATAAAAATTAATCCATATTTCCCTTGGTCACGGCATCATGCGTTAACGGCTGGACCAATTTCGCTAATTCTTTTGTTGTTGTGTTTGTTATTGCAAGGAGAAGGTTCTTATGAAAGAAAAATTAAGAAAATTGCGCGGAAAATTAAAAAATTTAAGAATATATATAAAAATGAATCCATATTTCCCTTGGTCACGGCATCACGCGTGAACGGCTGGACCAATTTCGCTAATTCTTTTTTGTTGTGTTTTTTATTGTCAGGAGAAGATTCTTATGAAAGAAAAAATTAAGAAAATTGCGCGGAAAATTAGAAAATTTAAAAATACTTAACCACCATCCTAAATTATTTCTAATGTAACCATAGCGCTTGTACAATTCAAACTTTTTTGATGTAACCTTATAGCGTTTGACATAACATTGACAGAATGTGTGCTGCAAATATCGTCAAAGATGAATATCGTTTAAAACAGATGCTTCGATCGGAGTTATTGTATTAATAAAATACAGATTAAATAATTAATTTATTTCTTACACAGAGCACGAGGCTAATAACCATATCAGTTGATGCCGATGAAACAAAAAAAAAACACTTTGTTTCTGAAATATTTTTTCAGTTAATTATATGAATTCGAAATCAATATTCATAGTTAAGACAGAACAACGTCTGTCGGGTCCGCTAGTAGCTTATAAACATTAATTTAAGACTTTAAATGTATATTGTTAAACTTGTATTATAGATACATTTGTTGAAATAACTTATGAAACAAATTTTTAATTTTTTTTCGCAATAATATTAAAATATAATATTTAAAGGTATGACTAAATCAAACGGAAATTTATAGACCAATGTCATTATTGTGCACTTTTTATTATTTTTCTTTGCAATTGAATTAATTTTTCTATCTTCTGGACAATATTTCACAATATCAAAGTTTTATTAATAATCATTGAATGGTTATTATAATATACTTAATTGAATATATTTTAGTTCATGTTTTGGATAACCAAGAGCAAGTGGATGCTATATCTATGTATAAAGAGTTTTAAGGCTTTGGATAAGGTTAATCATAATTATTTAGTTTAGGTTTTTCTAGTGGGGTTATTATTTTTAATTACAAACCATATTTTCAATTACTGATGATGTCTCCAAATATGTTCAAAGTGTGGAAGATTGTAAATAAATTAGAACAATATCGATAACTTTATTTAATTGTTAGAAAATGTTTAGTTTTATAAGTAGTTCTTTAAGTTCTTTTAAAATTGTTAACTAGAGATATATAATATTTTTAAATGACAATATATGAGTTATATTTAATTCAAACCTAACTTTTTTAATTATATGGACATAAAGTATTAGAACTTTTAAAAAATGTATGGCTTTATATAGTACTTATTATTTTGTATTAGGCAAAGCGGTGCTTTTACAGCGAACATGTGACAACTATGACATCCCCGCTAACGCACTCTACCTTTGTGCCTCACATTCGGTTCAGCTAATATCCCACCACCATATCTTCTATTTCTAGTCGACAACGACGACGATTGGCTATTGCTCTGTTGCCATTTTATTAACTTGTATACTAGTCGTAGCCTAACACGAAAAAATAAGCACTGTATATTAATAAATTGTAGAAGCTTTACTAGTGTAGTACCTATACCTATCAAATTTCGCTTCAATTAACTCGTTTGTTCCAGCTGTCATAATGGAATATTATTTGGAACACTTTAATGTATAAAAAAAGCCGAAACGAGAGTTATAAAATATATATAATACAGTTTTTAAAATGGATCTAATTTACCGTGAAAGAGGTTTAAATAACAATATCATCTGTTATTAAACAAAATGGGTTTTTTATCTCTCGGGTAAATGAATGTTATGAATGTCACATATCTAATTATTAATTTAATTTATGGAAGGAAAATTGTTGGCAACAAAATTATTACCAACCCATTTATGAATTATTATTAAACAACATGAGTGTAAACAAATATATAGATATATAGCAAATTAGGTACTTGAATTTTTTAACCTTTCTTGGTGAGATTACATCTTTTGTAGTAGGTTACTATTAATTTGTATGTTTTATACTTTATTTTATTACATGTAATACCTGATAAGAAATATACTTTTGTAGTGAATAAATTGATTGATATGTAATTAAAATAAGTTTCTCTAAAGATTAAATTGTTAAAACAATTATTCACATCTATTGTTTATAAATTTGTTTCATTTAATTCTGGCTTATTGAGTAAGTTATTTCATATAAATATGCGATACTTGTAAAATGTGATATTTTTTTTTAAATAGATATATTTTATGTTTGTATAAAATATTATTTGGTCAGTTAATAAAAACAGAAATATTTTGTCTCTTATTTCAAGAACGAAAAAATATATAAAACCGGTCCTGTCTGAACAGCTCTGAGAAAATCAAATAGGTTTGTCAAAGTTTTGTTCCTAATTTGAAATTGGAAATTGTGCATCTCACTCACTTATAACTAATAACAAAGTCAGATTATCGGTGTTGACGTATTACAGAACACACACTAAAAATCAGTGCAGCCAAAACATGAATCTACCTATCAAGGCAGCCAGCTTGAGTGGTGTAATTTTTTTATATTGACGGCATACGCCAAGCGGTATCTATCTCCGAGCAATTACTAATAGAGGGAGCGTGAAAACGAGTTTGTAGGCGATTGTTGTGTTAGCAACATCTGTAGAGGAAGTGAGGAAGCGGGCACAAGGGGGAAGGTAAACATCCTTCTTGTTCAGTGGCGTATCATTTATCTATAAAAACACACATTGTCCAAACGTTTTATTTGTAAAAAAAACTAAAAAATTTGCTAATTTTACTATTTTTAAAATGAATATCGTCTTATGTGTCTAATGCAGGAAATGAAACAAAATCACTGTAAAGGTCTAATTTTTTCAATTGAAGAATAAAACCTTAAAATCAATTTTATCATAAATAAATACAGGAGCGACTAGTTTCGGCCTTACAGGAACATCTTCAGGCCTGTAATAAAATCATCTTTTATTATTGTAATAGGTTGGTCACTTACGAATAAAATTAAATAGTATAAACCACAAAAATGGATCCATATTGTAGCGTTACAGCATTATAGAATTAAAGCTGTAAAAATAAAAGAGCAGTGCAAACGTAACTAAAAATAAGAAAACTGAGTACGGAATCTACAAGAGAAGAGGCGAGAATGAGTAATTACGAATGCATTTAAATTGCTCGGGATAACAAATAAAACTGATAATGTAGTGGTGTTGTCCCCGTCAAAGAAGGTTTCTCTGTAAATCTGGAGAATGTAAGGATGGAGGGAAGACGATTCTTGCTGGCTCAGGTGTAGATGGCTAAAAAAAGAAACGTGTAGATGAAAGCCCCAGTAAATATCGTCACTTTCGTCTAATTTTTTATTCTCACTCACCGTTTCGGCTTTATCTTCGAAATTCATTTTTAAAAGGAAATAAAAGTAATCATTCATACAAGCATATAATAAAACAACATGAATTCATTATATTTAATAAGCTAATAAACGTTTGTTTCAATGAAAAAAACAATATATGTGAATATAAAAAATATATAAATAGATAAGCATAATATCAAAATCAATTTGAAAATACAACAGATAATAAAATGAAATAAATTAATACAAGTACAAATAGAAAATTAATAACATACCTTCTAAAAGTAACACATTTTAAGTAGATAAATGTTTAAAGAGTTTATTCCTGAACATAACTAATCTAACGTTTTTCCCCTTCTTATGACAAATTGCCGTGCTCCGCTATGCGTCAGGCGGCAACTTTTTGTCTCAAGCGGCAAAGTACCTCTGTAATAATAATGTATACATATAATATTCCTGGATGTCATAAATAAAGTGTGAATTAAATGGAAACTTGTGTTTTCTTATTAACACGCCTTTTGATCATCACTAATAACAGAAGGATTTATATAACTATTGCAAAACATAAAACTATTTGGTTATTCCAGTGAATCCATTTACAAATAGTATAATTATTATTAACGACTGCTGTGTGTACCTACATGTTTGTTTTTGGTTACTTGAATTAATGTTTTATTACAATAAGTTGTTAGGTATATTTCCGTTGCTGTCTTCTATTTTTATGAGTTCTTGAGTGTTGCCAAACATTAAAAAAACACATTAATCTATATCCAAAGAATAATTATTAGTATGAGGTAATCGTTTACATCTTTTGTGCGGTTAAAAAAACTAGTTTATATATAAAACTTTTGCTTCTAATATATAAAGAAAAGCATTTTACTAATATTACAATATGCTTAGACTAATTGGAGTGTGTGTTCCTATAAAAATATTTTATTTTAATTTTGCATATTAGAATTCCCTTCGATGACCAATACTTTTTCTTATATTTTGGTTATCGTTGTTTTGTTTTCTTTCTTTCGTGAACTCAAGGCCAAGTTAAAATTTTGCAAATAGAAAATAAATACTTAAAATCTACTATAAAACTTATATATTGTTGGTATAAATTTTCAGTAGGTATATATTTATTTTCATTTTATGAAGATTACGGCAGTTGTCAACATTTTATACTTGAGACAGTAAGAAAAAGAACGTAGAACAAAATGGAGTTTAGCAAGCTTCTCATGTATTATTTACATTCAACAAACGACATATCTTTAGTTGATATCCAATATATTAAGATGGGATGAAATTTCCAGTTTGGCCTATAGTGGGCTATGATTTGATCAATTGTCTATTGTTTTATTTTATGTCATACTTGTATCATTAGTTTTTCCGTAAAATATTATAAGGTTGTGTCCAGAGCTCTACTAATCAAATTCTGAGTTTATGGATTAGTGGAGAAACTAAGGATGTAAGTCCTACGGAAATTAATGCTAAGCTGGATTCTACTTTAAGAAAGTATGCTCTATTATTTTTAAAGGTCAAAATTAGAGTTGCTGATTTTAAACGTACAACGTACAAGCACTAAAGATGCAGAGCGTCCAGGTCGGCTAAAATCGCCTACGACGGAAGATATGATCCTACGAAAGTCCATAAAATTGTTTTGAATGATCGTCGATTGCAGTTGGTGGAGATAGCTAAGGCTGTGCGGTTTTAAAAATAGTAAAAACAACACATATGCCACAGGAGAAAACTCTTCGAAAATGTATGCCACGATTGCTCACATTAGAGCAACAACTCATTTATATTATGAACGTTTCAGAAGAGTAGTTGTTGCTATTTAAGTACAATTCAAAAAACTTTTCTGCAGAGTTTAAAATATGGACAAGACTTGGGTTCACCATAAAGCTGCGTCTAGACCAGTGTTGCCAGAATATATTTTTGTAATGTACCAGATTTATCTAAAAAATGTACCAGATTTCATAAAAATGTACTAGATTCTGTAATATTACCAGATTTTTCTAATTATGAAGTATAGTAATTAAAGAGCAAAAAAAGGTTTATAGAGAACACAAACACAACAATATTAAACAATATTTTATCTCTTGATAAATTTCTGACACTATTTTATCTCTTGAGCAGTTTTTGAATAAGATTTTAATACCTTTTGATACTCTTTTATCTCTCGAACAGTTTTTAAATCTATTTTTATCTCTTGAGCTATTTTGAAACAATATTATATCTCTCGATAAATTTCTAACAGTATTCAATCTCTCGAGCAATTTTTAACAACTTTTTTTTTCTCCCTCGAGCAATGTTTGTGCAACATTTTTAACACTATTTGATCACTTGAGCCATTTTTAACAGTTTTTTAATCTTTCAAGCTATTTTTGAACAATATTTGATCTCTCTTGCAATTTTTGAGCAAAATTTTAACAATTTCTAACACTCTTTTATTTCTCGAGCAATTTTTGAAAAAGATTTTAATACCTTCTGATATTATTTTATCTCTCGAACAGTTTTTAAAAAAACTTTTTTTTCTTGAGCTATTTTGAAAAAATATTTTATCTCTCGATAAATTTCCAATAGTATTCTATCTCTCGAGCAATTTTTAACAACTTTTTTTATCCTTCGAGCAATGTTTGTACAATTTCTAACATTATTCTATCTCTCGAGCAATTTTTAATAACTTTTTTATCTCTTTAGCAAACTGCACAATATTTTAACTCTCGAAAAATTTATAAAAATATTTTAACTCTCGATAAATTTTTAACAATGTTTTATATCTCGAGCAATGTTTGTACAATATTTTATCTCTCCAGCATTTTCTAATAATATTTTATCGTTCGAGGAATTTTTAAACAATGTTTTATCTCTCAAGAAATTTCTAATAGTAGGTATCTCTTGAGTAAATTTTGAAAAATATTTTATTTCCCAACAAATTTTGTAATAGTATTTAATCCCTCGAGCAATTTTTGAACAAAGGTTTAACATTTTGTAATACTATTTTACCTCGAGCAATTTTTGAACACGATTTTAACAATTTATAATACTATTTAATCTCTCGAAAAATTATTAAATATTTTTACCTCTCATTAAATTTCTAACAGTATATTTATCCCTAGAGTAATTTTTGAACAATATTGTACCCCTCGAACAATTTCTAATACTATTTTATACTTCGGCCAATTTTTAACACCCTTTTTTACCTCTCAAGCCATTTTTGAACAATATTTGATCTCTCGTGCAATTTTTAAACAATGTTTTATCTCTCGAGAAATGACTACTATTTTATCTCTGAAGTAATTTTTATCAACTATTTTAATTTCTTTTGCAATTTTTGACCAATATATTTTACACTTTAAATGGAAACATTGCAGATTCTCAGAGAATGTACTAGATCTAGTACAATTGTACTAGACTGGCAACGCTGGTCTAGACCGCGCCAACGAATGCCAACGAGGGGGCTTCGTTGGCGCGGCGTAGACTGTTAAGCGAATACCAACGAAGACTTGCGTTTGCCCGAATCAAAGCGGTATCATCAAAAGAATTCGTGCGAATGCAATGCGGAATCCTTTGCTTCAAATTTTCAATGCTGTCAATTGGCGTACTACAAATTGCTAAAGGATAAAACTTTAGCAGTGTACTATTCTCGTTTGAACCTATTCTCGTTTTTTTATGGGTTCATATCTCAATTATTAATTACGGTTCAAAAAATAAATATGGGGGAGGGACTTTATACCCGCACTAGATAATACCCAAGTTAAAAGCAGACTGCGTAATGGCATATATTTTTGGGAATCTTCTATGTTCTTCTTAAATATTTGTATATCTCAAAAAAAAAAAATAATCCTTGGACAGTTTAACATTACCTTATTACATTATTTCTATCCTTTTCTATTCATTACAAAAAAGTGTCTATCACTTTAATTCGGTTTGAAGTAGTATGTAGCATTACCCCAAGAACTTCACGTTTAACGCGGGATTCAAAACTATTTTCTGAAAAGTCAACTAATAAATCAACAAATAATGCTACGATGTTTGGAAGTTCCTGGAATAGCACGTACCCTGTCTCAATACTCTGCTTTGCAGCTGGGCTAGTGGCTTCTCAGAGAAAGTGAAAATTACATAAATTTACAAAAAAAAGAGCTCTATTCAAGCATGTTCTTCATTTTACGAAAACAATGGGGAAAACACTTTCTCTACATATTATATTATCTCGACCTATTTTATAAGTGAAAATAAAAGTACTGTAAACATTGTATTGCACAAGAATTGACACCGAAGGCGTGTCCCGTCTAACCTTAATCATATCTGATAAAAAAAATACTAAAACAAAAAAATTAAAGTAGGATAATATTAGTAATAACTACGCAACCATAACTACAACTTTAACTGCTCAGTATGCTACATATGTGCACCAAAATATTTTTATTTACTAAATTATATAACGTTAACTTAAAAACATCTTAACAAATCCGACGAGAGGTCAAGTTTTATTACAACTTTAATATGCAATGTCTTGATGGGTTGAGATGTAAACAATGTAAATAAAATGGACAAATTGAATAATGCAACAATATTTGTTTTTGTTAAAAATATGTAATTTTATTTGGAGAAATGGCTTTTAAATACATTTAAGTTTTGTTCTATACTAGTAATATACTATTTTTATCCAATTAATAAAAATAAGTAGTTTTTAGCGGTATCACCGATTTATATTTGTTTGGTTATTGTAATACATATGTAAAGATGATCTTACTAGGTCCTCCCATTTTATTAAAAATTCTTCTGGCTTTCTCTAGATAATTTCCATTCTCTTCCACATATGTGTCAGTTTCAGTTTTTGTCTGTAACTGTATTATGTATATAATTTTCATATCCAATTAATTTACTTCATTAGCTTTTATATCAATTTGTGTTGGTATTTATTATATTTAAGGTATTGTTTTTATTGGATCTTTTAAATTTTTTTTTTAAATCTATTTTTTTAATGGGTGGTTCCCTATTCTGCACCCATCATCTCCTTACAGTAAAACTACAGTGGAATTATATTTTTTTATAATAATCCGACCTATGCAAACCACCTAGCTTGCATCAGTTCATCATTACTGGCAAATTTTCTCTCTAAGAGCGTCTCGCAATTTAAAAATCAATTGTGCGTAATAGACCCCAATAACCAGAGCCGCCGAGAGCCAGACCGGGCTCCAGGACAATTCTCCAGATCGGGCCCTGCGACCATTTTATAAAAAATTAAAAACAAAATTTTCTTCTCTACTTGAATTTCTCTAAAAAAAAAAAACAAAAAAGGTCTTCAAGCAAGAACTTCCCCCTCTTGTGTCGTAACAAAAAAAATTCTCATCACCGCATTAGTCCCGGCTGCCCCCCCTCTAGCCGGCCCTGCCTATAACGCTCATCACTTCAGTTGGGGAAGTAAGGATAACAACGCTAGAGGTAAGTTACTTTATGATAATATAATTCCCAAAAATCTTTGTATTTTAAATAAAGGTACCACGTCAACATTTTTAAACTCTCGCAGTTAAACACTAATAGATGTCACTTTATCCACAACTGGTATCTATAAATCAATCCTAAACTGGCAAGTGTCTGATAACATTTCGATGTCAGATCACCTTTGAATAACATTCAAAATAAATTTGATGTTGCCGACCTCCACGCTATCTCGGAATTCTAGGAAGACGGACAGGGCAACCTATTCCCACCTTCTCCAAGAGGCTCTGAGAGAGATGGAGGCCGAAACACCAAACAATAATAGTGCTTTGGAAAAGTACACGAACTCTATTCAAAGCACAGTAAACAATGCCTATAAGAAATCCTGTCTTCTGAGGCTGGTCCAACACGATCAGAAGACTACCGCATAGTGGTGTTACGAGTTGGATCACCTCATAAAGATGGCTAGGAAATCTTTTAATAAGGCAAGAACCACAAAACTCAAAGAGGACTGGGATACTTACAAATCTCACCTCAGAGAATACAAAAAAATAGTCAGACAAAAACAGAGAGCTGCATGGATATCCTACAGCGAAGAAATTGAAGATTTCCCGCAGGCAGCGAGGCTTCAAAAAGCTCTCTCAAAAGATTCAATCCGAAGAATTGGTGCGCTAATCAAAGAGGATGGCAGAAAAACTGCCAACCTCGAAGATAGCACCAAACTTCTGCTGTCAACACACTTCCCTGACTCTGTCATCACACACGTGGCGAACTGGGCGAGGAAGAATACAATCCATCTGTGTATGATTGGCAAACTGCCAAACACATTGTAGAAGATAAAAAAATTAGATGGGCAATATCCAGCTTCTCTCCATTTAAATCGCCAGGACCTGACGGTATCTTTCCAGCCCTACTTCAGTGAGGTCGGGAAGAACTCACACCGCACCTGGTGGGTATATTCAGATCCTCGTTGGATTTGAGATATATGCCAAAAAAATGGATGTAAAAGTGGTATTTATACCCAAACCTGGAAGAATGGATTACACTGTCTCAAAAACATACCGACCAATTAGTCTGACATCGCTTTCCATGAAGGCATTGGAAAGGCTATGCGAAAGGTATATAAGGGATACAGTGATTACAACAACACCACTACACCAAAACCAACATGCATACACCCCAGGCAGATCTACTGATTCAGTACTTCATCTAGTTGCTGGCCGAATAGAAAGATCCCTGGACAATAAGGAGTCCGCCTTGGGTGTTTTCATAGACACAGAAGGTGCTTTTGGTAAAACCACCTTCCCAAAGATAATACACTTACTAACCAACAGGAATGTTTCACAAATGGTTAGTGGGTGGATACATAACATGCTCTCAAAACGAGCAGTAAACATAAGTGTAGAAGATGTGAATATAAGAGGCTTTGTTGCGAGGGGATGTCCACAGGGAGGGGTGCTCTCACCTTTACTGTGGAATATGGTCCTTGACACCCTCATCAGCCGCCTTAATAATGACAGTCACTACACAATAGCTTATGCAGATGACCTGATCATTCTGCAAATAGGGAATTTTGAGAACATACTCTGCGAACGAATGCAAGTAGCTCTAAAAATTATCGAAGAGTGGTGCAAAGACCATTCACTGTCTATCAATCCTAAGAAGACAGAAATGGTCCTTTTCACAAGGAAAAGGATGAAAATGGAATTAAAACCTCCAGAACTCCTAAACATAAAACAAACATTTGGTGAAGTACCTAGGTCTAACCTTTGAAAGTAAGTTAACATGGAACTCGCATTTAGAAAATAGAGTTGCTTATGAACAATGCCGCCAAACCGTAGAGCGCACCTTGGGGTTCTCTCCCAGAGTCGTCGCATGGACTTACACGGCTATCATAAGACCTATGCTAATATACGGTGCAGTTGTCTGGGTACCGAAAACCCAAAAATTAACAGCTATCCGTAAACTAAAACAAATTCAAAGAACAGCATGTCTTAACATAACAGGAGCCATGAAAACAACACCGACCAGGGCCATGGAAGTAATTCTTAGTCTCACTTCCCTTGATATTTACATCAAGGAGGTTGCTCTGACGACAATGACACGCCTATGTACGGTTGAAATAGAACCTGATGTAGGATCTGGTACGGCGAGACGTCGTTTTTGGCAGGAGGCGCTCTATACGCTCCCACTGCTTCAAGCTAACATGGACTCCATCTCTCCGAGATATATCTTCTATAAGCGATATAAAGTTATAATAGAACAAATAGAAGAGCCGGAAGTGCGATTCATATCTACACCGACCGTTCTAAAACAAAACAAGGCTCAGGATGTGGAATATACTCCAGATTCTTAAACCTAAATATAAAATGGGCTGTGAGCAATAGTGCCAGTGTAGTTCAAACAGTGCTAACGGGTAGCAGCAAAAGAAATGACCAGAAACAATATCACTGGAAGGAACATGCTCACCTATACAGATATCAGACAAGCACTACTCACCCTGAACAGACCACGAGTTTACTTAGGGTTAGTACTAGACTATCACGAAACTTTGGCCAAAGTATCAATCAACAATGTAGTCAACTTAAGATGGATCAAAGGTCACGCCACATCGAAAGAAAACCTTATTGCTAATTCACTAGCCAAGAAAGCACTCAACCAAATACTTTTCGGACCTGGCCCATCTATTGGCCTGAAAAAATCGGTAGTGACAGGCCTAATTAAAGAACATTTCCTTGTGAAATTCAAGGAAAGATGGGATGAAACAAGAAACTGCAGAGTTACCAGGGAGCTCTTAAGTTAACCTGACAGCACTGCAGCAAACAAATACTTGACTATGACTAGACAGAATCTGCGCCTAGTCACATGCATTCTGACTGGTCAAGTACGAAAGCATCTCCATATCATGGGGCTGTCAGAATCCGCACTCTGCAGAAGGTGCGAACAAGAAGATGAGACCATCGAGCTAACGGGTAACCTTACGATTGCCCAACGCTGTCATTTATTAGAAGATTTGTGTTCGGTGAGTATCGGCTAACACCGGCCGATATAAGAGAAGCACCTCTTGGCGACGTTGTCAACTACATAAAATCTGTAGGCTGTTTCACGAGCTAGGAGGTGCCTATCATCTCAGGAGGATGCACAATGGGCCTAATGAGGCCTAAGTGCCGTGGGGGTAGCCCACTCTCCACACGTTACAGATACAGATAGACCCCTATAATGCTCTATCCCTTTTACAAATAGTTAGTAAGGATGATTCCTAAGTTTCCCAAAACACAAACAGTATAATCTAACAGTACCACTTTGAATGTGCATGGAGGAGGAAAACCACGACGTTTCCAAACTTTACTTTGCGATTTGGTCTCGGGATCATAGCGGTGTACCCATGACTTTTCCATGGTAAAATACCGACTAAGAAAGTTCTCTTTGTTTGCTTAGTACCTTTCTAAAAGTCGCTTACCATTCAATACCGGATTTCTTTTTTGATCAACGGTTAACATTCAGGACACGCATCTTGCAACCATCTTTTTCATGTCTAATTCTTTATTCAGTTTGTGGTGCACTACATGATATGATAAGCCAGTATCTTCCACAACCTGATGCGTACTTGTCGGTTTTTGTCTGTTGTTATCATTATGGTTTTCAGAGTATGTTCTTTCACCTTCAAAATCTCGACACCAGCGCTTCACTATGTCATAAGAAACTGCAGGCTCCTCAACAGTTGCCAAAATGTCTTCATAAATTTGATTTCGCGCCATTCCTTTCTCCGGAGGTATTTTATTACATCTTTTTGTTCTGCACGATCCATTTTTTTGAACAATCACGACACACAGTTCAAGAATTAGCCACAGCAGCAAAATAACACTTGAAGATACAAAGTTGATATTTTGTATATTATATGATCTACAAAAGTCAAAACCATTAAATGTACTTATTCTCTTTATCATACCTCTGGTATCTTCAAAACTTTAGATTTCTTCAATTAAATAAGTAGACATGTGAAACCGTTAAAGGATTTCCATCAATTAAATAAGTAAATTCTGGAGCTGCCGCGAAAATAAAGATTGCCAAAAAAATGACAAGTATCTGACCCATATGGCTAAATAAAAATATTAAGAAGATATTCTCATTTTTATTTGGATTTTATTATCGATTTATATTTAAATAAACCTATAAATTTTTGTTAGTTTATACTGCTTTCTATGTTTTTAATAATAAACAAAAATTACGTAATATTTTTGTTATTATTAGAATTTTTATATAATCTAATGTTATCAAAATCTTACATATACAGGGTGTCCTGAAATTAGACAGTCATATTTTAACAGCGTAACCTACATCCTAGAATAGGGGTAAACGTTCATAATAACATAGGTCCTAAAATGTTTCTTTTCCGAGATACAGGGTGTTAAAAGTGAAGTCCTGATGGCACATTTTTGTAAATATTTTCTAAACCTTTAAAGATAACCAAGTGAAATTTGGTACAAATGCTTATCTTTTTACGATATATTTAATGGACTAAACCCCAGTTTTTGATCATCTTTATAGGTGGGTAAATTAGTGGGGGGGGGGGGGGGCTTAGGGTAAAATTGCTCTAAGTTTTTTTTGATGACACTTTTTAACATTTTTACTATAAAATAGGGAAAACCAATGTTTTCTTTATAATAAAGCTACTTCCGTTACATCTCGCTAGGACGCACCGATTTCAAGACAAAAGCATTTGAAAATTTCGTGATAAGTTGATGTAAACAATAATTAGTAGGCCCGTGGAATCAGAAATTTGATTTTTTTTAACTTTGGAGAACCAGTCACTAAAGAAATTTTAGAAAATATTTACAAAAATGTGCCATCAGGACTTCACTTGTAACACCCTGTATCTCGCAGATAAAATGTTTTTGGGCCTTTGTTTGTATGAACTTTTACTTTTACTTATAACTTGTTTTGAATATCGTTAATTGAATGTGTAATATATTTATTGGTTTCTATTTTTCTTCAAAATATAAAAAAATATTACCGCTTCAAATCGTATAATAGTTTTGGTACAATTTTCTTGATATTCCAGTCCATTCATCAAGTAGCAACATTTTAATTGAAAATTTTCGATGTTTAACTTATTTCTCTAAGAACTAGGTCAGTTATATAACGTAACCTAAGAGAGATCACTGCACACTGCATTAATGCAGCAGATTACTGCAATTAAACGATTTTTGCATTACTACTGCTGACTTTATTGGAATGTGCTAGTATGAATTTATATTATCTATTGATTAATTCTTGTTAAATATCTGAACTTTAACGTTGTTTTAGTTAAAAAATATATTAAGTCCTGAAAAATGTTCATAACAATAATTATAAAAAAAGACAACTTTATAGTAAATACCATTGAAGAAATGGTTACAAAAAATAATATCAGAAATGATTATTATTTATTGTTCATTTCAATTATCGACGCATGTATTCATTGTGGAATTGTATCTATCTATGTCTCTTCTGATTAATTCTCTCTTCATAAATCATTCTTCCTTTCCTTTATCTTAGATGGGTTTTGTCTAGTAATTATCAAATATTTTATAATACCTACATTTATTTCTTGACCTCTATTTTTTTACATCTGTTCTTAATTCCGTGCCCCTTACAAGATTTTCTTCATCTCTAGCTATTACTAAATTATCTTCATATTTGTACTATTAGATGTGACGATGTTTGTGATGTGATATGGTTCTTTCCACGTCTTTTGCTTCTTCTATACTGATGTCCTCACAGTAGTCGTCGTATTTCTTTATACTATTTTTATTCACGTTAAAATGATCAATTTGGTTAGTTTAGCTGGACAAAAGTATTGTATTGGATGCATTTACACATCCACTATTGGACATAAGTATAGCTTATCTATTTTATATTTCGCATAATCCATAAAAAAATATTCTTACTATTTCTTTTAAAATTTTTAAATGTACCATTTTTTCTGCATTTTTGATACAATAAATAAAGCAGTGTTATTTTATCACATAAGTAAGAGAGCATGTCATGAAACCATTACTATTTAACTATACATATGTGTATACCTAAATATATGTAATTTAAACGTTAATGCTTGAACAAAAACCTGATATTTATTAACAATAACTCATTTTACAGCTTTCATAAATAATTTAACACACTATAAATATCCTCCTTACAAAAAACTATCAATTAAATAATACTTAGAACTTTAGTTAAAAGTTATTTATCAAAAGAAATTAATAAAAAAGCAATTATTACTTAATAAAAAGTTACTAAATGATTATAACAGATATAATGTAATACTAAAAAATTTAAATGGAAAAGTTAAACAAAAAAAAAATAATTCGTCGACTTTTGAACCCAGACTTTTCGCTTGGGAATTCAGACCACAAACAACTGCCTGCACCATAAGAGTTTGTCTTATAGGCTCTTCTTGATTAACGTTTATAATTAAATTTGCTTCTGATCGATGTAATAAAATGTAATCTTGTTAATTGCGATTAATCGAGTATTCACTGGAAACACTAATTTACTTTTGCTTTAAAAACTAAAAAAATATACAGTGTGGAACAGCCAAATGGAATAAATGCGGTATTAAATAAATGAGAGCGTGTTCCGAAAAACGCTCGGACAAGTCAATTGGTATTTTTAATTGCGCATTTTTTTTAACAGAAACTTTTTATACAGCGTGTGTCATGTAATAGTGGCCAATACCAACTTTGTTATTTAAATGCAACACCTTTTGTATATTTTTCACTTTTTTGGTTTATTCAGAAAATTATAGACATACTTTATGTACTATGTCTTATATCTGTTTCGGAAATATTAAATGTTTTCCGATTTATTGCAAAAATTAACAAAATAAAATTGTTTGATTACAGAAATTCGCTATATCTGTATCTGTAACATGTGTAACGGCACTTAGGCCTCATTATGCCCATTATGCATCCTCCTGAGATTATAGGCACCTCCTAGCTCGTGAGCAAGCCTACAGATTTTATGTAGTTGACAACGTCGCCAAGAGGTGCTTCTCTTATATCGGACGGTGTTAGCCGATACTCGCCGAACATAAATCTTCTAATAAATGAGAGCGTTCAGCAATCGTAAAGATATGCTCGATGGTCTCATCTTCTTGTTCGCACATTTTGCAGAGTGCGGATTCTGATAGCTTCATGATATGGAGATGCTTTCGCACTTGGCAATAACCAGTCAGAATGCCTGTGACTAGGCGCAGAGTCTGTCTAGTCATGGTGAAGTATTTGTTTGCTGCAGTGTTGTCAGGATAACTTAAGAGCTCCCTGGCAACTCTGCAGTTTCTTGTTTTATCCCATCTTTTCTTGAATTTCACAAGGGAATGTTCTTTGAATAGGTCTGTCACTACCGATTTTGTCAGGCGAAGTAACCTAGTTGAACATTTTTTGTGATTTTTTAATAATAATTTCTCAATAAATTCCACGGTAACCTATATATTTAATTGTAAAAAATAAAACCTAAATATTTCAAAAACCTTATTTTTAGTTTTTTTCTACTCCATCTAATCAATAAATAATAGTAAAATTAATTATAATTCGAAAATTGTTGTTGAGATCTTACTTTCTCGTAAGACACTGTACAAACACACACATTTTTAAAAAAAAATTTTCTTAAAAATTTGCACGGTAAGGTATAGTTAAAAGTTCACTATTAGATAAATAAGGACTTCTACTATTAGAAAAAAATTAATTTTAGTCATAATCTAATATTTTTTATTTAACATTGGTGGCGAAAGGACCTCCTTAAAACGCCTGACCTTAGTAAATTGTTATCTAACTGCATGATGGCAGTTATCAGTGTTATAGTCATTTGAATTTCCTTAACTGCATATTATAAAAATGGTTCTTTTAACAAAAATGCACAAAATAACAATTCTGCAAAAAATACCAATCGACATGTCGAGGGTTTTTCCGAACACGCCCCCATTAATTTCTAACCAATTTTATTCCATTTGGCTGTTCCACACTGTATAATGACAATAATTATTTGCACAATATAGAAAAGGAACTAAATGTAGAGAAAGATCAATGGATCAATAAAACAATTTTAGACTTTATATAGTTGGGTCAGTTGCAAACATTAATTAATTGTTAAGACAGGTTTTATTATAGCATGATGCAACATGGCGTTAAGCGACTTGGTATTTAAGGAATAATTCGGATAAATTTAAAAAAGTGATTTGATTAATAATATTATTACCAGAAAGGTGTTAGTTAATTGGTGTGAAAATTAGTAATAGTGCTCGTAAAGTAACTGAATTAAATGAAGATGCAAACAGTGAAGCATTGAACACGTATGCTAAAGAAATTGAGGTCATGAAACTAAAAACAGAATTAAAATGTTTATAACTTGAACTAGAATACAGTAAAAAGTTAAATAGTGAACTACAAAGACTTATCTCAAACCCAGATTAGAATGTAGTAAGTCAAGAAGGCATAATTGTTATTAAATAGAGATATTGACAAGAAAGGCGTTGTTGCCAATATTTGTAATAAGCATAAAAAACCAAGTACTTTAAGTACCTATCCTAAATCTGTTAGTGAGGAAATAACCTTTAAACATGAGCAAGGTACTAGAAGTGTAAAAAAATGCCAAAAAAACAATAGAACAAGAACTGGAGTAGTAATTGCTCAGAATGCGGTATGATCTAAATTAACAACACATGAAGTTGATAAAATTAATAACGCCATTAGTATGGCCCAAAGGTGTATGGATTAGCGATTTTTTATACCAGAGGAAAAATGTGTAGTCATGATCTGAATTATATGGCCAAATAGCCTGCTCGTGTTATTAAAAAAAAGTATTATTGATAATATATTATCAACTTTTAATAAAAACGCAAAATAGCTATTTGTGTGATCAGTACTTTGCCGCTTGAGATAGAAAGTTGTGTGCGCGACGCGTAGTAGAGCGCGGTAATCTGTCGCAAGCGGCAACGAACTTTTTGCTCAAAATACATAAAGATTTTTTCTACGATCACACTTTTTTAAGAAATATATGAAAAATTTGAAAATTTGTCGTAAGTAGTGTATAGTGTGTTGTCTATACCTATAATAATGAAAAAGCAGTTGATATTTAAAGTCCATGTTAACTTGGATAAAATAACAAAAAATATGTAACTACATACAAATAACTTAAAAAACATTTATTAAAAAGAAATATTATTGTATTATATCTAATTTAAATTAGGCGAGCAATAAAGATGTCAAGTTTTCCGCTCGGCGAGAGAAAATGCTGTCACTTAATGTCAGTTCGCAGAAAACGACAGCTTTGCGGTTGTATTTCGAAGCGCAAAATACTACTTTGGATAGTTATCGTGAAAAAACATGTTTTTCGACGTCAAAGTAGGCAATTCCGTATATATCCATAATTACACAAAAAGCACGTACGTCTTGAGTACGTACAATGTTGGTACTGTACTGTACGTACAGGACGTATAATGTACGTTTTAAGTACGTAAACAATAGTAAATACAAGTACGTACTGAAAAATACGTACTAAGTACGTACCTAAGTGTAAGTAATCATGGTTGCATACCTATTTTATTGAAAAACCTATGTTTTTACCAAATTTCTGTTGAGCGTAGGCCGAAAAATGCAAAGTAAAACACAATTTATTTAACCTAACCTAAACTCACTCATGCTAGCATCTGTACAGCAGAAGTACTGGCAATATTAGTGACTGTCAAAAAACAATAGAAATAGGTAGTGCCAATACCCTCATATTAACTGATTCAAAAAATGCGCTACAAAAAATAGCTCGAATGGGCCTAAATGGACAGTCCGAGTATCCAGAAATTAGCGTCAGAGAATCATTGATAGAAGCTAAAGTAAATAATTTAAACATCAAAATGGGATGGATACCAAGTCACACGAATATTTTAAGGAACAATGGAGCAGCAAT
Organism: Psylliodes chrysocephalus; assembly: GCA_927349885.1. NCBI lineage: Eukaryota > Metazoa > Arthropoda > Insecta > Coleoptera > Chrysomelidae > Psylliodes > Psylliodes chrysocephalus. The sequence goes on from OV651822.1 coordinate 38,627,037, forward strand.
AGTTTAGCAATACAAAGTCTGACTAAAAATAATATTAACTTCAGGATGGTACATTACAGAGAGATATTAGCTAAAAGCTAAAATAAAGGCAAAGAATAGACAAGAATGGGAGGAAAAATGGACAGAGTTATATAAATTTAAAGAAAGGCATTACCACAGTATAGTGGGAAAGTTACCCCACAAGTCATGGTTTAATGAGATCAAAGTAAGCAAAAAAACAGCTATGACATTTAATTGGCTTAGGTTAGGTCACTGTGCTACTCCACAACATCTCCATCGAATATAAGTCTACCAATCTCCAAATTGTAGTTGTGGTAAAATAGGTAATATTCGACATGTTCTGTTAAAATACCTTAATAACAAACAAAGTAGTGATAATTTTTATAGACTAGTGCTTAAAAACTGCATGAAAAGTAAAATGGCTTTATGTGTAGAAGAATTGCTTAGAAACCCCTCTGCTTTTATTGCTTCGCTTTTGTGTAAATTCTTGAAAGAATGAAATATAATAATTTAAGAATTGTTTCAGAACTTTGGAAGAAGTGTTGTCTTAGAGACAGATGCGTGAGAGTGCAGCTTTTTCCAATATTTAAAATAGTGCTAGGTAAATAATTTAGAAGAGTTGATCCCAAAAAACGATAAAGAAGAAAAAGAACCTAAACTCGCTTGGTTTTTTTTTTGTTTTGCAAGCAACCACGTTTCAACAGTTTGTTTTTTGTTAGTTTTTAATGTTTAAGGATTAAACTGTTAAGTGTTTCTTTAAATAAATAATTGTGTATAATATATTGTTATTGAACTAGACTAAACTTTTTAGTGCGTGTTATAAGTACATAGTTTCGTCATTTTATTCTGGTGAGTGATTTCTTTTTAATTTTAAAAAATTATATGTAATAAATATAATTTATAGATATGTCATCCCATTCCATAGTAAACATTCCAAAAATGCTACAAAATAATTGAAAAGGTTTAAGGAAATGAATAGACCAAAGAAGTGATATTTTACAGACACTGATAATTTAATTTTGGATTTTATCAAAAGAATTATGGCTGCTACTTTAATAACTAATCAGCTGGCAATAAATTATAGTTGGCTGCAGTTGTAGTGATGTTTTTATTTTTTTTATTTTTTCTGCCAGTTTCCATAAAGTCGTTGCATTTAAAAACCCACAATCCAGTCACAATTGTTTTTGTATCTAATAAAATTATGTACTTTTAACCATTGGACTACAAAACTGACGGAGATCTAGCTTAACAAAAAGAAATATAGGAGTTCTGATATTATAGAGTATTGGCAGCACCGAATTTCAATCGCATAAGGCCAAAATAGATGGATACAAATGAGAGAGGTTTAGATCCAAGAGTATATTGACAATGATAATTTTGAGCCGTTAAAACTATCGCTTACTTTACATCTTTTTGTTATATTGTTTTTATTATATAATCTCACTAAATATTCTTTATAAAAAGTACCTAAGTTAAGTTTCCAATTTAATATTATTTCTTTGCAGAATGTGCTATAAAAAGTAGCAAATGCAAAGACAAGAAGGTTGCAGAATAGGAAATTGTGTGATGGCTAAGAAAAGATGATGATCGCCTAAAAACTTTCAAAAAAGATAGCAAAACAATTTAAATTATTCTTTTAATGTAAGAAATAAAATAAATACAAATTAACGTATTTACTTTTCTTTGCATTGCACTAATACGTACATTATACATCATAATTAAGTACCAATAAGGACGTAGAGTACGTCTAGAATATGTACTTTATTGGAATAAGTACAAACATAGTACGTACATAGTATGTACATTAAGTACGTACGCAGCACGTAGATTAGGTGCGTACAGAGTACGTGCTTTAAGTACGTATAGAGTACGTACATTAAGTACGTACTTCGTACGTACCATTATGTACGTATGTGTGTTTACTGGGATAGTGTGAAAATATTATCTTTCCACACTATTTAGTGCAACGAATAAATTGTCTTATAACCTTTAGTATGAATAAAAAACACAATAATATATTTTAAGTATATACTTATTTAACTAAATAATTCGTCCAATAATAAAAAAGAAGTAAAATTATGTATAACTTCTGTAATGTTGGTTGCCTATTTATAAAAAAAATTCAAATCAAGTTATCCGATTTAAAATATTGATATTTCAAATATTGACATTTAATTTATTTCTATGTTTTGGAAAATTAAAAATAATATAGTAATATTAGTGATAATAATACACCACATATTAAAGAAATAGCGAATAACATTGCAGAAGACTTATTCCCTCAAACATCGGCGAAAATAACAACTTACCTCATTTACGATTTATGGATAGGCACCAACAAAATAAGGTGAACTCCTTTTCAGTAAATATGTTTAATGGATTATTTTAGGGAGCTAATTACGTTATGGTTAATTTACTCGATTTTTAAGAAAACAATACAAAAATCACAACTGGGAAGGTATGCTATAAATTCATAATGTAATGTAACAAAAAATAAGTGAATAAATTATACATTTTAAAATTTAAATTAAATTAAGATTAAAGAAAAGAAAATATGTTACAAATTTAAAAAGTGATAACAATAATACATAATTACCACCTCTTAATATTTTTAATTTTAAATCGTAAATAAAGTTGATCAAATTATTTTAAAAAATGTGTAATTTGGGTTTTAGTCATTGTGGTCGTACAAAAAGTATAGTGTGCCAATCGTGTAGAAAACCCATTCCACACTCATGTGATTGTGGCACTCGCGTTTGCTCGTGCCACAAGTTTCACACATCGTGTGGAATTGGTTACTTTCTGCAATTGTTGCACAATATACTATTTCGATAATATTTTATCGGATCATAAAACGCTTTTGCGTGAGTTTAACTTTGGAATGCAAAATATACAGGGTGGTCCACCTGTAACGCCTCGGTCTGTATATCCAAAACTAAACTTTTTTTAAAAAATCGGTTTTCACGGTGAGATGTATATCAGAAAAGGCAACAATTTTAAAATAATTTCAATAATACAGGGTGCTCCAGGAAATTGGAATATATCAAAGTTAGGTTTTTTAATCGTGACACCCTATATTTTATTGCATTTTTGAAATCTACAAAGAAAATTAGTGTAACTTTGTTAAGGGGTTGTTATACCTAGAGTCTATCATTTTTGATATATTCGAGGATTTTCAAAATTTTGGTGTTTTTAAAAAATATATCCTACATTTCTTAATATTTCAAAGTGATTTTTTTAAGGTACATTAAGCGTTTTCTGGGCTGTAATCTCAAATACTTACTGATCAAAAATATCGTATAGGGTGTTTACGAAATAGATATTTATTTTTCGTAGATTTAAACACCAAAAACTACGTTATTTTAAATAGAACACCCAGTATATTTTAACATTATTGGAAATATCTTTCGAAACCCTTTCAAACAATATACATATGTATTCCCTATACCTACATATATGTTGTTGTTTTAGAGAATAGTCTAGTTCTTATAATTTATGTAAATAATTCATTAAATTTAGTTAATCAAGGTGTCTGGGCATTGATTGTCAATTTATGTCATTTCAATTTAAACTGTTTCCAATAGGTATTATTTTGTGTTATATGCAATGTTATTATTAAAAAAAAGCAATATTCTATGCAAGAAATGGTGGATATGATTCTTACCATAGGTGAGTATTATGAAAACTGTTTTTTAGCAACATGGGTTTATGCCCAAAAGTATCCAGACAGAAATCAACCAGATAAGAGAACTTTTGAAAGAGTTTTAAAACGTTTTCGTACAACAGGCAGTGTTGCATATTCAAAACAAACTGTGAGTAAACCCGTAGTTGATAATGAAGACAACGAATTTCCAGTATTAGGCTCAGTAACGGAGAATCCCAGCACCAGGGGCATTTCGAGGCAAATGGATATACCTACAACCAGTGTAATGAGAATTCTCAAGAAACACCGATTCCACCCTTACCATATCCAATTTCATCAACATTTATATGGTACTGATTTTCAACGACGCATTGATTTTAGTTTATGGGCGCTAGAACAGGTAGGAGAAAATAGAGACTTTTTCGATTTTGTCTTATTTACAAACGAATCCACTTTCCATAACAATGGCTTAGTAAATCGCAATAATTTCCATTAATATGATACAGAAAATCGGCACCTATTTAGAACTATTTACCGACAAAACAGATGGAGCATAAATGTTTATGGGGGAATTATTGGAGAGAAAGTTATAGGCCCATATTTTTTTAATAGTCATCTAAATGGAAATAATTTTTTGAGGTTCCTTCGTTCAGATTTTTGGCTGCTTCTCGAAGATATACCATTGAACGTACGGCAACAAAAGTGGCTACAAGTAGATGGTGCTTCTTCTCATTTTGCGCAGGACGTGAGAAATTACTTAAACCAGAAATTTCCTAATAAATGGATAGGAAAAGGAGGCCCATGCCATTGGCCACCTAGATCACCCTGTATAACACCCCCAGACTTTTTTTATGGGGTTACATAAAAAGTCTTGTATACAATACCCCAGCAACCACGCCAGAAGATATGAAGAAACGAATTAAGAATGCATTTGCAACTATTACGCCGGATATGCTAAAAAGAGTAAGAAATTCGTTTGAACGAAGGATCACAATGTGTTTTCAAGAAGACGGTTATCATTTTGTACATCTATTAAATTAATTTATTATCTTGTATTATTTTGTAATTCGTGTTTCAAAAAAAATGTAACAATGTTGGTAAAACTATCACAGATAGGTATAGGGAATACCTACATCGTTTGAAAGGATTTCGAAAGATATTTCAAATAACGTTAAAATATATTTGGTGTTCTATTTAAAATAACGAAGTTTTTAGTGTTTAAATCTACGTATAATAAATAGTATTTCGTAAATACCCTATATATTATTTTTGATCAGTAAGTATTTCAGGTTATAGCCCAGAAGACGCTTAATGTACCTTAAAAAAATCAATTTGAAATATTAAGAAATGTAGGATATATTTGCATTTTTTAAACACCCGAAAATTTTGAAAATCCTCGAATATATCAAAAATGATAGACTCTAGGTATAACAACCCCCTTAACAAAGTTACACTAATTTTCTTTATAGATTTAAAAAATTCAATAAAATATAGGGTGTCCCGATTAAAAAACCTAACTTTGATATATTCCAATTTCCTAGAGCACCCTGTATTATTGAAATTATTTTTAAATTGTTGCCTTTTCTAATATACATATCACCGTGAAAACCGATTTTTTAAAAAAAGTTTAGTTTTGGATATACAGACCGAGACGTTACCGGTGGACCACCCTGTATATCTAACATAACCAACTTTAGCAGATCTTTAAACGATGATACAATAAAAAAATCTAATTTATAAAACCAATCAAGGGAAATGTCAAAAAATATCCGCGATATGTATAAAGCTTTTCTGCTATTTCTGTAAAATTTTTATATATTTGTTTAAAGTAGTTTCTAAAGTTTCTTTTGACACATATTTAAGTTATAATCAAAATTTTATCATTGTAATATTTATATGCAAATTGCTTAAAAATTTTTAATCGATACTTAATAGTTTATTAAATTTACTCGTGATCACCTTCGGCTTATTTCTTCATACGATTACAAACTAAAAATACAAATGCACCACAAACGGTTGCTTAAGCAAATACTGCACTTTAAGATTTATTGAAAATATATCTTATAACACATACTTTTTATTAGCCAAAGACTATAATTATTTTGGACATGAAAGTTCATATATAAATTGCTAATTTTAATGGTATTTTGATTCATTTATTAACGTACTGTTTTAATGTTTAATTTTAACATATTATCTTATGATAATCGTAAAGGAATGTAATAAATGTGTAATAAAATACTTTCTATAAGTATCTACTAGATCTAATTTTTAATGGTTAATGAATCTAGGTTTGATCAAAAGTAAAGGTATTATTTGGAAATATAAGTCGATATTGATTTTTATCATATTAATGTAAAAGGAGAACAATAATGTTAATTTAAAATTTGTTAATTTAGGACCCAATTTGATTTCAAAACTTTTTAATTCAGCATTAGATATTGTTAAGATACTAGAACCAATACAAATCCTCTTTGAGGGTACATTAGAAAGTGACAATAAGATGGGTTGCTTCAAATTAAAACGATTTTCAATCCTTGGAAAGCTTTAAAAACAGAAGAAAACAAATGATTTTAGGAAGTCGAAATCAGAGGATAATTTTGTTTAGGTAAAGAACATAGAAAATAAGAGTACAGCAAGCTAAAATTCAATTTGGATGTTAAAGTTTTGTGAAAGATAAAGATGGTATTGCAGTACTAAAGTCAATCATAGAAAACTACTAGTAACATTTTCAGAAGATATTATGGTACAATTTTTAGATTTTAGAACATAAATGAGTCAGTTTTGAGTGGAACACCTGCCGATATAAGAGAAGCACCTCTTGGCGACGTTGTCAACTACATTAAATCTGTAGGCTGGCTTACGAGCTAGGAGGTGCCTATCTTCTCAGGAGGATGCATAATGGGCCCAATGAGGCCTAAGTGCCGTGGGATAACCCACCCTCCACATATTACAGATACAGATAATACTCTGAATATCCGAAACTAAGCCCTTTGAGAGTTCATGTTCCTTCAAAATTCGTCAATTAATGAGAGATCTCTAAGGTAGAGCGTTATGAGTCAAATACACTAACACCCTGTATATGACAATTTTTTAAATGCACAGGTGTAATTGTATTTATCTTTATGGATGTGTACGGAAATGCCTGCTTTGACTTTTAAAAAACAATAAGGAATATGTAGAGTGGTCCCTAAAAAAATTCATTAGTACATACCTATGTACTTGAAACTGGCTTTTTTATGAAAATTCAATTGTTTCTAGTTGTTCCAAAATATTTTATGCCAAATTTTATTGGTACTATCTATATCAGCCATACTCAACCTACGGCCCACGGGCCGCATGCGGCCCTCAAAGCTTTTTGCGGCCCGAAACACTATTATTCGTCGCAGCGCTAAATAGCACTCTCATTTTTAAATAAACGTTTGGAATTTTGTGGGGTTACTGGAAAAAAAAGATAGCTCCACTTTTGGAGTTAAGTAGGTACACTTTCTACAAGTGTGAACGAAGTCTATATTCATGATAAACAGACAGATTTCGGTGATTTCACTGGAAATCCACCTTAATTTTATGCGATGATCTTTTTTTTTTTTCGACATTTACGGTTTTGAGCGACGAATTGATTTCGGCGATGACTTCGACCATTATTTTGATGATGATTTTAGAATTTTCGAAAAAATTTGTAGTGATTTCGGTAAATTCGAGTGTGGTTTACCGCTACTTATTTTGTTAAATGTTTTCGTTGAAATACTGTAACATTATGCCCACGCTATTTGTTTTGTTAACACTAGAGCCATCTTTGGCCTTTCTTGATGGTTCCGAAATCCACGAGATGATTACGTCACCCTTTCTTTCCGCGATACAGCTAACCTTCAACAACCACTAGATAATAACAAGTGATGTCCAAATCTCCGTGGTGAATGAGTGATTGTTCAAGATGTAACGGATGATTGGTCAAGCTGTAGAGAGTGATTGGTCAAGCCGTAACGAGCGAATCTTTGTGTGAAAATTTGTAAATAAATATATTAATGGTAACAGACGAATTTGAATTTTAACCATACTTTCTAATAGACAACTTGTATCGAAAGATTCAGCTATCCTAAATACATTCCACCAGAAAAATAGATTTAATTTATCAATGGGCGAGGGTGGCATTCGGCTTTATATGCTTAGTACAGTATTTATTCAGAGGGCTGCATGAAAGGATAAAACAAAGTTTTGAAAATACTTTGCAAGAAGAAAGATTTACTAAAATTTTGCAAAATTAGGTGTAACACCTGATGAATTTCACCATTATTATCACAATCTACCTGTATCTTCGATTGAAGATAGTGACATACATTATATTATGATTTTTATGTATAGCGAAAATAAGCTAAGTGATGTTTTTTTTTCTCTTTTACCAATTATTGATAGATTCTTAACTTATACCTTGTGAACAATGTTTTTAATACCATATTTATTAAATTTAACCCTTTCAGCACCAGCCACTATTTTTACATGCTGTAAATAATCCCAGCAAGTTGGATTCGTTCATTACCAGCTATCGTACGGTGTACGTCTACATACCGTATACCATTGAAAGTACGACGTACGTCGAATAAATATACACTGAAATAACTAGCAACAGTATTATATTGGAAAGGTTTACGCTGAAAATTTAAATATTATATTTTATTACAAATCTATTTTGACCAAATATTTTAAGAGAAAAAAAAAAGATTTTTTTTTAAATTTGAAACAAAATCAGTATAAACAAAATAATGTATTTTCACCTTTCAAAATTCTTAAAAAAGAAATTAACGAATCTGACTCTCTCGATCAATTCAACAGTGTACTTTGTTGAAATTAAATAGTCCCTTTTGTCAAAATATTTCAATACCAAAATATTTTCTTTTCTGGCACATGCTGTTTGATGTCTATTCAATGGAGAGTCTTAAATCTCTATTTGGATAAATCGTGCCAGTCAAAATGTGTAGCAAGTACTCGGCGAGCCGTATACTACTATACTAATAATCTGTATAGAAAGAATAGCCTAAGTCCAGTAAATTTCGACCATCCTGAAGAGCAAATTGTTGTTGTGTTAGTACTATATAAATTTCAAAGCTGTACATATACTCGTCAGAAGTACAGAGAGCAAAAATTCTGATACCAAATCTAGTATGCTTTGACTTAATATATTAACGGAAATGTAACCGTCCTTTAAACAACATCAGCGAATAGTCTACTACGACTTTTTTATTAGATTGATAATTATTTAGAAATGTTTATTGCAAATTGTTTAAGAATGGCCTGATAAGACATAATCTATCATTCGGTACTAAAGCATTTGGGTCAGCGAAACTAAGAAATTTTAAAATACATAGAAATCAATTTCTGCTAAGTCCATTATTACGATAATATGTTGATATTAGGACCTGTACTCCAACACATTGATAAAGAACTGATCATTTTTTTGTGTGTAATCCATAACTCAAGAGAAGGTAAATAAACATTGTCGGCTGTCTTCTCGATTAATTTTTACTTGACGTACGTCGTACGTCCAAAAGTATAGCTTATTGACGTACGTCGTACGTCCACTGGGACTGAAAGAGTTAATAAACTGAAGCTTATACTGATTTTTTATTCAATTTTAAACTTTTGAACAGTGTTTTATCTAAACTCTAAAAATGAGAGTTATCTTGTTTTTGCAGTAACCCAACGGGATATATTATTTATGTTTTGTGTTTTATTTATTAGAGGTTTCCACTAACTAATTATAGATAGATGGCCTAAAAAATAGGCCATCCAAAAATATTGCGGCCTGTGTAACATAGCACACATACGAATGTGGCCCGAAGGAAAAAAAGGTTGAGTATGGCTGATCTATATCAACGTTGCTCTATGTAAAATTAGTTTTTCTTTAACCGGTACTTACATTTGTGTCGTTCATTATAAAAGTTTTTACTTGATTATTGTGTTTTGCAGAACGATCTACAGAAAAATAAAAGAAAACTAGTTTTAAATGTTTAAAAACTCTTGTTGCAAAGATACGACATTTTAGAACTATAATAATAGCTAAACAATTTTAATAAATACAGTAAAACGCGATAAAAGTATATTCTAAAAATATAGATTTACACTACTTTTATAATGAGCGACACATTTATTGCCACCCGAACTAATTATAATAGCAGATAATAGCAAACTTTGTAAAAAAAATGATAAGACTTTCAATCGACAATAATGCTTTTGGCCAACGTGAAAACATATTGCGAAGTAGTTTTACCAACATCTGTCGGGTGTGCTGGTGTCGCAATAATTTTATTCTCCAATCTTGTTCTTTGAAGTGCATATTTACGGATAAGTAATAGTAAGAGTAGACATCAACTACACTAGTTTGCAGGTCTATCGCGAAAATCTAGGTTAGGAATTTAAAAAATTTTATGTGGTTTATATATCGAAAAATTAACTTTACGCTACAATGGATTTCAGTAAACAACAGACGCAGATACGGAATAAATAATTTTCCTGGTTTGTAAAAAATGGTAGATTCAGCTAATATTATATTATACACTACTCCATCTAATTAGCCCACCACTTAATATTTTAAGAGCAAAATGTTTTGAAGATTTTCTAAATTAAATTTATATATGCACCACTAGGAATACCTCGCGATGTTATGTGTCTCGAGAATATTTCGAGCTTTAAATTTGTGCAACTATAAAGCAGCACTCTACACATAAATTTAAGAAATAAAAAGTGGGAAATCCTCTTATTTAAAAGCTACTTGATATTTATTAAAACAAAAAGTAACAAATTTTCAAAGATTTAATACAGAATAGCACAAAAATGTTTTTTTTACATTCCTTTTAAAAATTATTAAAATAAATACGCAAAGGTTTACAAACAAAATCAAGAATTCTTGACCCTAAGTTTTGTTATTATTGATATTTCCTGAAAATTTAACAAAAATTAGACTAAAAATAAAGGCTCAAAAAGAATTGGAGATTTTTAATATTTGCTCTTAAGATAAATATTGCCATTTTAAAGAAACTCTTTAGTATTTCATCAAGTTTTTAAAGATCCTGATGTATTGTTACTTGGTCTGTTTTTGTTTCGCTATGAATCTTTTTTTCTAAAGTTGTAACATTTCTTATAATACAAATTTACTTTTAAGATAGTTAGCAGTGGCGGTTTGCCCGTAAGGGCACTTGGGCACGTGCCCTAGTATAATTAACCAAAAAAAAATAATTTACATATTTTATATTTTCCTCAATGCCTATATCTAATATTCAGTGCAAACCGCGTTGGCACGACATTGGACGACCGGGCGTTGAGCGACGTTCTGAGAATTCCGAAATTAAGTGGAAGGGCACAGTAAACGTGTGCCTCTGTTGTTTTCTCTCTCATTATGATGCGAAAAACAAGGACAACGACAATATCGCTTAGCAAGAGATGATCACATGCGATCGATTCTACGTCACAAGCAGGGCGCTTTCCTCATTGTGACGTGCTATACCCATGGCACAGATTACCTAGACCAGATACGAATGTACGCAGCGGCATCTTTACCGGCGATGCCGGTTTCGGCTAAAGGTGCGCGTTTATTGGACCATGATAATAATTTATTTATTGTGATTACGAAAAAATGTTAGTTGGACCATTGGAATAGTTAAGAAATAAAACTACAAAGAAAAATAACTTTTTTTTTATAAAGCTGTCAAAAATATGATGAAAAAAAAATCAATAATAATTATAAATGGAACAAAATTTTAATTTTTCTTTTGGTTTTGTCTGACTTTTTCGAGGATTTCAAATCTCTGTTTGCATATTTAAGAGTATAAAAAATTCTGAGTCTTATAAATAATTTAATGGTGTACATTTTCGCAAATTGTTGGCAAAGATGACCAAATTCTATTTTGCTCATCTTAAAAAGATATGCATTGGAAATTCTAGGCTTAGTTGACAAACTATCAAATAGAGATATAAATATTATTTCTAATTTGAAAATATAAAAGAGAAATTTTTTGCTGGGAGATCTAAATTGCCAAACACCTTTTCTTCAGAGTAGTATGCTTTAAAATGCGTTAGCAAGTTAGAATTGTTAAGTAAATTGAATTTTTCTGAGAAATTTACGCAAATTTCGCAAGAGTAGATATATTTAATTTTCATTAGTCAGAGAACTTCTTTTCCTAACGGAATAACGAATCCCAGGATTCCTTTCTAGTGTGTGCCCCACTGCCGCTAGTGCCCACGAGCCGCCACTGGTAGTAAGTGGTGGATTTTTGCATATTAGAGTTTAAATTTTTAAGCGATTCGATAGTCCTCTGTTTCAGTTTTTAAAATGCAACGCGAAACCAAAAATTTGAAGCTTGCTGAATGTGTCCAAGCCATTGTATTCCACGAAGAAGGTTGGAGCTATCGCAGAATAGGTGACATATTTGGTGTGCCCCATACATCAGTTTCACATATGGTTGAACAATTCAGGAAAACTGGTGAGCACAGAAGAACAGCAGAAATGGGAGAAATCGCATCACGATCTCAGTCCAAGAGCGTTTTTTAATACTTTTCGCTCTAACACAAAGATTTCTAAAAACAAGATTGTTGCAATCTCAGCTTTAAAAAGCACATCACGTTCAAGAAAGTTTGGAATCCATTTTACAACGACCTTGAGAAGGTGACTTGCATTCTCGTATTGCTGCTCGAGGCCAGCCCTAATCGTGGATTACCGTAGAGTCCAGTTAAACTTTGACAGGGAGCACGTCAACTAGGGGAAAACTAACTGGATACGAGTTCTTTCAACAGATGAGTTCAGATTTGGCCTGAATACGAGTGACAGATAGGTTCGTGTTTTTAGAAGGCTGAACGAACGATACAAATAGTAACATATCGAATATCACTATATTCGGTGGAGGTACAGTCATGGTGTGGGGAAGAGTTTCGTTAACAGCACACACGGACTTGGTGGTGTAGAATAATGGCAATATTATGCTATCGCTACAAATTAATCATTCTTAAAGAACATGTTTTACTATTTGCCCCTTATATCGGTGAAATTTGTTAATGCAAGATAATGCTCGACCTCATACAGCCCGAGTAGTTAGAGATTATCTTCTGGAAGTTGGCGTTGACTTAGCCAGTACGAATTCCGATCTTAATTCAATACGCTCAGAAGACAACTACTTGCTTATTCGAATCGACCTAACAACTTGGAGGACGTGGGGCTATTTCTGGTTGAAATGTGGAATAGGCTGGATCAAAACAGCATACGAAGTCTTATTTTAAATACGAATCATCACTCTGCCAGGACACAATTAGAAGCAGATGTGGAAAACGGAGTTAATATTCAAAGTCAATGTTAACTTGAATAATTAAACTGTAAAACATAAAATTACGTACAAATAACTTGAAAATCATTTATTTAAAAAAAATAGTATTATAATATATCTAATTTAAATTAGGCGAGCAACAAATCTATCAAGTTTTTCGCTAGGCGCGCGACATAGCTGTCACTTAATGTCAGTTTGCCGAAAACGTCAACTTTGCTGTTGTATTTCGAAGCGCAGAAGCCTACTTTAGATAGTGATCGTACAAAAGTATATTTTTAAATCTCATGGAGAATAATTTAACAATTTTTTATTAATTAATTTTTTATTTACATTTAATCAGTCTATTTTTTCTTCTAGTTTGTGGCTAAACCCTTCAAGATCAAACAATTTAGACTGAATACATTTTGTACCATAATCATACATAAAAGGATATTACAAAGAAATTTTTACTATACAGGGTGTTTTATAAGGAATGGTAAATATTTTACTCATAAGTTCAGGATCTCAAAATATTATATTTTGACAAATAACACTGGCTCAAATGCATGGAGATAGAATAAAGTAAAGATGACACTATTTTGCGATAGTATGAGTTGACGCAATTCGAGTGATGGAAAAATGGCGACTTAGAGTCGTATTTTGATTAATTTGAAGTTAATAAATTTAAATTTGAAGATTGACGGAATGAAAATGTTTTTACATCAGTTAAAAATGGCATTTATTGTCACCATAACTGACTAGCTACCCTAGCTCGAGTTTGACATATGACGTAAAAGTGTAATGCAAAAGTGCGAACACTTTTTATTCTCAATAGTCAAATGTTATCAACTTCTGAGATACAGGGTGCTAAATCTCAAGTTAAACTTTAATTTTGTTTTTTTTTGCATTATTTACGTTATTATTTAACGCATTGACTTATTTTAATAGCATAAATTCAACCCATTTCGAAAAATTTGCATTTAAAATTTTCTAGTCGCAGTATCTATTTAATTTTACTATACAATATTTCAACAAAGTAGACTTGAAAATAAAAATGGGTTTAATTTATGCTATTAAAACAGGTATACGTTTTTTGTCCAAATTTACAGGATGCACTATATTTTTTTTTTATAAATACCGAGAATAAAAAAGTGAATAATTTTTTTATCCAGTAGAGTATAGGTAGCACTTTTTTGTCTAATCTCAAAACTGATTAGGTACATACTTGATTTATAGGTCCAAAAATATAACCGAACCAAATTTCAAGTTAACACATCAACGACAATATTGCAAGAAACGAAAAATACATTTTCACTTCTCAGAAGTAGATAACATTTTACCCGGTGTTATTTAGTAGTATATTAATATTTTAATCTACTGAACCTACGGTTACATGCGAGCACGGTCGTTAATGTGCGAGCGCTAGTGAGCATGTTATATTACAGGGGGTTACTTTGACATATTTTGAGAGGTTTTTCTGGCAAAATGCAAAAAGGCTATATTGGACGCTCATTCTATCTCGTCGTAACACTTGAAGTCTTGGCTTGAGAAATACACTAAAAGGGAAGGCCTAAATTACCAGAAAAATTTTGGGCTACTTTACCATGACGTTTATATTGATTAAAAATCAATGAAAGCCGTCTGGTGGGTTTCTTTGACACCCACACATTAAAAAAAAAATTGTTTTATACAACTTTTCTTAATAAAACACAGGGTAAATTTGAAAAAATAGGTAATTTATTTAATAATATAGGTATTCCTATATAAATAAACTTATTAAGAAACAAGAAACCAACAAAAAATAAACATTCTTTTCTATCTTTGCATAAGAATTCAAAAACAACAAAAAAACATAGAAACTATTAAAAACACATTAACAAAAATTTTTAAGTAGAATAGTCGTCTTCGCACCGCTCACATTTATGGGATACATTTTTCGAGCCTTAATTGCAAATGCCACATATCCACTTGCAACATGTGACGCAGCGAATCCATGGCCTTTTAAGTTGGTAATGACGAAAATCAACCTTACAGATAGTGCATAAATTACCATCATCTTCGTTTGAAGAGGTGTCAGTAGTGCGCAGACTACAATCTTCATTTGTCACCCTCTGTTTTAAGACACTCAAAAGCACATTGTCCTCATCTGAGGAGCTGACGAAGCGTCTGGGCTTGCGTTTTATTCTTTTACTTCATGGTTTTCTTGTTAACCCAGGGTCTTCGAGGGTCTTCTGGCTGATTTTTTCCTTTAACCATGTCAAATGTTGAAACTAGAGCCTCACTAATATCTTCGTCTAACACAGTGTCCTCTACTCGGATGCTCTCATTGATGTTTACTAGTTGAGCCTTTAACGACGAATTTCTTTCCTCTCTTGTGTTGAATTCTGTCTTTATTAAAATCTCTTGTCTCTTGCAGAAATTCAAGGAAACTGCTGTCAAGGATCTGTGTTGATTCTTCTTCATTTTCCTTTGGAAGCTTTTTCAAAACAGCCTGAGGATCGAACGGATAAAGTCCCGTGGCTCTAAAAGCGCTCTGTAGTTTTTTTTTTGATTGGGAGCAATGGCATCCATCAACTTTTGTAATAACACTGGAAAATGCTCTTATGGTATAGACCCTTGTTTTCTGGATTCTTGCCTCCATTTGTCAAGAACTTTACGCCATTGTTTTTTCAAAGATCCGTACACTCCAACATCGAGAGGTTGAAGCAAGTGTGTTGAAGATGGTGCAATAAATTTTGTTTTCCACCGCACTTCTAATATTTTCGGGAGAAAAATGTGATGCCAAATTATCTACGATGACGAAAACTTTTCCTCTCCTACTCTAAGATTTTTAACGTGCGGTAGAAGTATTCTGAAAAACCACACCTCAAAAAGATCCATGTTGAACCATCCAGAGAGGCTGTTTCTGTAGTCTTCCTGGCGGTTCGCCCTTGGTCCAATTTTCATAGAGATTTTTGAACTTATATACCATCATAGGAGCAAGAATTTCACCTTTAGCAGTGCCACAGAACATCAAGCTGACTGAAGACTCATGCTCTTGAATTTTTTCCACACGCTTGTGACCTCGTGGTACAAGGACTTTTTTGGCACCAGGATCGTCCGAAATATTGGTTTCGTCATAATTATAAATCAAATCTGGATGAGTCCATTCTCAAAATATTCTGTGATTTCGCCGCGACCCACTGATGCCTGTTGTTGTAATGTTTGTAGCTAGTCTATTGCTAAGATTATTTCTCTTTGCGAAAGCGTCCACAAAGTCACGACCTGTTATATTACCATTCCACTAAGCAACATTTCTACCCTGCTTTGATACAAATTTATGCACGACCTCTCGAATATCAGCCTTCGGCAGTGGATGCCCCCAATTGGCTACGATGCCCAGTGTGTCTGCAATTAGTCTCTCTTCTTCGGGTATCAAAACTGTGGGGTGACCGGGTTTTTCTTCATGTCTACGATGGATTCTGTTGAGGAGGGTAGTTCTATTACCTTATATTGCAAAGCAGCGGCTTTTTGACTAAGTTACTTATTTTGAACTGCTGCATTAGCTTTGGCAAGGCCTTCTTCCCTTTAGTTTTTATAAGGTCGAGTACCAACCTTTCTTTTGTAGACTTTAACCATTGCGATTTGTTTACGTTTAATCTAAAACAAAATAAAGTGAGTAGTACAATTTTTTTTTACACAAAAAACCATCACATGTAAGATCCAAGCATAAAATAAAATACTACTTATAAAATACTATTAAACTACAGTAGAAACAACAATGTTGATAGACTTACCCAAGTGGTGCCAGCGAAATCTTAAAAAACACAGAAAAATTAACAAATGCTCTAAAGGTACTTTACGGTGAACTCCAGACGGCACACTGGAGACCGTTGTGGCTAAAACCTGTTGGCGCGCGCTCGATCCCCTCCACGCGCTCGAACGATAATTCGAGAAAATCGTTAAACTCAAAGTAGTCCCTAAAGGAGTCAAAGTAACACGTTAAGTCAAAGTAACCTCGGTTTACTACCTTGCGAGCACGTAGAGATCAGGTAACGGATCGTTTTATGATTTACTGCAATTTACAACCTAAAACCAACTAATTTTTTATTATTTGACAACGATATTACAAGTTTTCGAATAGTTCAGTTACAACTGACAGTTCAGTCATAAGTATTCTTAAAATGTTTATTATATACTGCAATGCTATACCGTGGTAACCAACCTCTGTTCATGGTTAAGAGAGTCGTAATGGGCTAGTCCAGTAAAAATTTTAACAACCGTTATGAGGGGGTGGGTGGCTCAGTGGTAGAGCCTCTGCCTGTGAATCCAAGGGTCCCAGGTTCGAATCCCACCGTTGGCCGGAATTTTTTCATTTAATTTAATTATTTAAAATTAATTCTGATGCCTTGGTAGGATTCCCCACTCGACCATTCACTGTTGGGTTCTAATTAACAGTGGTGTCCATAAAGTGGCGCTGGGAAACAGTAACAAAGCCTACACAGAACACGAGGCGAAATAACCTTAGCAGTTGAAGCCAATGACACACACACAAAAAAAAACAATAGTTATGACTGAACTGTCATTATTTTAAGTCAAATTCAAAATTAAAGTGTCACATGATAAAATTTCAGTTGATTTTTGTTTGTAAAACGTAGTAATTTGCATATCATAAAAGGTTGTACGATACATGGTCCCTAACACGGTAATATAACATGTTCGCATTACCGGGCTAGCCCGTTATGACTCCCTTGATAACCATAAATAAAGGTTGGTTACCACGGTATAGCATTGCAGTATATCACAAAAATATACCTATATGTAACACCATTGAGATTGCTACACAGTATCGACATTGGTCTAAATGCTTTGTATTATTTAAAAGAAATACGTCCTATACTGCAAAAAACTATATTTAAATTTCTCGTGCCAAACTTCGTCGTAAGCTTGCGCTACATCTAAGAAGATATAGCAGATCAAACTTTATCTTTTAACGATGCTATGTTTGGTGTTCGGTCGTCTTGGTCAATGGTCAAATGTTCCTCTCTAAAATCAAACTGATGTATCAAAAATACATTCTTGTTTTTATGATGGATTTTAATCAATTTAGAAATATTTTTGCAAATATAAAATTACACGAAGTATAGACACCAAACTTAATTTGGTGGTTTGCCTGATTTAATTATCATTATTACCTCAACCACTTTCGAAACATACTTAAATATAAAAAAGAGATTAATAAGGTAGGTAAGGTTAACTATGGCTTTTCTAGATAGATGTTTTAATATCTTCCCGGTAATTAGATCAAATTGTGGTGCTGGTTTCTTTTGGAATTGTTAATTTTTTACCCTCTTCTCGAATAACTTTTTAACATGTAAATATGCTAACGTTTTCATTTGTATAAAATGTCTTAGCAAATATATTAATTTGTAGATTACTTTTTGCTAAACTCTCATCTAGGTTCCAAACTCACGTATTTTACTAAATCAGCCGTTTTGATCTTTTAGCGGCTTTCCAAAGTGAATAGACGGTTTTGATGTAATTTGTCACTTTACTTAAAAATTAACTAATAGATTAATTTTTAATCCTATGAATCTCTCTCCCAAGTTGCTGAGTGGCAATATTTAATCTAGTTTAGTTAGCTGAAGCCTTAGACTATTTATAAGTATGAGGTTTAATTACGTTACAGCATTTCCAGCAATTTTGATGAACCAGAAATAAGAATCTTCAACTAGACCAATATCTATGGATATGGGACTTTTATAACTCTTCCGAAAGACGTCATTCCAAAACTATTTATACATGTCTCATTTTTATAAATGTAGCATCTACTAGCTGCTGTATGCTACATAACCGAATTATTTAGATTTTTTTTTATTGGTGTCTACATGTCTACAAAGAGGCATTGTCACTGTTTCTCAGAGCCACTTTAGAAAAAGCACTGTCAATTAGAACTCAATAATGAATGGTTCTACCTGTGCATCAGAATCTCTGCAATTATATAGCACCTACATGCAATAGTTGTTATAATTATTAACTACTTAAGTTGCTTAAAAAAGCCAGCGCATTCTTCACCACAACCGGACAACAAGGAATCATTAACCTTAATCAAAACATAAAAACTGAACGTTATTTTATTAATTGAAAAATTTTGCAAAACACAAAATCTTAATACCTATTACGAAATCAACAACCTTGAAAATTTCCATCTAATCCTATGAGTTTAAATAATAATAAATTAGGAATTAAAACAAAAAAATATGCAAAATATGCTCATAAAAAATAAAAATAACATGAAAGAAATCTAATTTTTATTACGTAATATATTACTGGTCCAAAAGTATTGTTTAATTATTTATTTTTATTTTGGTTGGCATCAAGTTGTGACACCTGAATCTACTTAAAATTTATACATTTTTCATTTACAGCAGTTTTTTTATGAAATAAATTTTAACTTAATTTATTATGACCTTGGGACCAGAAATAAAATATATCTTCTCATTTAAGGTACGCAGAACGCCTCACAATTTAGTATAACACGTTCCATTCAAGAACAGATTTCGTCAATCTTATAACACACCAAGTTCCAATGTTTAATTGCTGAATATAACTCCTAAATAAGAGGTCCAATGACAAATATATGATTTTTAATCGCCAAACTATGGATAGTCTTGAATTATGTATAATAAAAAAATAGAATAAGTAAGCTGAGTTTTAGAATAATCAATGTTTTAAAACAATTTCGTCCATATAATTTCTTTTTTCAGAATTTTAGCGTGAAACCGTTAATATCAGTGCTGTAATACATAAAAAGTTATATGTGCCCACCTATATATTTATATTTGCACCAAATAAGGCAGAGAATGACTCAAGGGATTAGAGGAGGACTGGTCGAAATTGACTCGCACTACAATATGTAATTTTTTCATAAAACTTGATAAAAAATAAATATTTACAACAATTTGATAACCTTAAACCCCCTTAAGTTGAAGGAATCATTATAAAGTTATCTATAAACCCTATGTAAGGTTTGCTGCCGCCTGAGAATCAGTTTTATACAAAGGTCCATAAGAAAAAGTATCTATTTTTAGGTGTTCCATCACCCCCAGAAGTATCGCTCGACATTCAAAACCAACTGCGCAGTCAATCTTTAGTTAATTTTAATAACATTTATTTTGTATTAATTTAATTTTAAGTTACCTATATCCATACAATATTTTACATTTTATTTATATAATACAAATTTTTCCTATAATAGGTTTTCTTCTAGCTCATGCTTTTTTGCTTGTTTCTGTTTTTTTGCTTGTTTTAATTTTCTGTTTTTTAATTGCGTATAGCAATTTTTTTTTAAATTGTAATTTAATATCGATAAATCGCGAATCGAAATCCGAAAAATCCGTATATCTGAAAAATAAGTGGTTGAAATAATTTGAAAATTTGGAAACTAATCTAATGTACTAATTTGGGTCCAACGGTGTATTCTCGAATAAATTATCTGCTAAAATATATACGTTCACTCTCCTTCTTTGTCCTATAATTTACTCTTTGGGTTTTGAATTTTAATCCTAGATCCAACTTTAAGGAGTGCCAAATCCCTAGTTGTTTTATTAAAATAGTAAATTGCATTTTTTTACTCTATCGTGAGTGTCGACTGCAACCTGCCATTATTTTGCTAATGCCTTTTGATGTGTAGGTACTAAATTCCTAGCAGGATGACCGAATAAAAACTGAGCTGGAGATAGTCCATTCGATTTTGGAGTATTGCTCCATTCCAGTAACCCTGCACAAAATTGGTGGTCATCTAATTTCATTCCTTTTAACCAGGCCTCAGCGTGTCCATTACTTTGTATATAATAATATGGGCTGGATGTACAATGTACAATAAAAATAAACTAAATTCGTAATCGTAGAGGTACACCAGTCGCGCAAAATATTCTTCTTAAATCATGTGCTAACATTATGATATTTGGATCCCTATTTCCCTAATCACATATTACTGAACACCAATATAGTCTGTCCACATATAGCATGTATTTTTTACTAGCGTACGACAATAGATCTGCTAAAACGTTTTAAAAAGAAGGGGTAGGGGGTGAATTATTCAAATATGTTTCATTTTGTGAGGAAGGTCTAACCGTCTGACAAATTCCAAATGACTTTATCATATTTTTAATATCGTTATTAATATTTGGCCAGATACTCTCTGTCTCGCACGACGCTTTATTCTTTCGATTCCTTGATGGGAATCGTTAAGTCTTTATAACACCATTTTTCTTGATACCTTAGGATCCTTTCAGGACAAAACCATTATTATAACTTTTAGAGAATTCCAAAATAGTCTAAGCGAAAAGTCAAGTTCAACCTTTTGATCTGGAAAACATTTTCTTAGGCCGCAATTAACTTCTGGTATGTGTCTTCTTCAGATGCCGATTCTTTTAAGAATTCCAAATCATTTTGAAGATGCGATGTTATAGATAATTTTTAAGTATTATCTATTACTGCCACTTGTATAACAAAATAATTAACATGAACTGTAGATTATTCTTCAAAAAGTTCATCTTCATTAGGTGTATTTATAGGAGCTTGAAACAATGCGTCTGGGATCAAGTGATTTAGTGATATTTTCCACAGAAAAATTATAACAACATAACAAGTTATTCTGAAGTCCCTGGCTTCTGGGATTTTCTATCGTGTCTAACATATACGAATTTAGAATTGGCACCAATGGATTGTGGTCAGTAAGTACCCTGAATTCATTTAAGCCCAGTAAATACAATCGACATGTTTTTATAGCCCAAAATATTGCTAGTAATTCGATGTCTATCATTGCATATCCTGTCTCAGTATCAGATAAAAGCCGGGAAACGCATTGTACCAATTTTTAGATGTCTACATGTCTCTGAAGCGGGACGATTCTCAAAGCATTCAATCGTAAAGCATCTACATGTAAATCGATTGGCAATGTTGGAATAAAGGTTCTAGTATCGGTGGCTATATAAGAGCTTCTAGAATATTATTAAATGCTCCATCATCTTTTAGACATCAATTTTATTGATTTTCAATACACCTCGCAAAGGACCAGCAGTTCACTGATTTCAGAAGAGAAGCTTCCAAGCTGATTGACCATGCCCATGAACGATCGAAGTTTCTTTAGACATGTTTCAGGATTTGGATTTAATGTAATTTCGTTAAGTCTTAATTTTTCTAATAGTTTGATTTTTAATGATTTGGAAAAGTTTCGTCGTATATTAATATGTCATCTACAACCTTTTCTATATTATGGATATCTGATAAAGCATCACTCCTTCCTGCAAAATTCATCTCGAAAGCTGACTAATCCCATAGGTGTCCTTAAGAATTTATTTCGCTCCCAGGGGATTAAAAACGTTGTCAGATTTTAACTCTCTTTGTCTATTTCTAGAGACAAAAAGTATTTTTTCGCATTGCCATTGATGTTAGATACTACTGTCCATGGATATTTAACGGGATATACAGGTCTTCTATTGAAACGATTGACTTTTGAAAACCAACGCAGACTCTAAGTTTACCATTTGTTTTGTACAATGACAAGTGGACTGACAAAATCTGTAGGAAACTCTTCAGTTCGTGTATTAATGGCTTTTTTTGTTGTTAAGTTTTTGCATATAAAACTACTCAAAGACAAAGACTGTCGTATATAGTATACAGTGTTGGACGGCCAAATGGAATAAATTCGCTAATAAATAAATGAGGGCGTCGGACACGTCGATTGGTATTTTTAGTTTTTTAACGAAAACCGTTTTTACAGGGTGTGTCATGTAACAGTGGCCAAAAACCTACTTTCTTGTAACACCGTGTATATTTTTAGAAAACTCTAGAAATATTTTATGTACTATGTCCTATACCTAACTGTTTCAGAAATATTAAATGTTTTCCGATTTATTGCAAAAATTAACATTAATAAAATAAAATTAGTTGATTACAGAAACTAATAAGTAATACTGTTTATTTCTTGATAACGTAACAAAAAAAACACATCTCAATATAAATGTTCAAAATGCTCACCGCGAACCTCTTGGCAACATCTCAATCTGAAATAAAAATGTCTTCTAACGTTACTCAATTTCTTAGGCGTGACTGATCTAATCGTAAGTGTTATTCGTCTTCTTAAGTCAGCTAGGTCAAGAGGTTAAGTTTTGTATACAATACTTTTGACATATCCTCAAAAGAAAAAGTCTAATGATGTCAGAGAAGAAATCGTGCTGGCCATTCCATCGATCCTCGCCCTATCCACTGATTTAGAAATACTAGATTGGGGTACTGCAGGATATTGATTTAGTAATGGGACGGTACTTCATCTTACTAAAACCATATCATATCATATAGGAATGCATTTTGTTTTCTTTATATGTTCGAATAATCGATGAATGGCTAATATTGGAGCTGCTTGTTGACTAGAAGTGTGTGCATTTTCCTGAAACTCAAGCATAATATCCAATTTGGTATCACTAGTTATTGCATTGGCAGCTGTTTTTTTTATCTGCCTTATATGTCCAAGCTCACGAAACCGCTTCTCTATTTTACTAATTGGCCCTTGGGATATACGCGGCATATTTGTAAATTTTTCATGAAATAAGCGAGCAACCTCCATTTATGTCCGTGAGTTATCTCAATGACCAATCGTCTGTAGAATTGTTATTTTGTGCATTTCTGTTAAATGAACCATTTTTCTGATGTGCAATTCAAACGACTATAATACTAACAACTACTGTCATGCAGTCAGATAACAATTTGCTAAAGTCAGGCATTTTAAACAAAAATAAAAACTATTTAAGTATAGCTTTTTTTATTTCATATCAGTAAAAAAGAACGCTCAAATGATTAAGTTCAAAATACAAATCAACAAACTAAAACAAATACAGTTTGATATAAAGTTCTTGTGGGTAAAGGCACATATCGGGTTACCTTTTAATGAGACAGTCGATAAACTAGCGAAGAAAAGCATCGATACTGGTCAAATTCTTAAAAATAATATTAGCATTGACAAATGCATAAGTCATTCTAAAAAGAAGTTAAAAGAACGATGGAACCTGTACTGGATTCAATATTGTAGAAACAAACCGACCCGTTATACCCTACACCATCCAGTTATACCTAACGAATTGTAGCATAAGAATTTAAAATATCCACGAAATAGTATTATAACGATCAGTAGAATCAAATTTGCGAATGCTTGTTACCCTTATCATTTACACAAAATTAAAGTTATAGACTCCAACCTTTGTGACAATTGTAGTGTGATTAGTGATTTGGATCATGTATTTTTCAGTTGCAAAAAGTATAACATTCAAACTCAGCAACTTTTTAGTCAGCTACTAGCAAACGGCATTTTAGCTTCATTTCACTTAATGTACGTTTGTCTTTGAACAGTACAGCAGTACAGCAGTACAGCAGTATATGAAGCCCTATTGAGTTTTGTCAAAACTTATAGCATAGGTTAGTTTTGTACCCTTTGTTTTTGTTAACCTAAATATTTTACAACCTTACTTAACCGAGGTCCTCTCAATCTGTGTGTCAGTCACCCTGATAGACCTCTAGGGTAGAATTCTCGAGTCTCGCATGAAAATTGTCGCACACGGCAAATGTCGCATACCAAATTCGTATGGTTGTTAAAAATACATATTTAGGGGTGCGTTTAAACCTATGGCGCCGGGATTTTAGAAAACTGAAATTTTCAGTGAATGTATTGGTGAAGTACTTGATTAAATCCCACTTAGAATGAGGCACAAATCGCCGTTTCCTCATAAAAAAATAATAATCTTTAATAACGATGTGTTATAACGCTTATAATAATAATAATAATAATAATAATAATAATAATAATAATAATAATAATAATAATAATAATAATAATAATAATAATAATAATAATAATAATAATAATAATAATAATAATAATAATAATAATAATAATAATAATAATAATAATAATAATAATAATAATAATAATAATAATAATAATAATAATAATAATAATAATAATAATAACTTTTTTATTGGCTCAAATTATACATTTTTTTTATAATTTTTTACAAAATAAAATTATAGCCAAAAGGCAGAGTTCAGTTTCTATTATGCCGGAGCAATACTAGAACCTGTTCTTCCACTCAACCGTTAAAACGAAAACTAACTAGAATATTTTAAAAAAAGTAAAAATACCAAAAAGTAAATAATATTAATAAACCGTAAGAAGGGTAACCTATTATAATAATATATTATTATAATATTAACCGTAAAATGAATATTCTATTATATACCAGAAACAGCCAACATCCAAAACCCAATACTTAAAAATTTTTAATTATTTAACAACGAAGAGTGTACCATTCATTAAATCTCGTTTTACATAATTTTTTAACCTAATATTGTTTAAACTGAGATAATGCATGGGTAACCTATTAAGAAGCCAAGATACGTAATACGTGAAAGATCCCTGAAATAGATGAGTTTTGTGAAGTGGTGGTGTGAGTTTGGATTTAAACCATATATTTATATTATTATATTATGTACATCACATCGAAAAGATATTTTATTATATAAGTAAGGAGGTGTTGCAGAATTTAAAATATTTTGAAAGAGCGAGCATGCGTGTAATGCTCGTCTCTCAGCCATATTGAGCCAGCCTAATTCTTTTAAATGAGCGGAAACACGATCTCTTCTGTTCAAGCCACAAACAAAACGTACACATGAATTTTGAATTTTTGTAACCTCTTTTTATCACTGTTTAATAAGGATGGTCCGTAAATTACGTCTCCGTAGTTTGCATGTGATAAAACCAGTGAGTCGCACAGCATTATTTTAGTTTTTTTATTAAGTAAACTCTTATTAGAGTATAATAATTTTAAACTGCAATAAGACCTTTTTGTAATGATTGATATATGGGATGAAAATCGTAGTGAGTTGTCTATATGTATACCTAGGTTTTTTGCAGAGGAATGCAGCATTAAGAGATCTCCATTTAAGCTAATATTTACATTATTAAGGTTACGTTTTCTTGCAACGGGTCGGCCAAAAAGTTGATCTATTAATTTAGAGGGATTTATGCTTAGACAGTGCTTATCAGATAAATGAACGAGTGACAAAATGTCATCATTAATCTTATTACAAGCATCCTGAATATTTTTCTCTTCAAAAGAGTAATAGAGCTGCGTATCATCTGCATAAGTGTGAATTTGACAGTTTTGAAGAGCAGAAGGTAATTGAGAAGCATACATAACAAATAAAAGTGGACCTAGTATTGACCCCTGGGGAACACCAGAATTAATAAAAGAAAAATCAGACGAGTTTTGTTTTATGACAGTTGCCTGGCATCGATTGTTTAGATAACTTTTGAAGAAATTAATAGAATTATACGTAAATCCAAAAAAGTGCAAGAGAGCCAAAAGAAGTGAATGATTAATGAGGTCAAAAGCTTTCGAGTAATCAAGAAGAATTAAAATGGTCAACAGATTATTATCACATGCTCTGTGAATGTCATCAGTAACTTTAAGTAATGCTGTGGTACAGCTAAAGCCACTGCGAAAACCAGACTGACTCAAAGGAAGTAGATTATAAGTGCATAAATATTTTCTAATTTGTTTGTCTAGAATTTTTTCAAATACTTTGGATATGCAACATAAAACGCTTATAGGTCGTAGATCAGAATATGACTCAGGAGATGATTTCTTTGGAAGAGGAATGACATATGATTTCTTCCAAAGGTCAGGAAAACAAGCATTTATTAGAATAAAATTAAATATATGAGTTATGTAAGGGATAATTAAAGGACAACAATATAATAATATCTTGATATTAATTTTGTCCACACCCACGGCTTGTGTTTTTATTGATAACATTTGTTTGTAACATTCCTCATCGGATATATGACTAAATGAAAAATTTCCTTCATTTAGAATAGTAGTGTTTTGATAAAATTGTAGTAGATCATCATCAGGTACTTTATTAGAATTAGTAATATTAATGAAGTATTTATTAATTTCTTGAACATTGCATAAATTCTCAGGTATATCTATTACTGGTTTACTGTGTACATCAAGTTTTTTTAATTCCTTCCAGATGTTGTTACGCTTTTGATTTCGAAGTTGAAATTCAAAATAAGCTTTTTTCTCTAATCTAATAGTTTTGTTGGTTATATTTCGTAGGTCTTTATAGTAATTATAGTGAGCTACTTGTTGAGTTCTTTTAAATTTATTTAGTGCTTTGTCACGTAGGGACATCATTAGTTTTAAGTTCGCAGTAAGCCACGGAGCTTTATTTTTAGTGACTTTAATAGTTTTTAAAGGAGCATGCTTATTAAACAGTTGCACTATTGTGTTTGTAAAATAATTAACCTTGTCATCGACAGTAACGGAAGTATTATCACAATTAATCTCATGAGAACAAAATATCAAATCTAGTAGGGTACACGAACTAGAGGTTATGTGAGTTGGTTGATCTACGACTTGTTTTAAATTAAAAATATTAAGTATATTTTGTAATGTTACAAACGAAGTACTTCCTGTATCAAGGCAATCTATATTTAAATCGCCAGCAAAAATTAGGTTGTCATATTTTGGGGCAATTGTATTAAGAACATCCTCAAGAACAGTCAAGAAAACAGAAGATGAATAATTAGGTGGTTTGTATAGGGTTCCGACAGCATAAGATACTTTATTTATATAAAAACAAATCCAAATCTGTTCTGTTTCATTAGTTGATAAGTTTCTAATTTGCTTAGCATTAAAAATATCTTTTATATACAAAGCCACACCCCCACCTCTACGATCATCATTTCTATCTCTACGAAATAACTTATATCCTGGAAAATCAATAATATCACTAATAATATTCGCATTTAGCCAAGTTTCAGAAACTGTTATAATATCGTATTTGTCACATACAGTGCGTTTGAATTCAGCAAAATTACTTGTAATGGATCGTGCATTTATATGACATACTTTGAATTTGTTCATTTTAAAAAATAAATGGTAATTGTATATTAAAAGAAATAACACTTTAAAACTAATCCTATTTCTAGATACACAATAAACTCATAAAAATTAATTAATTTGATTTACAATGGTAATATTCCATAGAAATATATAGGGGAGATAAAATAATTATATTTATTTTGACGTGGTTGGTTGCCTACGAAGTGACATAGTATATGCGCTTTTTGTGTTCTTATTTTCTTTCAATTTCTTCGTGCCTAGAAAGTCGAAAATGCTTGATAAATAACACTATACCACATCGTTAATTCCAAATGGATTTTTATAAATAAACTTCTTCCTTCTATGCTGTCACTCTTTAATAATGTTTTGATTTTCAACAGCCACCAAATGTTAATTTTATCAAAATCTGTCTCATCCATATTTACGGTCCATGAAGTGGCATACGAATTTAAATTCAAGCAGTTTAGACCACTCGTGTTGAATTCACCTGACAATTGTCGTATCCTGTTTTCGAGGACACACTTTTTTAAAATCACCTAGTTGCTATTCGACATTTGACTAATCTTGCATACTACCCCTGGGGTTTCCTAAAACCCCGGCGTCATAGGTTAAAAAGCTCCCCTGAAAGATTATTATTTTTTTATGAGGAAACGGCGATTTGTGCCACATTCTGACTGAGTGGGATTTAATCATGTACTTCACGACTACATTCACTAAAAATTTTAGTTTTCTATAACCCCAGCGTCATAGGTTTAAACGCACCCCTAAATATGTATTTTTAACAATCATACGAATTTGGTATGCGACATTTGCTGTGTGCGACAATTTTCATGCGAGACTCAAGAATTCTACCCCTGGGTGTGACCTACTCCTTGTTTTGGGGGGCCTTCTTTTTTTGGAATAGATAGGGTTAATAGACAGGTACGATAAAACTTAATATTATTGATTCTGTGTAAATGGAAAACATATCCAACGGCCATAAAAAAAAATGCTGAAATGGTTTTTGCTTACTTTCTCATTATCAAGAATTAAATGGGAAATAAGCATTAGG
This sequence comes from Psylliodes chrysocephalus, assembly GCA_927349885.1. Lineage (NCBI taxonomy): Eukaryota > Metazoa > Arthropoda > Insecta > Coleoptera > Chrysomelidae > Psylliodes > Psylliodes chrysocephalus. Next base: position 38,655,966 of record OV651822.1, read on the forward strand.
TTTGTTGTAGCGAATTTCTGTAATCAAACAATTTTATTTTGTTAATGTTAATTTTTGCAATAATTCGAAAAACATTTAATATTTTCGAAACAGTTAGGTATAGGACAGAGTAAATAAAATATGTCTAGAATTTTTTGGAGAATCCAAAAATTTTAAAATATACAGGGTGTTGCATTTAAAATAAGAAAGTTGGTATTAGCCACTGTTATATAACACACTCTATATAAAAAGTTTTTTTAACAAAAATGCGTAACTAAATATGCCAGTCGATTTGTTGAAGCGTTTTTTCGAACATGCCCCCATTTATTTATTACCAAATTTATTCCAATTGGCTGTGCCATACTGTATAATCGTGGAGGTAAGTATGTGCATTTTGTTTGCGCACCTTTAGCATTCAATTTGAATGAGAATGTAATATTCCTTTTCTATTGTATGGTGATGTGTTAATACAAATTATTAAAGATAGTAGATGATTGTCAATTTTAAAACAGGAGTATATCAATTATATACAATTTCGAATTATCTCTCAATGTTTTCGATAATTAATTCTAAAGAGTTACAACAGATTGGTGATGTAAGTAAAACACGGCTTTATTATAGCTATCCGGACCTCCTTATTTTTTTGAAAAGCATCATATATAAAATGGGTAGATATATAATAAAAGATTTCGACAGCAAAAGAATTGGTCATTTAATTTTTTTATTTATTTGGGCACAGATATCGATTCAAAAAACCAACTCTTTTATAACCTACCGCAAGATTATACAAACAATTAATTTCTCACTTCTAATTTTTTTAATTTCTTGGTGTTAACAAATGAATTCAGTGAAATATCGAATTCAACTAATATCTGTGTAATCGGCAAATGTCGAAATCTCCTCTCGAGTAAAGAGAATTTCGCAATCTGTCGTCGTGTAATACTTTCCGTTCAAGTTCAATTCGAATTGGCTACTTACAAACTACCAACGAACAACAATCTAACTACCAACTGCTTGCTGTAATCAAAATTTAATGTTGACAAGATTATTTCATAACCTTCAAAACGTCGGTATTTCACGAAAATGTGATGGATAATAGGTATTTGTTTAAATTTGAATAAATTGTCGTCCGAGTGAAATTTACAAGTATAATATTGCACGCACAAAAAATTATACTTTAGCACCATTTAAAGCTATTTTTCATAATAAATTATATTGATTCATTATTTTAAATTAGATTTGGTAAATATTTTGAAATGATTAATAAAAAAATCTGATGTGTCCAATACATGACTTTCCTATCTAGTTAACCTATTGCAGCATCTCTAAAAATGTTTAGAGGATAAACTAAATATATACATTTTCCACATACATCTACCTCGAAACATTTTTCTATAGATATTCATTGAAAACGAAAATACTGAAAAATTTTAATTTAGCACTTTTGCTCCAATTTTTCCATTACGGTCCATTTTAGAAAAGTCATTTAAAAACAAAAATTATAGAGATCGATATCGCAAACAACTTTTAGATTAACAATTTTCTTAAAAATCAGAATTTTGCACATTTTGTCAAATTTCTCGAATACGGACCATTTCAGGAAAATTTGACATAGAACAAAAATTACAGATAATAATATTGTAAGTAACTTTTATTTAAAGAATTTTCTTCCCCAAACGTAAATAACGAATATATTCCATAAAATATAAAAATGACCACCAATAAACTACCCCCCCAAATGTTCCGACTCTGTCCAAAATCTAATCAGTTCACCTCAGGTCGAAATAAAACTTAAGTTTAAAATTTAATGTTTTTTCCTTTATCCGTTTTTGAGTTTTCTTCAAAATTCTAAATCTACACATTTTCTCAAATATCTCGAATACGGTCCATTTTAGAGAAATTATTTATGGGATAAAAATTACAGAGAATTATATTACAAACAACTTTTATTTGAACAATTTTTATAAAAAATTATTTTTTTTACATTTTGTCATATTTCTCGAATACGGACCATTTTAGGAAAATTTTGCATAAAACAAAAATTATAGATAATTATATAAGAAGTAACTTTTATTTGAATAATTTTCTTCTCCAAACATAAATAACAGATATATTCAATAAAATATAAAAATGACCACCTATAAAGTACCCCCCCAGATGTTCCGACTCTGCCCAAAATCCAATCAGCTCATTGGACGCTAAAACAAAGCTTAAGTTTAAAATTTGGTGTTTTTTTGTGTATCGGTTCATGAGTTATGCGACCTTATATCTGTATACAGATAGGAAAGTAAAAAGTGAAAACGAAGATATTTGTTGAAAAATGAAGAAACATTATATCGAATCAAAAGGAAGCACATAAAATTTTGTTTTATTATAATTGAAAAAATGGGGAGGGACGCCAATCGGTTTCAGATAGATAGCCATCATTAGGCCTACAAAGAAGTATTAATTGGTAATAGAGGAAAAATATAAAATTATAGTAGTAATGTGCGTACATTAACACTAATATACTCTGTTATTTTTTAAGTAGAGTGTTAAACATATTGATGTAATTCTATACCTGGTGAAGTATTAGCCAAAAGAGTAGTCGTTTTCAAGAGTAACGGCTGCTCGTTATATTGTGATGCATAGCTTTGAGTTTTATTTAATTTTCTTTTATACAGGGTGGTTCAAAATTAAGTGCAAAAATTTAAAGGGCGTAATTACCAGTTTTCTAGATACAAGGTGTCAATTTTTTTTAAAAACAATCGGTTTTTTATCAATTACTCAAAAACCTCTTAGCCGATTTAAATAAAATTTGGTATGCTTGTTTGTCGTCATAAGGGCCTTCCTTTAGTGAAAATAAAATAAATTTATTAATTTCAGTGACTTATAGGTGAAATTATGGTACGGCACTGTTTTTTAAATTTTTTTTTTTAGATTAAACGGTCAATAATGTAACTCTTGCTTTTTGAGCTTTACTTGTATCCAGTTTTGTTTCCGAGAAAAAAATCTGTACCTGGCTCTATTAAAACAAGTAATAAATTCACATCAGTTATTGAAATTCATTCAATTTCTTTAATTTCTTTTTAAAATTTAACTTATCCTAAGTAACACATACATAGAAAAGCAAATTTTCATAACAAATGCTGGAAATGGCTGCCTCTTGCGGCAATACAATAATCCATTATTTGCCTCATGGATTGCCGAACTCGCTCGAAAATTCCGGGAGTGTTTCTGACTGCCTCGAAGGCATTAAATTTCCTTTGTTGTAGGATTTTAAAGGAAGAAACTTGTCCTGTATTATACAGCAGGGTTTTAACATAAAGAGAAATCCAACGGGGTACAGACTGGGAAACGCGCTGGCTACGCTATTAGACCTGCTTCGGCTGATCCAGTTGTCTGGGGAATTCAAGGTCTAAATATTCACGGATAGTTATTCAAAAATAAGGAGGGGATTCATCGTGCATAAAATAAAGGTTTTGGCGAATATTTAAAGGCACATCCTCCAATAAAGCGTATAAAATATTTTGTAAAAAGTCCAAGTAAGTATCACCATTTAAAGTTCGGGGAAAAATAAATGGACTAGTTAAAAAGTCCCCAACAATACATGCCTAAATATTCAAACTGAACTGTTCTTGGTGGTTCGACTGTCGAATTTCGGATGTGGACATGGATGTTTGATAATTAACGACCCCATCGCGGGTAAATTTGACTTTGTTCGTAAACAGGATGCGAGTCAAAAAGTTCGGATACCTGGCACAATTATTTACTGTCCATCTTGCGAATTGTACCCGCACAAGAAAATTGCGTGGGAGCAAACCCTGCACGCGCTGGATATGATGGATTTATAATTTCTACCTCAGTTTTTTTACGCCTCTAGTCCTTCTCTTTTTCTTCATTCATCCTGCGTCTTTCCTTCTCCTCTTCTCGTCTTTCCTTTTCCTCCTCTTCTTCCTTCCTACGCCTTTCCTTTTCCTCCTCTTGTTCCTTCCTACGCCTTTCTTTTTCCTCCTCTTCTTCCTTCCTACGTCTTTCCTTTTCCTCTTCCATCTTCAAAAACCATGCTGGTGGGCCTGAAGTATCCATGCCTGCTTCGTACTCAGTAGATCTAGTATTTACCATGGACTTTTATTTTCTATCCCACCGCTGTCACCAATGTTGGCAGGTTTTTGGTATTACAATTTATTTTAACTAAACTTTAACAATAACAAAGCAACTGATAACATTAACGTGTAACGTCTATCATAAAACTGAAAACTGACGTCAGGATCATCCTTATATAGTTTGCTTGACCCTTCTCGGACCTTCTAGAGCTGTCATCTAGAATATTCTTGACGGGTAATGACATTTCCAGACATTTAGGGAATATTCTATCTTCTTTTACTTGTACTTTTAGTTATGGCGACCGCAGCACACTATAGGTCGATGAGTAACATTCCACTTCTTTTTCTATCTGTATGTTTCTTATAATAGCCACAGGTTACTGTAGGGTGTAGTGTAACAATATGGATAATGACTATTTTGATGTAAAACACTCTAATCTGTCGCCTGACGAAGGTTTATATTCCACGCAATTTGCCTCGTGCTTAACGCAGGATTCTCCTCAATTACTTGCAGAATTTCCTCTTCCGTCACCACCTTGCGGACTTCACGCGGTCTACCAGCATTCAGTTTAGTAGTTTGGAATCTTCCAAATTCCCAGAGATGCCGATAAGAGTTGCTGAAAGTTCTGTAGTAGGGCAGCCGATGATGAGAAAATCTTAACCAGTACATCCTACAAGCTTCAAACGCATTTCCATCAGCCAGACCATATAAACAAAATAGTTCATTTTCCATTGTTAAAAAAAAGAAAAACAAAAAAAACCACACAAATGTGTTATTGTTTAGAAGAAAAACAAAATACTGCTAACAAAGGTCACAGCCCCTAGGTTTTTTAAAGTAATTTTTATAGTAGTTTTTTTAGAAAATGAAAACAGAATTATTAATTAAATAAAACCACACTTTGAGACGCCACTGGAATAAGTAACATATATATGAAATTTTATAACACAAATAAAAATTAAGACAGGCCTATTTGGCGACAATCTCCATCATTTAGTAATTTATTTTTTACTTGTTTTAATAGGGCCAGGCACAGATTTAAATTTTTTTCCTGGATACAAAGCTAAATACAAGTAAAGCTCCAGAGGCAAGAAAATTATATTATTGACCGCTTCATCTAAAAAAAATGTTTAATTTTCAAAATTGCCATAATTTTACCTACAAGTATCAAGTATGTAGCCCCCTGAGACGCCACTGGAATAAATGAATTCATTTTATTCTCACCACAGGAAATAATCCTACCAAATTTTATTTAAATCAGCTCAGAGGTTTTTGAGTAAATGATAAAAAACCGATTTTTCTTTTAAACTTTGACATCCTGTATCTAGAAAACTAAGCAAGTAAATCACCCTGTATAACTTCTCTATTTGAAACAAAGGCTTTTTTCCTCTTGGATTTATATTTCAGAATTAGTTTTTCATAATAGAAATTTGAGATATGAATTTATAAAAGATCCCTAATTCATTTTTAAATAATTAAATTATTAAATAAAATAATCAAAAAACTACGGTCAAAACTATAACCCAAAATTTTAAAATTAACTAGGAATTTCTTTATATATGGAGAGAACCGAATGCACACTATATTCCTACCTCTGCCTTTGTCGGTCATGGTCTACTTTAAATATTTCTATATAAAATTTTATTAAAAATAATACTGGGAATCTATTATCTTTTTAACTAATCCTGTATAAAATGTAGTTGCACTTAATTTTGATTAAAAAATTCGAGGTTAGTTCTATTTAATTTTAATTTTAAGAATATAACTGTTTTATAGAAATTTGAAAAAGTTTGTCTAAGAGCACAAAAACTATATTCATAGCATAAAATTAAAAAAATTCCGATACATTGGCATTGGATTCGAAAAAGGTATTAAATAAACTAAATCTAAATCACTCAAAAAAGTGCAATGATTTAAACTTGATCATATTTTTTAATTTCTACCAACAATTTTAATTAATATTTTGAATTGCATTGAAATTTTAAAGTATTTTACCAATCATTTTAAATCATTATTTTCCTTACCACTTACATTTTATTTAATTCGATATTTGATTATGGATTTCCAAGTAATGCAGTAGTTTTTATAAAGAATAATTTTTTTCATTTATATAAAACTTTTTGGGAGACACTGTACATTATTCTATGATATATCAGAAAAGCATTATTCGTGAAAAATATTTGCATTATTAGATACTGTTGAGATGTGCGGTTGTTATAAAAAATAGCATTTTCCAAATTCAACACCTCCTAGAAATGCTAAAACTTTCTACTGGTACTCGATTCTATGAATTATGTAACTTACCTTCACCAATAGCAGATAATTTCTATCCACCATGTAGTTTAGAACGCTTTTATAGGGGTTCAGACTACAAAACCATCAGTAAAGATCTCGATGCTCGGTTAGAACAGTAACCCCTATATGACAAAACAGAGCAGGACAAAACAACGCAGGACAAAATAGCGCAAGGACATAAAAGCGCGTGTCAAAATATTCCTGTAAATATATTAAAATAAAGAAAAAACCTAAACTAATTTACCTAATCTGGGCGACATGAAGCCATCGCATGCCGCTTTAAAAAAAAGTGATATAAAATTAGAAAAATAAAAAAAATTATGGCTAATTTACCCAACATGTGGGGCCTGGAGCATTATACAGCAATCCGCCATGGCTCCAGGCCGCACAGGTTAGGTACATTATTTAAAGTTTTTTTTTTTTTAATTTAATTTAATTAGAATACTGGTATATTTTATAACGCGGTAATTTTTTTGAAATTTTTGAAACTCACTATATTTAGACTAGGCGTTAATTGGTCTCACTTTATTTATATCATGCGATAACTTGCCTCGGGAAAAATTTGCGAATTTGTTTCACGCTAAAGTGGGTGGGATCCTAAAATGTGAGAGAAACGGAGCTACACTTCAAACATTCTCTACATAGGTGTCGTTGGAACAGTATTGGTTACGCATTTTTTAATGAATTTCATTAATTAAAAAAAAAATATCCTGTTCGTTACGCGCTATTTTGTTCTGTGCTATTTTGTCCTGCGCTATTTTGTCCTAGCGCTGTTTTGTCATGGAGCCGTTTGTTACTTTATTAATAAATAAAGCTTTTGATTTGGCATACCTGTGGAAACGTAATGCTATTGGTATTCATGATCCATTAGATAGTGAGATAAGACAGTGAGTCTCAGAAAATGTACCAGCATGCCATGGATTGAAGGACACCCTCCTTTACTACCTATATAATTTGGAATTGCGGAAAGACGCTTTGACAATCTAATTAAAAAATTAAAAGAATATCGATATTTTGAGGAATATAACGATGTTTTTAAAGATTGGCTAAAAGAAAGAATAATAGAACCCATTTTATATAAAGAGGTATAATTAGATGCTGGCCATTATTTTCCACACCGTGACGTTGTAAATTTAAGTAGCCAAACGACTCAAATCAGACCTGTGTTTGACGCATCTGTGAAATAACAGGGATTTCCTTCCCTTAATCAGTGTCTGGAGAAGAGTATTAATTTTTTGGAGTTGATACCAAATGTTCTAATAAAATTTCGACTTAATAAAAATGGAGTAGTTTCAGATATAAAGAATATTTTCTCTCAAATTGGTGTATATACCCCAGATCGAATTTTTTTAAAATTGTTATGGTTTAAAAATATATTCATCTTAAAACTATTAGACAAGCCAGAGTCATTTTTAGAACAATATACAGTCCTTTTATATTAAGTGCGGTTATCATTTTTTATCTTTAAGATACCCTAACATTAAGATAATCTATTAGTTCTTTTTATTCAAAATCAGTCATCACGAAATTATTAGAAAGTTTTTATGTCGACAATTGTATCACAAGTATTTTAAACACTAAAGAATTAAAAATGTTCATAAATGAAGCTTCAAATGTCTTTTCAGAAGGTCAGATCGATTTAAGAGGAATTGATTCTTGGACGGTTCAATCAAATAAATATATTGCCTACAGCTCAGTTATTTGGCCCAATAGGCTCTTTGTGTCCCACTTTCTTGTTTCCTAAATTCAAATTTAGTTATTGAAAATTGGATGGGTGTTATCTTGTTCCGAAGTATATAATTCGAGTAACCATGAATTTTGTGATGCAAGTCAATATGTATATGCTACAGTAATATTTATAATATATATCACGAAATATATATACAATTGGTTTTTGCCAAATTACGTGTCTCAAATTTAATAAGATGACGATTCCTAGATTGGAACTATTAGCGGCTTGTATTGGAGCTGGTTTATCGGAAGTAGTCAAAAAGAAAATATTAAACCCGAAACAAAATTTTATTGTTGGACCGATTCGACAACTGTTTTGTTCTGGTAAGAGTATGTATGAAATAAAGTTGTTGCAATTCGTCAACTAACTGATAAAGGCTCCTGGTTATTTGTACCTGGAGCTGATAATACAGCAGATCTTCCTTCTCGTGGATGCTCTCCAAAACATCTTGTTCCAAATGATGGACGAGACCATCATGGTTAAGGGAACCATCAAAATATACACAAATTTACGATTTTAATAATGACGTTATAAATGAAGAAAAAAAAAATTTATAATTTCTTCAACCTCGAACCAATTTGACATACAGCTCTGGGGTTGTGCCAGTAACAGTAATATTCTAAAAATGCAGAAGTTCCAGAACGAAGTATTAAGAAATATTGTCGATACTCCTTGGTACATTAGAAAGAGCGACCTTCATCGAGACCTTCAGATGGATACTGTTGACCAGGCTACCACCAGATTCGCTAAGATACACGAACAGCGGCTCCACCAACGTGTCAACGTTGGGGCGATCCAGTTTCTTGACAACACGAACCTGACAAGAAGACTCGAGAGAATGAAACCTTTTAAGTTAGCCAATTGATTGTGTTATTAACAAAGCAAAGGATTGAACTGTTTAGTGTTACACGTTAGTTTAGTGTAATTAAGTTATCAGACTCTAGGGTATACTAGCGAGTAGAACTTTAGTTTTTAAAATTGCAACCACGGTGAATGACAACACAGGTGTTTCAACTTCTTTCAAATCTCATATAAAAAACAGACAATATGGTACTAAACAGAACGTAGTTTAAAAAAATCACCAGAGGTCATTAGAAGGTGAGGTACCTTTCTGGCCATTATAAGATAAATCATTATTCTTTCGTGTTTTAACATCAACATGTATCCAACTTCAAGATCTGGCCATTAAATGATTTGATCATTTGACACGTTATTATACTAATGTCCACGGAGCATAACAGTTATTTTAGGTTTATATAAAAACAAAAGTATAAGGTGTGGAACAGCCAAATGGAATAAATTCGATAATAAATAAATAGGGGCGTGTTTGGAAAACACTTGGACACGTCGGTTGGTATTTGTAGTACATTTTTTTTTAACAATTTTTTTTATACATGGTACGTCATGCAACAGTGGCCAATGCCACCTTTCTTATTTTAAATGCAGCACACTGTAAATTTTTCAATTTTTGGAATCTTCAAAAAATTCTAGACATATTTTATGGACTATGTCATATACCTAACTGTTTCGGAAATAATAAAACTTAGCTGACTTAAGAAGACGAATAATGCTTGCGATTAGATCGGTCACTCCTGAGATGTTGAGTAAAATTTTTATTTTAGATTAGGATGTTGTCAAGATGTTCGCGGCGAGCATTTTAAACATCTACATTGAGTTGTGTTTTATTTTTGTTACATTATCAATAAATAAACAGTATTTCTTGTTAGTTTTTGTGTATGTTCTAACGAATTTCTGTAATAAAATAATTTTATTTTATAATTGTTAATTTTTGCAATAAATTGGAAAATATTTAATATTTCCGAAACAGTTAGGTATAGGATATAGTACATAAAATATGCCTAGAATTTTCTAAAATATCCCTGTATAAAAAGTTTTTATTAAAAAAAATGCGCAACTAAAAATACCAATCGATGTGTTCGAGCGTTTTTCCGAACACGCCTCCATTTATTTATTACCGAATTTATTCCATTTGGCTGTTACACAGTGTATATCTAAAGTCAGCAAAATTCTAAAAAATCAGCCAAAGGTCCTTAATAACTGATGTTCCCTTTTGATCATTAAAGATTTAGACGAAGATTCGTTGTTTTAAATTATTAATCTGACTTGCGGTCTATAATTTTATTAGTATTAGCAGTTCGGCTGTTAAGACATCATCCGGATATTATAAATGTAAACAAGAACAATGGGATAATTGATAATATTTTTTTCTTTTTATTACATTTGGGCGAATACTAATAAAATTTCAACAATTGAAAAGACCTACCTTTCCGTCGTTTTTCTTTATATCTACATTTTGTAAATAAGTAGTATACATTAATCAATTTATTACCATTTTAAATTCTGACCCTGAAGGCAAATTTGAATTCAAATGTACAAGAAGTGTGCTGCTAGCTCAGATGAAGAGATGGTCTGTTTTAATACCACTATGAGCAGGAGAGTGGCATGGATTCTTAAGGAGAAATTTAATATGCTAGTGTGACCAAATAACAACGAGTAAGTACTGTTTTCCTTTAATTTGTACAATAAGTAGGTAGATAGTGATCATTAGAAACCCCAATTTGATTTAACAAATACCTATAGATAATGAATCCCCCCTTTGTAGTACTACCAAGGTTCACAGGTTTTAAATATATAATATGGTCACTAATTGTAATTTCTCTTGCAGGTCATATGGCATCCATTATTCTATGCAACTATCAATTTAAAATTGAAAAGCTCTTACTTGGCGATATCGGTTCCTAGCGGCGTCTACAGCTACAACAGCTATGTTATACTCGCAGTCCAAGTGCTGGTAAAGGAAGAAGTGGGTTCCAGCCACCAATTCAATATACAGCACTATAGTATAGTGAAAGTAGTAATCTGCTCTACGAGTAGCACTAAATAATATCTGGTAGTACTAGATGCTAGATGACTAAACTTAGATATTGTGGAGACTTAATGTCAACACTTAATGGCCGGAGATCAGAAGCGGCCCCTTTTAAGATAAATATAATGTATCCCCAACTGGGTAAATCCACTTAGATTAATGTTATATATACCTAATCTGTTAGATGTTAGCTTAAACTTAATTTGTTTTTAGGTCGAACAAATCAGAATAAATTTTAGAATTACAAAATCTCATGGCCCAAATTTCAACCAAGAACAAAGAAGAAGAAAGGAAGTGAGTGAAAAAGACACATTTTCTAACCTAGGAGTATAATGGTGATTTAAAAATATTTGACCATAGTAGGCCTTTTAGCCAGGTATAGGCATACCTAGTTGTAAAATGTCTCTAGAATAAAAGAAGAAGAGCAGAGTTCAAAGGTCACTAAAGTAGTTCTAAACAATTGTAAACACTGAACTAGGTTATTTTAAACAATAAACAGTTAATGTATTCTGAAGTTTCCTGAAGTAAGTAATTAAACAATAACTAATTAATTATGTTTAACATTACTATTCAATGATAAATGTATCAATTTATAACTAATGGATTTAAACCTGTAATAAATCTATTAAAAACAATCATCTGCGTATATATAATAAAAATATTATTACAACACTTATTCACATAGGTGATTGAGGTTTACAGATTCAACTTTTTTATACCTACCCTTTTCAACAATTTGACTTATTATAAAAACAACAGTTTATTGCAATTAGCAATAGCAATAAGTATATGGCAGTTAGAATTTAATACCTACTCTTCTACAAACATAACATCAAAATGTCACTAACACTTATTTTCTTAAAATCCATTTGAACAATATTTTCAATTTTGTAAGAAAGAATACACCCTAATTTCCTTATTTAATTATTAATGTCTCGTACACTACAAAACTGATGAGATAGTAATGTGGTCACTTTGTTTTGATGAAATATGGGGGTTATTGGGTATTATTGGTATAGGTATGTGGTAATATTTTTCTTCTCGTTGTTTTAACTTTTCATTTCGTTTGTTACATAGAGTAGGATTAGTAGACATTATTAAATAACCATTATTTAAAAAAAATAAATATAGACGTATTTTGTACTTGATAAAGCTAAAATTAATTGAATTTTTCTGATAGTTCGCAGTCATTATTGGTTTTAATTTGTGGTACCTCACGTTCTACCGACTTCTGGTGTATTTTTTAGTACTATGCACAATTTGGTGCCATAGTTTAAAAAAAGTTGAAACATTTGTGAAATGTCATTCGTCTTTCATAGTTAAGTTACGTTAGAACAAAATTACTCATTGATCAACTTTTGATCGAATTGTAATATTAATAATCGTCCCTTGTTGGAGTCGATGCTTTATATTTGCCTTTCGTAGTGGACTGTATCTTATATCCTGATGGAATAAAACACCGCTTCAATTTTACCTTCTATAATGGTCAAACATGAAGAACAGAATTATTGGAATGTCTATTTTGAGTGAGTAACGGATTTCCAAATTATATTTTTTTTTGTTTCGTTTCCCTAGTATTTTCGACATAGGCGTATCAAATGGTAGGTTTTGCAGTGCTCTGCAACAACCTTTATAGATTCTTAAAAAAATGTACCTACAATAGCGATAAAATATAATCCTGAATCATTATTTCCGCTCTGGTTTCAAAACATAATTTTCTATTCTACATTCCTTATAGTTTATAACCTCTGTTCAAATAATTTTATTGATAAATATTATGTAACTTATTGTTAAACTAACAAACACATACACCTACAAACCTTTTTAAATTACTTTTTTCGCAAGAATATCTAGCCTACCTCAATTAAACTAACATAATACTTGGCTATTATAAATTACATTAATACTTATATTTAATTTTAATTAGACATTCTTAAGCCAAAATAATGTTTCTAACATATCCGTGACCAAATATTTTATGTGTAAATGGTATAGCTATAATATTTATAAATATAATTATGTACTTGTCACATTAAGCATATCGAAATTTATAAAAATATTATATAAATTATAAAGCAGTTAAATATATTTGTATAAATTTATTAATAATATGAATTATTAAGTATTGAGTATATAGCTTCATCTGCATGACGTATTTTTTCTGAATCTAAAAAGATATTACAAGTATTTCTTTTTGTGTCGGCGAAAGGGCTGATATCAAAAAAAAAAAAAAAATTGAAACCTGGTGAAAAGTGACGTGTTCTTTCAAATAGCTTTAAAATCGGAACCAATCTCAAAAAGTAATTTAATTGCTACCAAAATATTTGTATTGAAGAGCTTCGTGGAATTTCAGATATCACACAATATAATAGAAATTAAGTTTTAAACTTCTTCAATCTGACTTTTATTTATTTTATAAAATCTGACAATATGACAATTACAATATAAGAAAATTATAAAAAGTATAATACAGGGTGTTAAGTTAATATTGCGTATTTAACATGTATGACTCTTAACTAAGAGTATTATAATAAATTATTTTTATATATATTTTTTTTCATGGGATGAATAGAAGGTTGAATGGTTAAACTACTAAACAAATCTTGGTTCCATGGGTAAAGCTCTTAGTTGAGAGTCATACAAACATTTTGAGAGTAATTGAACCACTTTTTGACCATTTTTTTTTTAATATGTCCGAATACAAGACTAATCAGCATTTTTAACATAACCTAATTTACTACCAAATTTTAAATCTAGATTTCACCGGTATTCAATATTGGTTATTAACATACTACACACTACGATATTGTGGCTTTATTACGATAACTTTACTTACACAAGCTCAAAAGGTTTGACTCTTTTAGGTCTGCGCACTAGTTCTAGGCAACTTTAATTGCTTTTACTGGTATAGTACGAGCAAAAGATATAGTGTGACTTTAAACCTTTAAAGCCAGCCGGGCAACATAAAAAAAACTAACGAACAATATCATGTTCCTTTCCAAAATAACGTGAACTAACAGATACGTGATTACGTTTAATAAAGTAAAGATATAGCCAAAATGGAAAATCAAATCTTATCAGAATAATTATCTTCACTTGACGTATTATTCAGGTTTATAATGCAGGAATGAGGCGAAAATACTAGATGATTATTTTCAATTTTGGTAACATGGAGAACACAATTGGACCATAATTCTTCAGATATACCTCCAACAACTTCTCTGATAACATCTAAAACGCTTTCAGACAACGCAGGATTAACATTTTTTTACTGACCTCCCTTTTAATATTACTCCAAATTAATTTTATTGCATTAAATGTACAATAATACGGTGGTAAGCGTATTATGGTATGACCGAATGCCGTACCCATCTCATCTACAACTTAGCTAGGTTTGAGATTTAAGCCTTTCAATATTGTAAGCAAATCTTTTTTTGAAGCTGTAAGTGAATATGATACACCCATTCTGTCCAAAACGCGGAAATTACCTCTTTTCGAGCTTTTGCTTTTGGGTGGTAGGGGGCATTATCCATTACTATTATAGCATTTGGTGGCAAATTAGGAATTACTTGTTTGTTAAACCATTTCTAGAACAAGGTAGATGTCATGTCTTAGTGATAATCTACTGAACAACTCAAAATATTCTTTGCTAATAATAGCATGCAATTCGGCACAAAACCGTTTGCATTACCGGCATGTAATAATATAATACGTTTTCCTCTATTTGGAAGAGCCTTAACAGAATATTTAGCAGATTGATTACTCCATACTTTTTTCACAGTATCATGAGTATCATCAAGATACACTATGAATTCTTTGAGATTCCATAATATGCTGTTTTCTATTTAAGGTACGATATCAAAAACCCAAAGAATGGAGCACTTTCCTAGTGGTTTTATCAGATTCGTAAGGGTTACCGGGAACCAACTTGATTTAATTTTTTTTTATATGAAAAGACCGTACAATATTATTAGAATAAAAATTATAAACCTTTCTTCTAATATTTTCCATCATGCAGTGATCTAGACTTACTAGAGACCTTGAGTCCGCTTTTTTCTTAGAAGACATTCATGAGTTGTAATAACTTTTCTAACGTTTAGAAATTTTTGTCAAAACGTGTATTCTTTCTATGACACTATAATTAGATCCATTATTTTCCAATTTTAATTGGTGGTACATATTTCTAATAACTTTTTGGGTTGATAGTGATATACACATACCAAATTTTTGGTTATTATCATCCTCCTCCTCATCCTCCTTATCCTCATATTCTTCTTTAGTATCAGAAGATACTCTGATGGGTTCTTCATAGATTTATGTAGGGTCAGTTGAGGTAAGAGCGCGTTTGGGGTAAATGTATTAATACAAATCTTAATAAAACTAGTCTAAATAATAACACTAATAAAATTCGATTTTAATGCTGTAAAGTTTTCATTTTTACATGCTTCTTCCATTTAAGTTTAGCATCCAGATTTAGATTTTCTTATTTGGTATAATATTGTTCATTGTTATTTAAGTTTATTGGTAAAGTTAATTTGTTTAAAAATTTCCGAGTTTTTAATTCGTTTTTTTTTATGGATAATGTCGTCAGTGAGAAACAAGTTTTATTTTTTATATTTCAATAATCTTTCTACTATATTTCTTCTTGTTTATGACTTTTATAATATTCAAAGTTCAAAGTTCGTCCCTGATCTTTCGAGTATCTATGTATTTAAAACGATCATGAAAATATCTCAATTTTGTTCTATTTTCAGGTTTTGCTTTTATCTTCTTCTTTGTTTTTGGTGTCCCTATGGTGTTCTTTTTTTCCCTTAGCTTCTGCCACTATTTACCATCCAGAGTTTGTGTATTATAAATATTATTAGAAATATATCAGTATTAAATTTCTAGGTATTTATCTTGACGATATATGTTAAAAACTATTCTTGATGTACCACTTAGTACGCTTAATTTGGGGGTACAAAGGTTTAAAGAAAGCCAGTGAAAACCTAGTAAAGTTTAATGCTGTACAAACAAATGTCTTTGTTTTAAGGCACGGGAAAATGCCACAGTAGGTGTTATTTCAGTGGTCCCCATGTTCTAATAAATAAAATGTGCTGCTTATAGTGTAAGACCCGACCGTACGATTTATGCACCCGTATGTTTTTAATTGAAAGTACAACTTTTATAGATAATTATTGATAAAGAAATATGGTTTTGTTGGGTTACCTTCAAAATATTGCCGTAAGTAGTTTTAATAGTACTTTTTTCTACTTTAAGGTGTATTTCTCTTATAATTGTTTATTAAAAAAAGTTGTTTGTGATGTTATTCTTTATACTTTTGGCCATATAAATAATTTTTCCAAAATGGACTATGATAGAGAAATTTGAGGAGATGTGCAAATATTTCTTTGAAGTAAATATTTAGTTGGGCCCCTTCAAATCAAAATATGTTTAGATTACGAATTTCAGATAAAAAATTATTAAAAACATAACTTCAAAGTTCAAAGTTCGTCCCTGATCTTTCGAGTATCTATGTATTTAAAACGATCATGAAAATATCTCAATTTTGTTTCTTTTTCAGGTTTTGCTTTTATCTTCTTCTTTGTTTTTGGTGTCCTTATGGTGTTCTTTTTTTCCCTTAGCTTCTGCCACTATTTACCATCCAGAAGTTTGTGTATTATAAATATTATTAGAAATATATCAGTATTAAATTTCTAGGTATTTATCTTGACGATATAAACTGAAGGCCGCAATTTTAAAAATATAAAGTTTTAATTAAAAAATTTTTGTCATATGTACACCTTTATTTACTTTAAATTTATATTGTTTATATTTAAAATCACTTATTATTACCGGTAAACTACGTGTATTCTGTCATATATCAAATATCGCATAAATTCCACCATTTTCTAATTATAGTCTAATCAAACAAGTTCAAAAAGCGTGTTTTTGGGACATACTATTACGAAAATTATGTTCAATAGCTCATTCGATTCGGAAAAATGTCTAGATCAATGTGAAGAAAAATTTTGCAGTGCATAAAAAATTGCAAAAGTTATGAACAATTAAACACCTCAAAAACATGGTGTTTGGTTTTTCGCCAATAGTTTGTAAACTATAAATATTTTTGGATTTTTCAAAAACGATCCTTAAAGAGGAGGAAATTTGCTATAAATAGGTTCGACCTCCCTGAACTGTTTCTCCATTATTTATAATTTTAATTTAACGCTTAAAGTAGCCTTCCGCGCGCCATTTTTAGGTAGCGCGCACGGCGTCGAAACCGAGTACGTTACATAAAATAATTATTTTAGGTTAATAAAATTAAATTCAAAAATTTTAAAAAATTACTTTATAAAACACTTAGAAGAATTCATTCCGTTGGAATTTTTTATAAAAATTAATTTTCCAACAAAGTAAGTTATTGCTAATTAACAAAATTTTTAGAATTTCTCTCATCATTACAAATTGATAAAAATATTAAATAATTACCGTACATTTATTTTTTAATAACTGTTTTAATGTCGAGAAAAGACATTTATTAATTAAAAAAAAAAAATTTCTTTCCATTTGTTTATAAATTTTTTATAAACAAATTGAGTATTTCATTTTTTTTCAAATTTTTTTTTTACAACTTTCTAGACAATTGCCAATTATGATTTTTTTAAAAAAAAATTTTTCCTAATAATAACTTTTAATTGTTTATAATCGTTTTTAATATATCTATTGTTTAAATTATTAGTTAAGAAATGTGTTTTTTTTTAATCATAATTGACATTCCTCTACAAAGTGACAGCGAAACATTTTTTTTATTAATAATTCCATTGTTTATTAAGTTAACAATGTGTTATAAACAAATTCCCAACTTTGGTTTATTTTTTCCTGAAAGAAATAAAAATTCCAAAAACGACTTAGTGCATTAAAATTACGGAAAAAATTTTATTCCATTTTTTATTAAACCTCAATTTTTATAAACAAATATAAAAAACAACAAATTGACAATAGGTACGGAATTGACAAATGACTTATCTGGAGATAATTTCATTGCCTACAAAAATAACTTGAATGTTTATTGTCGTATCTCCAATAGTTTAAAAGTTTATATCAACTTTTATGTCAACAAATGGACCAGCTGCTGCAACTTTGATAGTACGTATATTTTCAAAGTTTAATAAAAAATGGAATAAAATTTTTTCCGTAATTTTAATGCACTAAAAATTTTTTTGCTGTCACTTTGTAGAGGACTGTCAATTATGATTTAAAAAAACACATTTCTTAACTAATAATTTAAACAATAGATATATTAAGAAAAATTTTTTTTTTAATCATAATAGGCAATTGTCTAGAAAGTTGCAAAAAAAAATTTGAAAAAAATTGAAATACTCCATTTGTTTATAAAAAATGTATAAATAAATGAAGGAAAAAAAAATTTTTTAATTAATAAATGTCTTTTCTCGACATTAAAACAGTAATATTATAATAAATTGAAAAAAAAAATTATAGCACCACTGTGACTTTTCTGTTTTTGTAAACTTTAAAAAATTATTATAAACAAAGTATTAACGTTTTTTAAACTTTTATGAAGCTATTTTGGTTTATATGTATATAAAAAGAGCTCCACGAAGCAAAAAAAAATTACGGTAATTATTTAATATTTTCATCAATTTGTAATGATGAGAGAAATTCTAAAAATTTTGTTAATTAATAATAACCTACTTAATTTTTATGAAAAAGTTCCAACGGGAATGAATACTTCTAATTGTTTAAAATACACCGTAATTTTTTAAAATTTTTGAATTTAATTTTATTAACTTAAAAAAATTATTTTATGTAACGTACTCGGTTTCGACGCCGTGCACGCAACCTAAAAATGGCGCGCGGAAGGCTACTTTGTGCGTTAAATTAAAATTATAAATAATGGAGGTACAGTTCCGGAGTCAAAACTTATTTATAGCAAATTTACTCCTCTTTAAGTATCTTTTTTGAAAAATCCAAAAATATTTATAGTTTACAAGCTATAGGCGAAAAAACCAAACACCATGTTTTTGAGGTGTTTAATTGTTTATAACTTTTGCAATTTTTTATGCACTGCAAAATTTTTCTTCACACATTGATCTAGACATTATTCCGAATCAAGTGAGCTATTGAACATAATTTTCGTAATAGTATGTCCCAAAAACACGCTTTTGAACTTGTTGATTAGACTATTATACCGCTATATGTGAGTAGATAAAAATCAGTGCAAGTTAACAACCTTAGGTTTTTAATGAGTCTTATAGATATATCTACAAGAAAATAAGACTCTTTCTAAACTTTTGTTTTAATTGTTGTGAGTTTTGAGTTAGGAGTTATGTTTTTAAATATTTATAAATTTTTTTGCCCTTCATTTTTTTGCCCTCCATGTTCGTTTGCATGAAGACATCTTCGTAAGATGAAAACAGAACAAAACATTTGTTTCTTCCCTTCTATACATTTAGAAGTTTATATTTTTACATTTTTTAATTTTTGGTTAAACAAGTTTATTAATTTTCTTATAGTAGTAAGATATCTAGTTAATTTTGCATATATGTATCTAACTTTAAGTTATTGCATATTGTACTACTAATATTTACTAATATTTATTAGCCCAAATATGACCTTATAATGCTGAAAGCGCTTACAAGCTTCATCATGTTCTGAAAAAATGTAATACATTGATTGATATAAGTGGTAATTCTATAACGAATATGTTAACGTATGTTAAATATGAGAAGCAATTCTGTAAATTCATGAAAAATTTTAACTTGTCATAATTAACATAATAGTTCATTTGTGCCGCAAAAAATCTATTCTATAAGCAGAATGTGTTAAAAATTTAACATAAATGTATTAATTTTATGCGTTAAATGGAGGATATTAACTTGTACTAATTAGTAGGCTTTAAAACTTAACATATAAGAAATTATGACTTTAAATTGTTTAATTCAACTCATAATGCAAAGAAAATTATGAAATGAACCATTTTGTAAGTACTCAAGTAATTTTAATAGTTGAAACTACACAAATTCTATTTAGAAAATATATTTTATTTAGAGTGTACATAAATTATTTGTAGTTAGTAATTGATTTGCCGTAGAAAGGTACTATTTATAAGGTTATTGGGGTTAGTTTTCTTTGTATTGAAAATTGATGGTCTACCAAATAGTTTATAAAGTACATTCGGCCGCTACTTTTTTCAATATTCTTGTGCAAAAACAGACAGATACAATAAATATGACAGAAGGAATGACATTTATTGACAGACCTTAAAACTTAACCATACTTTTATTGCAAATTTGAACTACTTTTAACGTATGTTAATTTTTTGGAAATTTAACGTATGCGTTAATTTTATTTTTACAGAATTACAATTCATGTAAAATCGTAAAATTTAACACCCGTTAAAAATAAACATATTGAATTACAGAATTACCACTATAGTAAATAATTTGAGGTTATAAGATTCAAATATAACTCGGGTTTTTGAGATTTTTCCAATTTAACCTACTTTCACCTACGATCGTACTTCGTAATCTAGAATATAACATTCAGAACAGCTAAGGCAAGGAAATTATATGTCGTATCCAGATTACAAAACCCGTCGTTTTATAAATTGCCTAGTCGTTTTATAAATAGCGGCCAAATTTTTAAATTTTCGTTTACCTTTCATTATTTTACTATCTGACTAGCCGGATTATAAAATGTCTAGGCGTTTTTTAAACAGGCGGTCAATTCACGGCCAGATTGTCAAATATTTAAGATTATCCTCTGTTTCAGTCGTCTTGTAAAACACTGCCTATTTTCGACATGAATAATCTAATCTAGGATGATAAAAACGGTATAAATAAAAATGCAGAAAATAAAAAAAAATCAAACGATAAAGAGTGTATAATTTCGCAGTAAATGATATAATTAAATGGAAGTGTAATCTTCGCTGTAAAGAAAAAGCAATGAAAACACAGTGCAAAATAGACCAAAACGTGTAGCTGACCAAATGGTTCAAATTACAAAAAAAAAATGGAAAGATTTGTAGGTGGAGGAACATGTTTTTATAACATTTCCAAAATTTGCCATGGGGCCGCCGCCTTGATCCTAAAGCTATGTTAAAAACTATTCTTGATGTACCACTTAGTACGCTTAATTTGGGGGTACAAAGGTTTAAAAGAAAGCCAGTGAAAACCTAGTAAAGTTTAATGCTGTACAAACAAATGTCTTTGTTTTAAGGCACGGGAAAATGCCACAGTAGGTGTTATTTCAGTGGTCCCCATGTTCTAATAAATAAAATGTGCTTATAGTGTAAGACCCGACCGTATGATTTATGCACCCGTATGTTTTTTAATTGAAAGTACAACTTTTATAGAAAATTATTGATAGAGAAAATATGGTTTTGTTGGGTTACCGTCAAAATATTGCCGTAAGTAGTTTTAATAGTACTTTTTTCTACTTTAATGTGTATTTCTCTTATAATTGTTTATTAAAAAAAGTTGTTTGTGATGTTATTCTTTATACTTTTGGCCATATAAATAATTTTTCCAAAATGGACTATGATAGAGAAATTTGAGGAAATGTGCAAATATTTCTTTGAAGTAAATATTTAGTTGGGCCCTTCAAATCAAAATATGTTTAGATTATGAATTTCAGATAAAAATTATTAAAAACATAACTTCATTGCCAAAAAATAATCAAATTTTGCACATTTTCTCAAATTTCTCCATTACGGTCCATGTGTTTAAAACAAAAATCATGCATTTGACCTAAATTATAGAGAACAACTCTGATTGAAAGAATTTTCTTCTATTATATATGATCATAAATAACACAGTAATGAAACTAAACTTTTAAGTAATATTAAAAACCATATTTTGATAGGCAACCCAGCAAAACCGTATTTCTCTATCAATAATTATCTATAGAAATTATATTTTGATTAAAACAGTGCAGAAATCATACTATTATTGGTTCTTTTATGCTTAGCAAGTTTTATCTTATCTTCATTTGTTCTTCAGTTTTATTTTTTTCTACAGTTTAATTTGTTCTGTTAATTAAAAAAATTGTAAAATATTTATTATAATGTTTTAATTCCAAGTTCAAAAATTTTATGACCCTAACTTTAAAGTAAAATTCGTATTTTATAAAATGACTAAAACATTTCAGCCGCCAGAATGTCAAGCAGAATATAATTTTAAACATTTGACAATCTAGCCGCGTGTTGACCGCCATTTAACATCTGGAGCATTTTGCAATTCGACTAGCCAGATCGGAAAATAATGAATGTTAGACGAGAATTTGACAATCTGACCTCCTTTTGTAAAATGTCTAGACATTTTTTAACTTCTTGATTATCCTGATCGTATACTCTATTTTTAACAGCTTCCGACTCTATAACAGATGTATTTCTTAATGTTTATATTTTATTTAATAATAAAGTTATTAATAAAATTAATACAACTTCAATTTTTGTACTTTTATTATAATTAATTTATATTAGGTAATTATGTATTTAAGACAATATGCAATTACACATAACAGGGTTATGGGTTTAATTTCATAAATAATTTAATTATTAATAAAAGATTTAAGACCAATAGTAAATAAAAATACTTAATAAAAAAAATTGATTTCAATTTGGTACAGAGTGCTTTATAATTAAGGTATACTTTTTTGAGATTAAAACAATATATATATTTTAGCAAAATATCCAAAAAACATTTTATTTTAAAAATAGACTTTGTGTGTGTGTAAGGTAGAATTTTTTGACTATTAACCGATCATTTTTTTTTTGTTGAAAAGTGAATTATTACGCTAAACAGAGAAAGAAAGAAGTCATTATTACTGCATGAAAATGTAACAAGTAATATTTGCACACATTGCTATTAGTAACTTACTTTGCCTAAATGATTAGCACAAAAATAAACCTTTTGTAACACTGACTCAAAATTATAGTGGTGCAAGGACTATTCATTGTCAATCAACCCCAAGAAAACAGAAATTGACCTTTTTACAAGGAAAATGATGAAAATGGAATTAATACATCCAGAACTCCTATAAAGAAAATTATACTTTACAACAAAGGTGAAGTACCTAGATCTCACCTTTGACAGCAAGTTAACATGGAACTTACACTTAAAAAACATACTCAAAAGAGCATACATTGCTTATGAACTGTGCCACAGAAACGAAACGGGCAGCGCACTTACATTTTTACTCCAGAGTCGTCGAGTTACACGGCCACCATAATTCTCATACCTATGTCAAAAATTGATAGCTATCCGCAAACTAGAACAAATTCAAAGAAACACATGTCTCAAAATAACAGAAGTTATGAAAACCACTCCGACCAGAGCCGTGGAAGTCATTCTTAGTCTCACTCCTCTTGATACTCACATCAAGGAAGTTGCTCTGATGACAATAATATGCCTCCATACCTGCTGTAGGATTTGGTGAAGCGAGATGTTGCTTTTGGCAGGAGGCGTTCGATACGCTCCCACTACGTCCAGCGAACATAAACTCCATTTCACCAAGATATATCTTCCATAAGCCATATAAAGTTACAACAGAACAAATAAAAGAGCAGGAAGTGGAAGGTATGATTAATATCTACACCGACGGTTCGAAAACAAAACAAGGCTCAGGATGTGGAATATACTCAGATCCTTAAACTTAAATATAAAATGGGCTGTGAGCAGTAGTGCGAGTGTAGTTCATATCAGCAAAAAAAAATTACCAGAATTAATATCACTGGAAAAAACATGCTCATCTATACCGATAGCAGACAAGCACTACTCGTCCTGGACAGACCACGTATTTAGTCAGAGTTAGAACTAGAATATCACGAAGCTTTGGCCGAAGTATCCATCAAGAATGTGGTCAACTTAAGATGGATCAAAACTCACGCCACATTAAAAGGTAACCGTTTTGCTGATTCACTTGTCAAGAAGACAGCCAACCGAATATATTTTGAACCTGGCCCTTCTATTGAACTGGCAACATCGGTAATGACAAAGCTAATTAAAGAACATCCCCTTATGAAATTCAAGGAAAGATGGAATGACACAAGAAACTGTTTACTAACCAGGGAGATTCTAAATTATCCTGACAACACTACAAAGACAGAATATGTGCCTGATCATAGACATTCTGACTGGACATTGCCAAGTACGGAAGCATCGCCCTATCATGGGGCGCTGTCCGAATCCGCACTCTGCAGGGGGTGAGAACAAGATGATGAAACCATCGAGCATATTCTATATGATTGCCCGACGCTCTCATTTATAAGAAGATTTGTGTTCGGCGAGAATTGGGTAACACCGGCCGATATAAGAGAAGCATCTCTTGGCGATGTTGTCAACTACAGTTAATGTGTAGGCTGGCTCAGGAGCTAGGAGGTGCCTACCTACTTAGAAGGTTGAATAATGTACCCAGCGAAGCCTAAGTGCTGTGGGTTAACCCATCCTCCATACGTTACAGAAACAGGTACACTTTGACTCACACTTCTATGATACCGTGATTCTTTTGACCATCCCTCTTTATTTTTTTACCAGCCAGACCAGCCTTTGTAGTATATCAGTCCCATAACTGCACCCTTACTGGATCCAGCATAGGACATCCTTCTTCATACCAAGAGATACTAAAATGTTCCTTTTGGTTATAGTACTAGGGCATGGCTTAAGAATTCAATTCAACTAGTTTAAAGGAGGTTTTATCAGACACAATTTGAGTGCCTATAAACACATTATATTTGATGTCTTGGAAGCATTAAATTGGATTAGGATTCTTGAGTATTTATTTAGTGATAATTTAAAGCTTGTAAAGAATATTATAACCACCTATTTAGTAAATAGAAGGTTTTCCTCCAGATTTCTGTCATTTTGGAGCCAAATCTTTAAAGAATGGGATATCATACAGCTTTACCAAAAGCGACTGGTTTATGAAGTAAGAAATATTTTAAAGCACGCGAAAACTTTTATGTATGTATCATAAAGAATAATAATAATAGCCGTCCCTTTCCCGCACAAACTCATTATGTGTCAATATTATTTATTTAATGTTTAGACAATGTTAAAAATAATAAATTATAATTTTAACATGTACATTGATTTTCTGATGTTACTTCTACCTACATTAGGAAGCATTCTACTGATTTGTCTCTAGTAAGTTATGGGTCAAATAGTTTCTAGCTATTCTGGGAAGCTACTCGTTTCGTTAACCACAAGTATTGCCTCTTCAGTGCATTGATCTTATAGGATATAAAGGTATTGCAATCAATATTGAGAGATATTGAACGGTGTGAAAGAAACCTTTCAACACATTAAGAAAAGTGTTTGCAAGAAGCTTTTTTTGATAAAGACTAAAGAAATTGGCAAAATAAGTATAACAAAAGTTGTAAGATAACTGGTAAAATTATATTGTTTGCTTTGAAATGATTTATTTTTGAGATGTTCGTTTATGTTAAAAAAATATTGCTATATGTCTGATATTGGTAGAAATCATTTATTGATTGAATGTCAGAAGATTTTGAAGTAATTGTAAATCTTTTGAAAAGTATTGGTGGGATTATATTAGTTTTGAATAGATAGTTCTTAAATAGGAAGAAACTACAGATATTCACAGTATAATTTACGGTTCTTTTTTCCAACTATTTTATTAATTTACTATTTATCATTGAAATGAGCAGATACCAAAATTGAGGGTTTATACAATTTCCATGTTCAATGTAGCAAAGCACATTTAATTTTTTTAATTTAAGCTATAAAGGCATTAGTTATAAATATTGGCAACTAGACAACTAACTCAACATTAGTCTTTAAACAATTATTTTCAATGATCTAGATTTTAAATATTAATTGAAAAAAAATTAGAGTTAAAGATAGAACATTAGAATAATAATTTCATATCAGATTGACTTTCAAGAATATTAATGATGGATTCAGCCTAGAACTTGCAACAGTAAGGTCGCAGCATTGGTTACCTTGATCGGATCACTATGTAGATTGACATTAAATTTAAAATACAATAAATATAAATTTGATTCAATAAAATTCTGGAAATTGAATTTCCCAGAAAACAATAAACATTCAGTTTAGTTGGATTATGACTGTCCCAAAATACGGTTGCTTTAAATAGCTACTTAGGTAAATATATAAAACTAAATTGTAATCAATAGATTATACTAAATTTTGTATTCATTATTTTTAGATATAAATCATTCATTTTAATATACAGAAAACAATAACGAATATTTTTATCAAATTCTAGAATGTGATTTTAATTCGTTTATTGGTATTCGGGTAAGTAGTTATTTTTAAAATTATATAGAGTGGATATATCTCAGTTTATCAGTTATTAGAGTTCATTGGTATAACAATTTCAACAGGGTGGGTCAAATGTATCTTGGAGTTTATAAACCAAGTTGCAATTCAGTATTTTACAGTACCAAAGCAACTACATTTATAAAATAATTTTTACTATACAGGGTGGTGCTCCTTAACCAAAAACCAGGTAACAAGGTATTTTTTTATTAATTGAGTCTATCTTTATAAGGTTCTACAACCAATTTTTTTTTAAATTGAAAGCATCATTGTTTGATAATCAAAGATATAATATTCAATATTTTAAATTGCCATACACGTTTAATTCAAATGGCACACCCTGTATTTTTTGCATCAGTTGAAATCCCTATATAATTAGCTGATATATATTTGTGGATGCCTAAACTAACCGAATAAAGGGCATATTGGGGTGATAATTAAAAATGATTAATTTTTATAATTGTTATGACCGAATTCAAAGCAACCAATGGAAATAAAATAGGAATGGTGCATGTCAACTGACGCATTTAGATCCTTATCTGAAATAGTATATTACATTACGAGTGTGGAAAGTGACATTTTTCACACGAGTGGGAAATATTGTCGCACGAGGCACAAGCCGAGTGCGACTATCACACGAGTGTGGAAAATCACTTTTCACACAAGTGATGTACAATTTTTTTCCTACGACCACAAAAAAATTTCATTAAAAAAATGTAAAACCAGGTTACTATTATAATAATTAAAATGTATTTTAAAAATATTCAACAATAATCGTATTTATTCAATTTTCATATTTTCTAAACAAAATAAAACTAAAAACAAAAAAAAATCTGCCTCCGGAAGGATTTGAACGCGGTCGCTCGCCAGGTCTCAAATGGCAAAGTTGATAGTCTAACCACCTGAGCTTATAGGCTTTGCGTCAATAGAATAATCTAATCGGTTATATGCTTAACCAAAATAAAAAGCAAACATAACTTAGTTATTTTAAAATTATTTTAATAATAATAATTGTTAAAGAAAAATTTCTAGGATCTAATTTACAAGAATTTCAATAATTTAACACTTTTTCTAATTACTTAAATAATTAATTTAATTTATTTGTATGTACATATTTAGGTAAGCTTAAAAAGATATATATATATATATATATATATTTTTAGTTTTTAGGAATATAATCTATTAAATTGTAATAATTAACTTTTCTTTTAAAAGAGAAGGAAAATATAGTTTTTTCCCACGTACTAGTCGTAAGACTTCAGTGGAGATATTTATTTTCCATCTTCATTTGGAAAAGATATGTATAAAAAAAGAAATTTGTATGTAAATTGTAGAATTTGGGAATTAAAATTATTATTATTATTATTATTAATCATATCAATTTTATTATTAATGTGGACATTACATAGATCAAAATACAAATGATGCATTTGACTTTTGTGACAGCTTATTCTTATTCATACGCATGTGATATAGGACTATATAGTGTGATATGTGTCACTTTCCTAGGTGGTTGTAGGAAAATTAGTTTCCATGTATCTTACCACAATATTGTTCCAACTAGACTGTGTCATAGCTCATAATGCCACGAATTTTCGTAATTGAGAAGCTGGGATGCCCGGGCCAGCTAGATATTCTGATCTTAATTCGTATAATTTTTTTTCGTGTGACTAAATCAAACAGAAGATAAAAACAAGTTCTTATATTTCGTGTAATCTACTCAATTAAAATTAGCTTTCGGTTTTCGCAATTTTCAGTGTTAACTATAAAATAATATATACGAATCCACTCATTTAAGCTGTGGACACCATTTAAGTTACGATAACCATTTATTTTCACCTAATATCAATAACACAATTTATTAAATAACATCACTTCAAGAAATTTCACAAGGTCGGATTTTTTTAAAGATCTTAAAATCACTGAAGAACTGTTATCAAAGAATAAATGTTTAAACAACCAAGTCAAATTCCATAAGAATGTTATACCATTGCGTAAGACATTTGACCTAGTCTCAATATAGTTCGCGGTGGAAGAATCATATCCTGACCACCTAGGACGATCGTTAGTATCGGCAAACAGGTAAGAGGGTCTATATCTGTAGAACTGTTTTTCTATAGTGTTCTATCCTTTTATCACTGTTACTTTTCCCTTGTTGACACTTTGTAGCTGTCTTATATGGATCAAGGCTGACTACAAAGCGCTGTTAACAACATTTCTCATTTCCAACACCTAACAAAGATGTAATTCAATCATTTCTGAATGTAATGATGTTATAAAATATTTATGGATTAAGGTTTGTGTGACGGATTTAATAATAGCAGTAGGTACTGTATATAGGCAACCAAGAGGTAATAATTTATTGTTTTTGGATCAAGTTGAAACTTTGTTTTCCAACATTTTTTCAAATTTTGATTATATTATATGTGTAGGAGATTTCAATATAGACATGTTGGATATTGATGATTCTACTACAATTCGCTTTAAAAAGATACTTGAAACATTAATACAAATAATTAAAGAACCAACAAGGGGTATTTCTTTGTTAGACTTATTTATTACTAATATTAATATCAATATCAATTTCTGTACAGAATTTGTTAATCATAATCTAGTTGTGGATCATTCAGCAGTAAACTGCAATTTTAAAAAATTTCACAATGTACCTCAAAACAATATTAAAGTAGAATATAGGTCACTTTAAAAGATTAATCATGCACATTTTCAAAATAATTTGGCATCTATGCCCTGGTACAATATTTATTATACTAAAAACATTGATAAAATAGCTACATAATTACAGTTTTAGATATACATGCTCCAAAAAAATCAAAAACTAGAAAACTATTTAAACATTCTCCGTGGATTACTGAAAATATTATTTATATGCAAAGGCTTAGAGATAAATCCTTGCAAAAATTTCACAAAACACAACTTCCAACGCATTGGGATTACTATAAACAATTAAGAAACTGCACAACAACAGCCATAAAAGCAGAAAAAAGGGCTTACTTAAATTTTAAATTTTAAACGTGTAATATTAAGGAAAAATGGTCAGAATTAAAAAAACTCAATTAATCGGGACAAAAAAAATTGACATACCTCCAAACCTAAAAGATGTTAATGCCATTAACAAATTTTTTACTTCAAACATTAATAACTCTGCTATACAAATAGATTTACAATATTTTTACCTTAACAATTTTAAAGAAAATATTACTGAAGATTTTTATTTTAATGATGTTTCGGAAGATGTTATCAATAATATTATCTACAACGTCAAATCTAAAGCTTATGGAATGGATGATATTAATATTATCATTTTATACTTTTGTTGTCCATTTCTATTACCCATTATTATACATATTATTAATGAATGCTTAAAAAATAAAATGTCTAAAATTTTCCAAAAAATCCAAAATCTAAAAAATATACAGGGTGTTGCATTTAAAATAAGAAAGTTGGAATTGGCTACTGTTACATGACACACCCTGTATAAAAAGTTTTGTTAAAAAAATTCGCACCTAAAAATATCAATCGACGTGTACGAGCGGTTTCCGAACACGCCCCCATTTATTTATTACCGAATTTATTCCATTTGGCTATTCCACACTGTATAACATTTTAAAAAAAACATTTTTTAAACCCATAATTTCTTTTCCAAAACTAATGGGATATGCATTAGTAATTATTAAAATTTTAAAAACATTAACCCATCGTATTAAAAAATATAATCATTGCTTAATAATCAGCTACCAGATGAAATTTTTGGATTTCTTTTTTAAAATTTTATAAATAAAGATTATACGTCATAGAATATACTTTTCAATATTAGATATCTTGTTTGTTTTATAAAAAAAAAAATTTATTAAATTTATAACCCAGAATGTTTACGACTTTTGCCTAATTATTTAAGGTCGTCATATTTAATAGTGTCTACTATTCTTGAATGCCGAAAAAAGTATTTAAAAACTTTTGAACTGGCGATTTACACTCAACGACCTGTTATTTAAATTTTTATCAAACCGGTATAGCTTCATTTTTTAAATAAAAGAAACATTAATATTCTTATTGTGTATATTACTAATACACCTCCATAGGGGATCCAATAACATCAATGAAATGATTGTGCAAGTTAAAACACAAATAAATTTAAAAAACATTGCTTAAAAAGTTAAATAAAAATAAATTGTTATTGAATTATGAAAATTGGAGGAAAGTACCACTTTATTAGTTGAGGGGTTTTAATTGATTTAAATTATGAATGGTTAATTTGTAGTTAAATTTTATAAGAAAATATTTGCTTAAAGGTTTATCATTTAAATTAATTGAGATTGGGGGTTTCAATTAATTTAAATTATGAATGGTTAATTTGTGGTTAAATTTTATGAGAAAATATTTGCTTATAAGTTTGTTATTTATTTAGCCTTATTTTTTTATTAAATGTTCTATAATGCTTAGTATAGGTATGTATATTCAGTGCAAAAACTGTATAATATATTCTCGAGAATATCTGATACTTTTAATTCAATATAGAATTTAATTTATTAACAAAAATAAACAATTAAATTTGTAAACCAAAAAGTTTCAGTTATCATTAATATGACAAATTAGACAAAATATATTTATAATCTAATTATACCTTATAAATTTAAGACTCAAATATGCTCAATAAAAAATATGAGACTTATTTTTTGATCTTGGGATTTTTTCTTAGCTAATCGACTTGTTTATTTATTATATAATCATCAGTTGAATAAAAAAGTCATTAAAATTCCTCAAAAACTGAAAATTCTATTGGAAAATTGGAATTTTGTTTTTATTCTGAAATATAATTATTTACTAATATTTTTTTAAATTATTCATTTAAAAAATTATATTTTTTTGCTAATAATTTCAATAAAAATAAAAACATTAATTTAAAAAATCAGATATAAAAAAGTTATAATACTAGCATTGCTTAATAAAAATATTCCTTTGGTAATTTTAAAGACGAAGCAGTAAGTTTTTCTACGTTGCTTTTTAAAAATAATCAAAATGGCGGTGGTAAACTAACCGTTGACGTCACATACATTTAAAATGTCCTCTAAAAATGCAGAATTCAACCCGATTTACTGACCTTTCAATTTCATAATTATTAGTTTATTCATTTCAAGAAACAAAAGTTGTCAAACTTTTTAGTTACCCTATATATAAATATAATATCTAATTATTTTAATTTTTATAGAAAAAATTATTATCGAGATAATATTTGCCCACCCTCAAAAATGGAACCTTTTATTTATAATTCTATACAGGGTGTTTATTTATTGAATGCCGATACTTAAGGGTGTGAATCCTTAGGTGATTTTAAGAAGAAAAGTTAAGATCAACATATGTCGTAACTCACTTAATTTTTGAGCTACAAGGTGTTACCGTTTTAAGAAAAATATTACTTTTTTATCATAATTTTTTTATCACTCCAGATATTTCTATGAAATTTTGTACACACGTTTTAATAATTAAGGAGCATTTTTTAAAGTATAAGATTTTTTAAATTTTTACCAGTGACGTCCGTACGGGGTTTGAACTGAATATTTTTGAAGAAAAAAATGGTACGCCACTGCTTTTTCTGAAAACCAAAATTATTTTTAAAATAATCATTTATTTTGGAGCAAACTTGGTTTATAGACGTACTTTCGTACGATGCACCGTTTTCGCGTAAAAAAATAAAAACCATTGTAGTGGTTGGTCAAATTTTTTCCTTAAATTCATTAATACCTACTGCTTTTGATATTTTGTTGAAATCTGGTAGGCACCCACCATGCGTGGAAACATTTTTTTGGGACAAAAATTAATTTTCTACGTTTTGAATAGAAACAAATAATGGTAAGCGCATTATTGTCCTCTTAAAGCAAATGAAATAAACATTAGTAGGCTGGGTAAAGCGTCATCATTTTTAACGTTTTTTTTCATAAAGACAATAAAGTTGACATTGATTTTACATTATTAAATAATTATTATTAGAGTAAGAGTTAAAATCTGAAAAAAAAAAGGTAAATTTTACGAACAGTGAATTAGCTGACATGCATTTTAGTTATGGGCTTGCAGACGGAAATGCATACGAAGCCAGACGGATATACCAAGAGCGGTATCCAAATCGCGTACTACCCGATCCGAGAACATTTTCTAGGATTCATAGACGTCTTCACGAGACCAGAACTTTAAAAGTAGACCACAGGGCTAAAGAAGTCCATCAAACAGTAAGAACACCGGAACTTGAAGAAGAAATTTTACATGAAATTGAGGAGAACCCCGAAACTAGCACGAGGAGAATCGCGTCAACATTTAATGTTTCACATGTACTTGTTTGGAAAATTCTCATCGAAAATTTGTTATACCCCTATCACATTCAAAGAGTCCAGGCATTACTCCCTAGAGATTTCCCATTGCGCATTAATTTCTGTGAGTGGTTTCTTCAAAACCTGCTGGAAAATCCATTATTTGACATGCACATTCTTTTTATCGATAAAGCTAATTTTTCTCGAAACTCAATAATAAATTTCCATAATAACCATTTATGGGTGGATGAAAACCCTTATGCAATTGTTGAGTCAAATCATCAAGAACAGTTATCATTAAATGTTTGGGCTGGCATTATTGATGATTATTTGATAGGCCCATTTTTTCTCCCAAGAAGACTTGATGGACAATCATATTAACACTTCCTTGAAGATGATCTGCCGCCAATGCTTGAAGACCTTCCTCTTTTATTAAGAAACCAGATGTGGCTAATGCACGATGGTGCGCCTCCACATTTTAGCTTACGAGTGCGTGAATTTTTAAATCACACCTATCGCAATCGGTGGATAGGTCGCGGAGGAACGCAGTCATGGCCGCCTAGATTTCCCGACCTTAATAGTTTAGACTTCTTTTTCTGGGGGCATCTGAAAAGCTTAGTGTACGCAGTGCCGATTCAAACCGAAGAAGAGTTACGAAATCGTATAACAGTCTGCTGCCAAACCATAAGAAACACCCCAGGAATCTTTGAAAGTGTGCGTCAGTCTATGCGAAAAAGAGTAGATGCTTGGATACGTGTGGGTGGAGGACACTTCCAACAATTACTGTAAATAATTTGGGTTCTTTATTTTGTTTGTATTCTCTTGTAATTTTGTTTTAGATTAAAGATTGAATTTTCATTTTACTATAAATAAATCCCGATTTTTAAAATACATAGAATTTAAAAAAATCAGAGGTGTACGTTTTTTTTCTATCCAAACATTCAATGCCTACGTGGCCGTCACTGGTGGAAGTAGAAAATTAATTTTTGCCCCAAAATAAGTGTTTTCACGCATGGTGGGTGCCTACTAAATTTCAACAAAAAATCAAAAGCAGCTTAAGAAAAAAAATTTTGGTTTTTATTTTTTACGCTAACACAGTGCATCGTACGAAAGCAAGTATATGAGCCAAATTTGCTCAAAAATAAATGAATATTTCAGTAATAATTTTGGATTTTAGAAAAAGCAGTGGCGTACCATTTTTTTCTTCAAAAATATTCAGTTCAAACCCCGTACGGAAGTCACTGGTAAAAATTTAAAAAATCTTATACGTCAAAAAATGCTCCTTAATGATTTAAAGGTGTTTACAAAATTTCATAGAAATATCTGCAGTGATAAGAAAATTATGAAAAAAAATATATTTTTTTCTTAAAACTGTAACACCCTGTAGCTCAAAAATTAAGAGATTTACGACATATGTTGATATTAACTTTCCTTCTTAAAATCACCCAAGGATTCACACCCTTAAGTATCGGCACTCAATTAATAAACACCCTGTATAACTACTAGTCTATAAAATCTATGACATTGAGAAGAAAATATCTATATGCAGGTCGAACCAAATTATTTTTTTTTTGTGAAAAGTTTAAAATTTTTATTCGCTCCGTACGCGACAGCAGCGCCAATTTATTTAGGTACTAATGGACTATTTCTGCGTATACTGACAATACAATTTTTATTAGAATTCGTAATTAAAAAGTATATATGTTAGTTTAAATAAAAGTATATGGATTTGTAAAACAAATAAAAAAATTATTTATTATTAACATATATTTTTATCGTTTAAATTAAAATAAATTATGCATAATCAATAAAAATCAATAATAAAATATGGGCAGGCAAAATGTATGAGAAGTTGCCTAAGTCTAATAAGATGTCATTGAAAAATTTAGCTATTCTGTCAAAATAAAAAAATACCATTAAATAATAGCGTGAAGTTAAAATGTATAAACAAAAGGATTGTTATTTATATTTTCATTTTTGTTCGAAAAAAAAAACAAAATGAATGATTAAAACTGGTTTCCTATCAGTAAGTCACAAAATTGTATCCCGGCCACATACAATAATCAAAGGCAAGTCTTAAAATCCAGTCCTTAGTGAACATTCAAAAATAAAGGGATGTTAAAGAACATCGTAAAATTATTGTTTATTTAAAATCTTTCAAGTTTCTGATGTCTACTATTTCCAGTATAACTGTTTTTATTACAAAAATGAAGGTAATTTTTCTTCTTATTGTACACCTTTTCATTTATTTCTTTGATTAAATTTCCACTTTGCTACTGAAAATTTTTATAATTTTTACTGTTTTTTTTTTGCTAGTATTTTTACAATTTTCAACACAGCAGCTCCTGTTGCTTATTGTATTGTTTTAATCTACTTTTAAAAAAAAAAGTAAAATGTATACGTGTATTTGATATGCCAAATTACAAAATATCGCCCTAAAATGCACGAATTAACCGCAGCCAGCGCTAGTATCGTTTTTGCTTCTCCTACCATGACTTTGCACTGAGCAAATAAATAATTTACTTTAGGTAATAAATGTAATTAATATTTTTGAACCATTTTTAAATGCGGATGAATCAGTGTGGTTTTTCCGTATAATATACGAAACTGTATTAGCCTCTGCATTTATTTAGTTGTTCGAAAGAAAATAGAAACAAATATTTATAAAATATTATTTGTTTTTCAATGTAGATGATCTAGTATATTGTTACCGTATAGTATACGAAATTGTATTTGTTTGAATCAATTTAAAATATAAAATATTTAAATTTTAAAATTTAAAAATTGGCAAAAATATATTGTACAAAATAGTTACAAAATATCGTTTATTTTTCCTTAGGTACTCATAAATGTATTTTTTGTTTGAAACTTCTAAACATGTAACAATTCATATATACTGAAGGATCTGAAACACAAACTAAACTCTCAATTGCTTTACATTTTGTCATATTGTAGGGTTTCTTGTTGATAAACAATATCTTTGACACAATCCCACATAAATAAATTATACTATAGGTATCTATGTCTAGTTAGCAAGTACTTTTTGGGTCAAACTTTTTCTCCGCCTTCGAAAAATATGAACGAGGTGTCACTCGATTCGGAATAGCGTGTAGATGATTTTTGAAAATATTCAAGAGCCGCTTGCAAAAATTGCAAAAGTTATAATTAATTAACTGAAAAAAATTGGGTTTGGTTTTTTGAAAATATTTTAAAAACTATTTGACATTTTGCAAATTTGAAAAAAGACTTAAAAAAAAGGAAATTTTTGGTTGAAAATACGGCCGAAAACGGAGACTCTGGTTTGCGTAAGCTTCGCCCACTGTGGACCTTCAATGAATAAATATTATTTAAACTTATTAAATTTAAAAATTATGAATTGAGAAAATTCAAGCATCTACTGGATAGACGAATAAACAATAATCCGCTTTCAAAAATTTTTATCGCGATTTTTCTATTAATTACGCATTAGTTAATTAACATTTTTTTTTACTTGAACATTTACATTGCCCACTGTGGACCTTCAATGAATAAATATTATTTAAACTTATTAAATTTGAAAATTATGAATTGAGAAAATTCAAGCATCTACTGGATAGACGAATAAACAATAATCCGCGGTTAAAAATTTTTATCGCGATTTTTCTATTAATTACGCATTAGTTAATAAACAATCTTTTTTTACTTGAACATTAACATTGCAAGTGCGATAATTTTTAAATAACAAATCTGAGATTTTTTCTTTTTTTGGAGCAATTTTTGAAACGGTCTCATAAGAGATTCCCGTTGAAAAAATTTAAAAATTGTTATTGTTTACTTTGTTATTGACAATTTACTTAGATTAAAAATTAAAAAGCTTGATTAGTCATTGAAAAAAAATTATATTACTATTGATCAGTTTTTTTTATCATCAGAAGCCACATAAAACTAATTTTTCAAAAATTTTTATTTCCTATTGTTTAAAAAATTGCTATAAACAAATGCGTTTATAAGATGATATATTTTTTTTTTGGAAACGTAATCTTTGTTGCAAATTATGGTTTAAATAAAAAATCGCTTTTAAAAAAAAAATTTTAATGCTAAAAATAATTGTTTTTATTTAAATTTTCATTATTTATTTAATAAAAAATTTGATATAAACAATTAATTTATTTTTATATATTTTTTTTTCTACATGATGAAACAAAAACAAACATGTATTTATTTTTTGAGAAATAAATTTATTTATATTTTTATCGAGTTTTATAATTACCTTTAGCTGTTTTTAGCTGGTTTTTCGTCTTTTAAATTAATATAACTTATAAACTAATTAAGATACGATGAAAAAACCAAAGACTTATTTATTCTTTATTAATTAAAAAACAAATTAGGCCCAAAATGTAATTGATTGGAACAAACTGTTTATTAAATAAACAAAGAAAATTTAAATAAAAATAAATTTGTTTTTGAAGTTATCAAAGAGCAAGATAAATTCTTATTAAAAAAAACAATGGTTCCTTAATAATAATTACAAGTGGTGAAAAAAATTGTTAATTAACAAATCGGGGGGTGGGTGGCTCAGTGGTAGAATCTCTGCCTGTGGATTCAAGGGTCCCAGGTTCAAATTCCACCGTTGGCCGGGATTTTTTTATTTAATTGAATTATTTAAAATTAATTATTATGCCTTGGTAGGACTCCCCGCTGGGAAACAGTTAGAACGCCTTCAAAGAACACACATGATTGAGAATTTAAAAGCACAAA
This sequence comes from Psylliodes chrysocephalus, assembly GCA_927349885.1. Classification (NCBI taxonomy): domain Eukaryota; kingdom Metazoa; phylum Arthropoda; class Insecta; order Coleoptera; family Chrysomelidae; genus Psylliodes; species Psylliodes chrysocephalus. Next base: position 38,693,304 of record OV651822.1, read on the forward strand.
CTTGAGACTGGCATATTAGGTATACACACCTAGGCCATAAATCAAAAAAAAAAATAATTAAATCCGTTTTTAAGCAATAAAAATTTTTTTTAAGGAACATTTTTTTTTTAAATCGTAATTTGCATAATTTGCACGTTTCCTAAAAAAATTTAAATTATCTTATAAACAACGCATTTGTATATAACAATTTTTTAAACAATAGGAAATAAAAAATTTTTAAATACATTTTCATGTGGCTTCTGATAATAAAAAAACGGATCAATAGTAATATATAAAAAAAAGTTTTTTTAATGAATAATAGAGCTTCTTAATTTTTAAATTAAGTAAATTGTTAAGAACAAAGTAAAAAATAAAATTTTTTTAATTTTTCCAACGGGAATCTCTTATGAGACCGTTCAAAAATTGCTCCAAAAAAGAAAAAATCTCAGATTTGTTATTTAACAATTATCGCACTTGCAATGTTAATGCTCAAGTAGGAAAAAATTGGTAATTAACTATTGCATAATTAATAGAAAAATCGCTTTAAAAATTTTTCCCTCTGGAAAAATTATAAATATTGGTCCTATAGTTTCGGGTGAAATTTTCTCTTCTTTTTGAATCTTTTTTCAAATTTGGAAAATGTCAAATAGTTTTTGGGATATCTGCAAAAAACCAAAACCCAATTTATTTTGCAGTTAATTGTTTATAACTTTTGCAATTTTTGCAAGCGGCTCTTGAATTTTTTCAAAAATCATCTACTCGCTATTCCGAATCGAGTGACACCTCGTTCATATTTTTCGGAGGCAGAAAAAAAAGTTTGACCCAAAAAGCACTTGTTAACTAGACAGAGGTAACATTGCAAAGCTCACCAGATTATAATACTGAGATATGACAAGCTTTCAAAGAACGTTATAATCAAATTAATTCTGATATTATTAGAAAAGTTTGAAATTGTAAAATTTCATTTGGTGTAGTGATAAATTTAAACAAAAATTTATTTATTTAATAATTTTTTATTTAAAGGTAACCTCTTTTAATTCTAAATTAATAATAGATATCAAAAAATAGCATTTTTCTTATTAAGTTTAGATTAAATGAAATTATTAATAGTTTACCTTGTTTTCCCAATTACAAAAATAATATTTTCCATAAGTAAAACACTATATTTTTTCTACAAAATTCATTATGCCATATATTATAATGAAAAACAAAAGTAAACAAATAAATATGTTAAATATTTAGCAACTGACAGCTCTGAATAATAAAAATTAAAACTCAGAATAAACAGCTGACACCAGACAACTAGATGTGGGTTGTTTTTAATTTTACAATATTTTTATTATATTATTTTTTTTAATTCAAACAAAGTGAGTTAAAATCATTAAGATTTTAATGAGCATTTTTTATTTTATTATTAATAATTATAATCTGTCAAAATATGTGAAAATAGGTAACAAAAATTTCGCCACTAGAGACGAAAGTTTTCTGTATTCTAAACATGTCTTTTTTTAATGATATTTTTTTTTAGGAAATGAGAAATTAAACAGCATTGAATGGTGAAGCCACATATTTTTTTTAATAATTCTTAACTATTTTTATTTCAATTATTCAGTGTTTCGAACACAATATAAAATTTTACAATTGAGATCTCAATGTTATCTCTGATGATGGTCATAGGTAAGGACGAAACATGTTAAAAATATAATAAAGTTAATTTGGTATTTGATCATCCTTTTAAAAATAGTACCATTTGACAGCTCTGAATAATGAAAGTTAAAACTCAGAATAAACAGCTGACACCAGACAACTAGATGTGTGTTGTTTTAAATTTTACATTATTTTTATAATTTTATTTTTTTTTTATTTCAAACAAAGTGAATTAAAAGCATTTAGATTTTAATAAGCATTTTTTTATTTTATTATTAATAATTAAAATCTGTCAAAATATGCGAAAATAGGTAACAAAAATTTCGCCACTACAGAAGAAAGTTTTCTATATTCTAAACATGTCTTTCTGCAATGATATTTTTTTTTAGGAAATGAAAAATTAAAAAGCATTGAATGGTAAAACCACACATTTTTTTTAATAATTCTTAACTTTTTTTAATTCAATTGTTCAGTGTTTCGAACACGATATAAAATTTTACAATTGAGATCTCAATGTTATCTCTGATGATGGTCATAGGTAAGGACGAAACATGTTAAAAATATAATAAAGTTAATTTGGTATTTGATCACCCTTTTAAAAATATCATTTGAACAGTATTGATAAATATTTTTTAACCCATTGGAATAAGAGTTATAGCACTACGACGAAGAAGTATCATGCAATATTCCATATTAATAAAATAGTGGGGCCCTTAAATTTTAAACACCCTGTTATTTGTAAGTAACAATTACACTTACTGTGCTATTATTCATGGTGAGATTAATAATAGTCTCTGCTTCTTCCCAAAGATAATCCATAGTGTCAACCGAACGAAAAAAAAAAATGTATATATAACGCACTGTATTAAACCACGCAAATTGTGCAAAATACACAAAAACCAAATCAAACAAAACCTACGGCAACTGCAAGTGTCAGTGCTTCTACCAATAGATAGCCCACTATCACCTTGCAACCTTAAGAAATTGAAAGTACGACTATCAACGCCGGCACGGTACGAATAACTTACAAAATTGCTAAAAATATTGTTTTAAGTTTATAAAACTAAGTGTGCTTTGTGACCCTCGGCCCCTCCAATCAGGTTTAAAAATTTTGCTTTTAGTTTGCCGGGAACTTTAACCCACATTGGAGGGGCGGAATCTTGTAGTTTGTGCACTCGTTTGATGCTGAATAGTTTTAAATAATATGTAGCTGATTGTGTTTGGTTGTTGTGATAATACTCATATTTTTTAATAGACCATACAAAGTACTTTAGCAAAATTTTGCGTTCTATATCACTGGAGGCCGAAGAAATAATTATTAAAGTTTAATTTTTTTGTCTCGTTGACGTATACTAATTAATCCAGATAATTTTAATTTTGTTATCAAATATCTACTTTTATTTTCCGGCTAATCTTTTGTATATTGTAGGAAGAGTGAAAGTCTAAAATATTTAGATGTCTATACTTTATTTTAACAATTACTGAGGCCTTTCCTATGGGGCATCAGTTTTGCATTCTTGCAGACGAAAACATTTTCTTACTCCCATTTTTACTTTCCTATCTGTATACAGATATAAGGAAAGTATAGGAATCATGATTTTTTTCGACCTCGAGTTTTCGACCTCGAGTTTTCGACGGATTTTTACGTTTTGAGGTCCCCTGAATCCGTTTTGACTATTTTCGCGATGATGTGTGTGTGTGTGTGTGTGTGTGTGTGTGTGTGTGTGTGTGTGTGTGTGTGTGTGTGTGTGTCTGTATAACGCATACCTCATGAACCGATACACGGAAAAACACCAAATTTCAAACTTACGCTTTGTTCCAGCGTCTAATGAACTGATTAGATTTTGGGCAGAGTCGGAACATCTGGGGGGGTACTTTATGGGTGGTCATTTTTATATTTTATGGAATATATCTGTTATTTACGTTTGGAGAAGAAAATTCTTCAAATGAAAGTTACTTCTTATTTTATTATCTATAGTTTTTGTTATATACAAAATTTTCCTAAAATGGTCCGTATTCGCGAAATTTGACAAAATGTAAAAAAATATTTTTTTTTTATAAAAATTGTTCAAACAAAAGTTGTTTGTAATATAATTTCCTATAATTTTTATCCTATAGATCATTTCTCTAAAATGGACCGTATTCGAGATATTTGAGAAAATGTGTAAATTTCGAAATTTGAAAAAAACTCAAAAACGGATAAAGAAAAAAACATTAAATTTTAAACTTAAGTTTTATTTCGGCCTGACGTGAAATGATTAGATTTTGGACAAAGTCGGAACATCTTGGGGGGTACTTTATGGGAGGCCGTTTTTATATTTTATGGAATATATCTGTTATTTATGTTTGGAGAAAAAAATTGTTCAAATAAAAGTTACTTCTAATATTATTATCTATAATTTTTGCCTTATGTAAAAATTTCCTGAAATGGTCCGTATTCGAAAAATTTGACAAAATGTGCAAAATTCTGATTTTTATGAAAATTGTTGAAATAAAAGTTGTTTGCGATATCGATCTCTATAATATTTGTTCATACATGATTTTTTTAAAATGGACCGTAATGGAAAAATTGTAGGAAAAGGAAAATTTTAATTTTTCAGTATTTTCATTTTCAATGAATATCTATAAAAAAATGTTTCGCGGTAGATGTATGTGGACAATGTATATATTTAGTTTATCCTCTAAACATTTTGATTCCGAAAATGTAAAAAAAAATTTTTCGTCTGGTCGTCTGTGTGTATGTATGCAAGCACGACTTGCGGTTTTGATTTTTTTAAATAATTGCTTCTAACTTAGAACCCTATTGATTTTTAGAATTTTCGGTTCATCCTAACTACTTTAATATCAATGTTCTTAAAATCCGTCGATGCATGTCATTTATTTTACGCATTCCTATCATTACTAACGTCCTATATTCCTAACATTCCATACATTCCAAACATTCATTAAAATTTAGAATTATATCTGTCATGCTCTTTTAATACAAATTAGCACGGTGTTGCCAAGTGTCCAATTAAAATCAACAGAAAAGAAATATAAAAAAATACCTTATTTTTAACATAAAATTTCCATACTCTTTAAAAAGCAGTTCTATTAATTTTTTTTTGGGCACATCCGATAATTTATTTATCCATTTTAATTGAATTGCTGTACTACATAATTTTTAAATATTAATATTACGTGATCTATAAAGTAATAAACAATGTACTTTTCGAAAACTTTGAAATATAATTACTTTACTTACTTACTTAATAATCTTTATTTTACAAATATATTTACAATTTACATCTACATTACATATAAGTTTTCAAAAGGTTCTTCCTCCTGAAAGTCACCTGAAAGTAAACCAGGGACAATGGCTGATGTTATACCTCTATATGCTCTACGATGTTTGTCAATTGAACGTTAAGTTGACTCCTTACCTATGAAAGGCATTATTTAGCTGTTTTAGCTGTTATACTAAAAATCTGATGTGTCCAACACATGACTTTCCTATCTAGTTATATAAATGTTTAGAGGATAAACTAAATATATACATTGTCCACATACATCTACCTCGAAACATTTTTTTATAGATATTCATGGAAAACGAAAATACTGAAAAATTTTAATTTCCTACAATTTTTTCATTACGGTCCATTTTAGAAAAATCATGTATAAACAAAAATTATAGAGATCGATATCGCAAACAACTTTTATTTCAAAAACTTTCATAATAAAAATCAGAATTTTGCACATTTTGTCAAATTTCTCGAATACGGACCATTTCAGGAAATTTTTACATAAAACAAAAATTACAGATAATAATATTAGAAGTAACTTTTATTTGAACAATTTTCCTCTCCAAACATAAATAACAGATATATTTCATAAAATATAAAAACGGCCTCCCATAAAGTACCCCCCCAGATGTTCCGACTTTGTCCAAAATCTAATCATTTCACGTCAGGCCGAAATAAACCTTAAGTTTAAAATTTAATGCTTTTTTCTTTATCCGTTTTTGAGTTTTCTTCAAAATTCGAAATTTACACATTTTCTCAAATATCTCGAATACGGTCCATTTTAGAGAAATTATGTAGAGAATAAAAATTATAGAGAATTATATTACAAACAACTTTTATTTGAACAATTTTAATAAAAAAATATTTTTTTTACATTTTGTCAAATTTCTCGAATACGGACCATTTTAGGAAAATTTTGTATAGAACAAAAATTATAGATAATAATATTGGAAGTAACTTTTATTTAAAGAATTTTCTTCTCCAAACGTAAATAACAGATATATTCCATAAAATATAAAAATGACCACCTATAAAGTACCCCCCCAAATGTTCCGACTCTGCCCAAAATCTAATCAGCTCATTAGACGCTGAAACAAAGCTTAAGTTTAAAATTTGGTGTTTTTCTGTGTATCGGTTCATGAGTTATGCGTTATACAGACACACACACACACACACACACACACACACACACACACACACACACACACACACACACACACACCTATACACGTTTCACCATACATGTGGGCCCATGGGAATAATACCGTACTGTGGGGACATTGAAACTGCGCACATAGCAATATAGATCTCCTCGCGCTGATTCTAACGCTATCTTTAAAATATCTATACACTCCAAATAAACACCTTACACACTATGAAAAAGTTGTGAGGTCAGACCCTACAAGTATTTAGACGCCAAATATGTGTATTAGTGTCCTTTTAATTATTGTAACGTTGGAATGTGGGTATACGTGAACCCATAAGTAATGTAGATATTGTTTTGTGTATGAGTGTTCCCATAAATATATGAGTCTACTTATGTTTATTTACCTGTACTCAGAACTTATGCATAATATAAAAATATACCCATGAACTCATAAAAAATGGAAAACCAAATTTTAGTGTAATTTAAACAAGAAGATAATATAGAAAAAAAAAAAGGATTTGTTAAAGTTATATAGTGGTATGTAATAATTTCTAACAAATCTTTAAAAATTTTAATTAAGATTTCTGTTTAAAAGTTTTGAATTGACACTCGCTCTGGCATAAAAATATGAGTTACATGGTCGCCCTGTGGAGCGGGAGGACAGAATAGCTCTATCCAGACATTTAATGACCACTTTTAGAAAAGGGGCATCTAGTGACGATGGTGACGTTATTAGCCTGCAGGACTCTGATGAGTTGTGAGGCTGGATATCTCTAGACATCTCTCGGCGATTTGTCAACCAGCAGGCTTTTAACTAGTTGAGAGGCAGGTCCTATTTGTTCCGGGAGGATGCATAATGTGGAACTTTGTTTCTTATAGAGTATGTCGTCTAGCTTGGTCTTTTTTATTAGACTTAGCAGCTTTGACAGTGGCTTTTTTTCACCCAATATTAGAAATCTCATTCCACCCAGGCCTTCACATTGGTACAGGACGTGGAATGATGTTTTCTCTTCTTCTTCACATAACCTGCACAAAGTTGTTTCTTCTGCTGGATTGATGACACTTATGTGCCTTTTAAGGTGACAGTGTCCGGTAAGAAGACCTACTGTTATCCTAACGATTTGACGCTTTTGATTCAGTAGGTATTTCGTGAACATGGCCAATGGTTCCTTGATGAACTGTTTGGCATGTATCAGTCTTGGATAGTTCTTCCACCATTCCTGATACTCTTTTTGCATTCATTGTTTGATGGATGCCTTGCACAAAGCCTTGCAACTACATAGAAGGGTTTGGGGCCTGTCATGGCCTTATATAAGCCTTCCCGGGCTAATTCGTGCTTTTTCATTACCCTGATATATCTCATGGCCTGGCACTCAAGCTAGGGTCACCTTGTTTTGGCTACTTAGCTCTGCCAAGTCCTCTAGACAGTCTTTCATTAGTCGTGATTTGATTTCTGGTGAGAGAATTGCCTTTAGAGCTGCTTGGCTATCAGAGTATATGGCAATAGTTTTGCCTGATACTTACTTGTTTAGTATTTCTCTTGCACATTGTTGTATGGGTATTAGTTTAGCCTGGAACACTGTTGCATCGGATACCCTTATTTTAATCCTTTTCAAGACTCTGATAAGCGCACGGTTGGATAAATTAGGGCGCATTTATTTGTATTATTTTTTTGGTTACTATTTTAAACTTAAATATTTGTAATTTAACTGTCGGGTTGCTTGTTTTAGGCGAGTCCCACATTTTGTAAAATACCTACCTACCTACCTACCGAAATAATACTCAATAAATACTGTAACGCGATACTTGATATTTCTATTTGTTATAATGTGTTTAAGCTCAATTGATTTTGGGCGTGGGTTAGGTTATTAAATAACTCGAATAACTTTGAAAAAGAAGTTGGGCACCACTATATTTAAAACTTACCAAGTATAATTGACTTTAGATTAGTGATAAAAATATAGAAAATCACTAACCAATAACAAATTATATTTAAACCAACTTTTAGATAAGGTAGTAGCAAATTCTAATTCACATAGTTTTACTAAATTCAAATTCAAGATGATTTATTTAAAAGCACTTATCTGTTCTTAAAACGAAGTAATATAAGGAATGTTTATTTGCAAGGTATTCTTCAGGCAACTTCAAAGGGATTCGGTATCCTTATTCTTAATTCTGGAACTTGAATGATATTGTGAAATTTGATATTCTAACTTAAACTTGAACGTGTAAATCTTCTATAGATGAACCAAACCACGGTCTTCAGATTGTACCAAACTTCTAGGTATAAAAACCATAAAACTTCTTGATAGGAATTCAAAACGTCTAGATATAAATCCACATAAACTGTCTAGATATAAAACGAAATAAACCGTCTAGATATAGCCATGCTAAAAAGAAAGGCGAATGTTATAACAGGAAATAGGAAATTTGAACAGGATTTAGATAAAATACTTTAATTATTAAATGAACAATTTAAAACTATTAAATGAATAATTTCACATAGACTAAAATTAATATGAAAAGGAAAAATCTTATTTGATACATTTAAACATAGTAAAGCATAATATCTTATTCCAAAAAAAAAATATATAAATTTATATAAAACGTGTTATCCATTGTTGAGGTTACGTTCAAAATTTGACATTTTATTTAAGAAATTCTTGTACAAAATATATATTTTCAACAATATATCAGTATTAAAACTTACCTTATAAAATTAGACGGAATTTATGATAGATAAAAATTATTTAGTAAATCGGATGACCAAGATATAAAAAAATTCAAATCAACTTATTTCGTTGACAAATTCAAATCAAATGAAAAACGAAATTTTGACACAAGGCATAAATGACATTTGAGTAGAGGTGATTGTGTTGAAATAACGAATAACGGTTCCAACCGTTACAATACATATTCAAAAAAATATATTTTTAAATGATGATTTTATGTACCCCTTAAATAATAATATAGGCACCCACACCTAAAATTTCTTGATCTGACATATTTATTACTCCGAGGCGATTTCGATTCGACTATAAATGAAAATTCATGCATTTTCTCTCAGTCCGTATATTAAAAGATCTTGTTATATCATGTAATTATTAATTAATACCTTCATAGTTTTTCATCATAATTCAATTAAAAAACTTTTTCAAATTTTAATTAATTTTAGCCAAAAAGAAATATTATTTTAATATATATTTTATTTTCGAAAATAATTTATATTTTATAAATTACCAATTTTAACGATATGCTTTATTATACAAAGTGTTTATGTTCTATAGGAATCCGTTATAAAAGAAAGGCGTGTCCCACTCAAAATAAAAAAGTTGACACCTACTTTCGGTAAAAGCGAAAATGACAGAACTATCAAAATATTTTACATGTTTACTACTCTTACTAATTTTTAAGAAAATCAGTCCATTAGTTTTTAAGAGTGCCCCTCGTCTCTGGACACCTTATATATCTTGGTTCTTATTTTTTATATTAGAGCAACCCGGTGTCTCTGTATGTATTAACTGATCTAATAAAAAATACTTACTTAATACAATATCAGAAAATGCTACCGCACCAAAAGAAAATTATAAAAAATATCATTCGCATACGTCACCTGCCCCAAATGGTACTGAATACTACATTAGTTATTGTGTCCCCATAACTGTATGCGTATTGGGATTCGCTTACACACAAATTTATGAAACCAATATTTATTGAAATATATTTATTTTTTGTAGGGGGCGCCACTTTCTAGTACAACAACTAGTCCCCACTTCAATACCGAAGTCGAAAAATATACACACCTGATATTTTACCTAGTTGTGGGGACAGTAACTTATTTAACAATTTTGGTAAAAGTAATAACTCTAGATTAGTTAAAATTAAAAGTGCCGCGAACAAATTTTTTTGCGATTTTTTTATGTAGCAATAATCATTAAAAGAAAACAAACAACGAAGATAAAGCCAAAAAAAGTTGTGGGGACAAGTGTGTATGTCCCCACAACATTAAATGTCCCCATAACTTTTACTGTCCCCACAGTCCTGGTTTTATTCAGGCGAAAATCCCACAAGTACGGTAAAACATACGCACACACACACACACACACACACACACACACACACACACACACACACACACATACACGTTTCACCATACATGTGGGCCCATGGGAATAATACCGTACTGTGGGGACATTGAAACTGCGCACATAGCAATATAGATCTCCTCGCGCTGATTCTAACGCTATCTTTAAAATATCTATACACTCCAAATAAACACCTTACACACTATGAAAAAGTTGTGGGGTCAGACCCTACAAGTATTTAGACGTCAAATATGTGTAATGGTGTCCTTTTAATTATTGTAACGTTGTAATGTGGGTATACGTGAACCCACAAGTAATGTAGATATTGTTTTGTGTATGAGTGTTCCCATAAATATATGAGTCTACTTATGTTTATTTTCCTGTACTCAGAACTTATGCATAATATAAAAAGATACACATGAACTCATAAGAAATGGAAAATCAAATTTTAGTGTAATTTAAACAAGAAGATAATATAAAAAAAAGGATTGGTTAAAGTAATATAGTGGTATGTAATAATATCTAACAAATCTTTAAACATATCAATTGAGATATGTGTTTAAAAGTTTTGAATTGACACTCGCTCTGGCATAAAAATATGAGTTACATGGTCGCCCTGTGGAGCGGGAGGACAGAATAGCTCTATCCAGACATTCACCTTTGGGGTTGTAAAAGCCCACCAAATGACCACTTTTAGAAAAGGGGCATCTAGTGACGCTGGTGACGTTATTAACCTGTAGGACTCGGCGATTTGTCAACCAGCAGGCTTTTAACTAGTTGAGAGGCAGGTCCTATTTATCCCGGGAGGATGCATAATGGGTCTACTGAGGCGTAAGTAGCAGTGAAGCAACCCACCCTCCCCATCCTTACAGATACAGACAGATGAGTACAAATTAAAATAAATTATTATAAATTAAAATAAAAAAATATTAGACTTAGTAGCTTTGATGACAGTGGCTTTTCTTCACCGACTATTAGAAATCTCATTCCACCCAGGCTTTCACATTGGTACAGGACGTGGAATGATGTTTCCTCTTCTTCTTCACAGAACCTGCACAAAGTTTTTTCTTTTGCTGGATTGATGACACTTATGTGCCTTTTAAGGTGACAGTGTCCGGTAAGAAGACCTACTGTTATCCTAACGACTTGACGCTTTTTATCCAGTAAGTCTTTTGTGAACTTGGCCAATGGTTCCTTGATGAACTGTTTGGCATGTATTAGTCTTGGATAGTTCTTCCACCATTCCTGATACTCTTTTTGCATCCATTGTTTGATGGATGTCTTGCACAAAGCCTTGCAACTACACAGAAGGGTTTGGGACCTGTCATGGCCTTATATAAGCCTTCTCGGGCTAATTCGTCGGCCTTTTCATTACCCTGATATCCCTCATGGCCTGACATTCAAGCTAGGGTCACCTTGTTTTGGCTACTTAGCTCTGCCAAGTCCTCTAGACAGTCTTTCACCAGTCGTGATTTGATTTCTAGTGAGAGAATTGCCTTTAGAGCTGCTTGGCTATCAGAGTATATGGCAATAGTTTTGCCTGATACTTACTTGTTTAGTATTTCTCTTGCACAATGTTGTATGGCTATTAGTTTATCCTGGAACACTGTTGCATCGGATACCCTTATTTTAGTCCTTTTCAAGACTCTGATAAGCGCACGGTTGGATAAATTAGGGCGCATTTATTTGTATTATTTTTTTGGTTACTATTTTAAACTTAAATATATGTAATTTAACTGTCGGGTTGCTTGTTTTAGGCGAGTCCCACATTTTGTAAAATACCTACCTACCTACCTACCGAAATAATACTCAATAAATACTGTAACGTGATACTTGATATTTTATCTATTTGTTATAATGTGTTTAAGCTCAATTGATTTTGGGCGTGGGTTAGGTTATTAAATAACTCGAATAACTTTGAAAAAGAAGTTGGGTACCACTATATTTAAAACTTACCAAGTATACTTGACTTCAGATTAGAGATAAAAATATAGAAAATCACTAACCAATAACAAATTATATTTTAACCAACTTTTAGATAAGGTAGTAGCAAATTCTAATTCACATAGTTTTACTAAATTCAAATTCAAGGTGATTTATTTAAAAGCACTTATATGTTCTTAAAACGAAGTAATATAAGGAATGTTTATTTGCATGGTATTCTTCAGGCAACTTCAAAGGGATTCGGTATCCTTATTCTTAATTCTGAAACTTGAATGATATTGTGAAATTTGATATTCTAACTTAAACTTGAACGTGTAAATCTTCTATAGATGAACCAAACCACGGTCTTCAGATTGTACCAAACTTCTAGGTATAAAAACCATAAAACTTCTTGATAGGAATTCAAAACGTCTAGATATAAATCCACATAAACTGTCTAGATATAAAACGAAATAAACCGTATAGATAGAGCCATGCTAAAAAGAAAGGCGAATGTTATAACAGGAAATAGGAACTTTGAACAGGATTTAGATAAAATACTTTAATTATTAAATGAACAATTTAAAACTATTGAATGAATAATTTCACATAGACTAAAATTAATATGAAAAGGAAAAATCTTATTTGATACATTTAAACATAGTAAAGCATAATATCTTATTCCAAAAAAAAAATATATAAATTTATATAAAACGTGTTATCCATTGTTGAGGTTACGTTCAAAATTTGACATTTTATTTAAGAAATTCTTGTACAAAATATATATTTTCAACAATATATCAGTATTAAAACTTACCTTATAAAATCAGACGGAATTTATGATAGATAAAAATTATTTAGTAAATCGGATGACCAAGATATATTAAAATTCAAATCAACTTGTTTCGTTGACAAATTCAAATCAAATGAAATACGAAATTTTGACACAAGGCATAAATGACATTTGAGTAGAGGTGATTATGTTGAAATAACGAATAACTGTTCCAACCGTTACAATACATATTCAAAAAAATATATTTTTAAATGATGATTTTATGTACCCCTTAAATAATAATATAGGCACCCACACCTAAAATTTCTTGATCTGACATATTTATTACTCCGAGGCGATTTCGATTCGACTATAAATGAAAATTCAAGCATTTTCTCTCAGTCCGTATAATAAAAGATCTTGTTATATCATGTAATTATTAATTAATACCTTCATAGTTTTTCATCATATTTCAATTAAAAAACTTTTTCAAATTTTAATTAATTTTAGCCAAAAATAAATATTATTTTAATATATATTTTATTTTCGAAAATAATTTATATTTTACCAATTTTAACGATATGCTTTATTATACAAAGTGTTTATGTTCTATAGGAATCCGTTATAAAAGAAAGGCGTGTCCCACTCAAAATAAAAAAGTTGACACCTACTTTCGGTAAAAGCGAAAATGACAGAACTATCAAAATATTTTACATGTTTACTACTCTTACTAATTTTTAAGAAAATCAGTCCATTAGTTTTTAAGAGTGCCCCTCGTCGCTGGACACCTTATATATCTTGGTTCTTATTTTTTATATTAGAGCAACCCGGTGTCTCTGTATGTATTAACTGATCTAATAAAAAATACTTACTTAATACAATATCAGAAAATGCTACCGCACCAAGAGAAAATTATAAAAAATATCATTCGCGTACGTCACCTGCCCCAAATGGCACTGAATACTACATTAGTTATTGTGTCCCCATAACTGTATGCGTATTGGGATTCGCTTACACACAAATTTATGAAACCAATATTTATTGAAATATATTTATTTTTTGTAGGGGGCGCCACTTTCTAGTACAACAACTAGTCCCCACTTCAATACCGAAGTCGAAAAATATACACACCTGATATTTTACCTAGTTGTGGGGCCAGTAACTTATTTAACAATTTTGGTAAAAGTAATAACTCTAGATTAGTTAAAATTAAAAGTGCCACGAACAAATTTTTTTGCGATTTTTTTATGTAGCAATGATCATTAAAAGAAAACAAACAACGAAGATAAAGCCAAAAAAAGTTGTGGGGACAAGTGTGTATGTCCCCACAACATTAAATGTCCCCACAACTTTTACTGTCCCCACAGTCCTGGTTTTATTCAGGCGAAAATCTCACAAGTACGGTAAAACATACGCACACACACACACACACACACACACACACACACACACACACACACACACACACACACACACACACACACACACACACACACACACACACACACACACACACACAGACACACACACACACAGACATCATCGCGAAAATAGTCAAAACGGATTCAGGGGACCTCAAAACGTAAAAATTCGTCGAAAACTCGAGGTCGAAAAAAATCATGATTCCTATACTTTCCTTATATCTGTATACAGATAGGAAAGTAAAAAGCGATAATTGAATTGCTGTAATGTTATGTCTGAATTTAATTGTCGTTTGTTGTTCTCTGGAAAAGTATACCAAAAAACCAGAGTTGTCCTTATTTTAATAATTACTTTGTGTTATCCAAAAGTGTTTACAACTTTTTTAAATCAAGTGAATTTATTTGTTTGATAAATGACGCTAGCCAGCCAAGTTAAAAGAGTATTATCAACAAGAGGATAGCTGAATTAGTTCAATTTGTGCTGGGTTAACTGTGTCGTCACTCGAAGGATACTTTTAAGGCATTTCTTTATAAGCTTACTACAACCACAGCTTATTCACTACCAGCTGGTCATCTCATCGGCGGCACCTTTGTACTTTGAAAGTCAGCAGTCGGTAGGTCGGTATTCGCGTGCTGTAGAGAGTGGGATAGCGAGCCACTATACTAGCAACGATTCGCGTATCAGGCCCGTATTAAGTTGTTTTAACGGGAATCGGATTACAGAAACGATAAAAAGTATAAATGTATATTACAAAATATTTATTAAAAACGACTTGCACATTAGCTTACATAATTACTAAGAAAATAATTACTGATTTTTCCAAATTATTAATTTTCTATTTCTCTGGGCTACTTTAAAATTGCTATTGGTATATTTTAGCATATAATAAGTTCTAAATCTTGCATATAAGTTCAGCAAGTACGTATATGGAAAATTTGTACAGAGGTGAATAAATGTGACGGTTTTAAAAATATTAAGAATTGTGGAAACTAAGTTATCCATAATAATCAATTTCTCAAAATTATTTTGGAACAATATTTATGTTATAAAATTTAAAATAATTGTATGTGGCGGCCGTACTGATCCAAATCTGAGTGCCTGTACGCTTTATAAAAGAAAATAATGACGTTCCATTTACTTTAGTACTATTTGCATATTACACGCACGTGTCACAAATATGCTGTGCCAAACACTTTTTTATTAAATAACCACAAACATATTTAACAAAATTTTTTTCTAAAATATTAGATTTTCTATAATCAATATCTACGATTACATTTTCAGTAGGTAATGCAGGTTCACACCGGTTTTCCACATTCTGTGGTATATCTTCCATCTGCAGTAAAACACGACTAGCATCGTCTTCGCAGTTTTTCTGTACCTGAATGTAACAGATCTAAACAAGGTAATTTTGTGAACGCCTGGTATAAACTGTATTGGGGTTGGATTTGCATTATTTCCTCACTGTTAACTAACAGAACCAAAAACATTTCAAGACAATCGTGATGTGTTTGTCGAGAAATTTTATGCCACAATGCTGCATATTTTTCCATAAATACAAAATACCGTTAATAGTTATTTTATAGCCCAATATGCACTTAAGTATTTTTGTAACATTTACACCATCTGCGTTAAATACTTCCATATTATTGAAAGTTAAGCACTCCTTCAAAAAGCAAGTTTGTTCTCTGTTGCCTACATACACTTCCTGATATTGTGTAGCTGCTGGGCCTCCAGATGTATTTAAAATATAGAATAAATTATTCATTCTTAAAATCAAGTCCACTGTAGTAGTAGCTGCTGATTAAAGTACGTCGAATCTAATGTATAAATACATACTGTGAGCTACAGAAACACTAAAAACTTGAGCTGTTAATTTGACCTTCATTTTCTCAAAACTGTTGAGGAAAATGTATGAGTCAGTCAATTTTGGAACCCCTCGAATATTGTATGACTTATCGTATTAATAAAATTGTTTTATATATTCCCATGAGGTTACTAAATCATTAATATTAAAATTGTGTTTTATTAGACTAGAAGTATGGATGTTCTGATGAAACATCCAATAATTTTGCTAACTGCAAATTATTTGAGTCCATATCACATGCAACGCCTACTACTTGGAGCCCTATGTTAGTAACTTCTTGCATGGAGTTTAAAATTAGTTGCTTTAATTGCAATCCAGGACACGTAGAATTAACTAGATAATAGGCAAGTGGTTGTTTCCAATTGGTACATATACCTCTAGCCATCACTACTGTGGCAGCTAGTGCTGGTTTAAAGGATATGTATTCACCTCCCATGTCTTCAAGACCATATACCCTGTCTGAAGTTACATTATAAAACAAATTATCTTTACAGTTCATTTCATCCACAAAAATAAACAAAGTTTATGTAATACCTCAAAACGTCAGATTTATTCTTTAAAATTTTAAATAGTACACTGAAAAATGAATGTTACTGTTAAACTTTTTTAAGGTGCCAATTCCAGGCAGACAAAAGTTATTTGACAGTTGTTGTTTTTTATATAACTTCGGACCTACAAAATATAGCGACAAACAATATTGTCTAGATTCACTAGTGAATCGTCTGCCTTTCGGTTTCTTAATTATTTTTCCTACTTGTAAATTTATAAAATCCGCTATATCTTTGGACGGAAAAAATTTGTTAGTTAGCTGCTTATAATCGGACAAAGTAGGTAACTTTATCAAGATAGAAGATAAATTTTTTACTAAAAAATTTAAACTACAATTGTTCGTATTGTTCCTGCATTTTAGCGCCGATCAACGATTGAAAATACGCATTATCGCTATGTAACCTAGAAAATAAACTATTTACTCACAACACGGTAAAATACACTAAGTTCGCTCCTGTACTCCTGTTCTCTACACTGCTACTTTCCGGCGGCAAGTGAAGCCCAGACAGCTGGCAATGACTCCGCCCATATGCGCAGCCGTCTCAACTCCAACGTTTCGTTTCAAGGCGAGATGACCAGCTGGTAGTGAATAAGCTGTGCTACAACATACTTGGTTACACCATTGTGGTTACTGTGGTGACGTGACACATACCTACATATTTCAAATTTAATTTAAGTTTTAGGGATTTCTAACCGAAATTTGAGGTATAATTTTTATAAAGGAAGCTTAAAAGTTCCTTCATTTATTTTTTTTTTTTAAACTGTCGTTAAAACATGGCACAATATTGATATTGTACAATTTTAGTATTAAGTTATGTCTCGTCTAATGAATATTACAATATTCCAGGTAATTAAAAAAATAGTTATTTTTCTAACAAGTGCGGAAAGTGTTACTTTCCCGCACGCGACTGCAGTTGGCCCGAACGACGCGAAGCGGAGTTCGGGCAAGCGGTCAAGTGCGGGAAAGACACTTTACGCATGAGTTAGGAACATTATTTTTTCTACGACCGTATATACAAAAAAGTAGGAAAAATTATTTTTGGAAAATTATTTTATTTCAACATATACAAATCTTTAAATAAAAACAACTAATTATTATGGATATTAATGTTAAATACATAATTTGTAGCATTTTGTAAATTATGTAAAATTACCGGTACAGAGGAATTAGTTGGTGTTAATTGGCTGTTAATAGTCGTAACGCTCGTAGATTGAAAAGATGACATGGACGGGAGTGACATCGGTTGCAGGTCGTATGAAGGTGAAAATGACGGTGGCAGCAAAGGTTGCAAGTCATTTCTATTTGAAACAATTTTATTCGAAATGTTTTTCTTCTGTGTTTCGGAGTCCTCCAAATAGCCTTCAGCGATAGTAGTGGACTTCCAGCCACCGAGACGTTTTATATTGGTTATCGCTTCACCTGAGTCTGCTAGGAATGTTGCTGAAGAACGTCTAAAACTGTGTCCTGTATATCGTTCAGGATTAGGTAGACGCAAATATGTAGCAATCTCTGTTGGCATCTTACCAAAGGTGTTTACGCCAACGCACTGAATTGAACATTTTCCCTTCTTATAATTAATAAAAAAGCGGCGATGCGGAGTGGTAGGTGGTCGTAAACCTGCGTACTTTCTGTACAGCTTCAGAAAGTTTCCATTATTTATTTCTTCACATAAAACAAATGATCTTGAAGAATGATTTTTGGAATCGGAAATTTTCACAACTATCAGATTGCCTTTATCTTGTATATTATCAAAAGTGATATTTACAAGCTCCGCTCTGCGGAGAGCACCAGCTAAAGCAAAAATGGTACTCACTTTAATCATAAAGAATACCTCATCAGGGGCTAACATAAACCTGGATATATCTTCTTTGGTAAAAACCTGCGCCTTCTGTGCTCAAAAACCAACATTTTTTTGTTTTAGAAATGACGTTAACTTATGGAACTGGCTTATATCCAAATTTTGTTTTATTTTTACTAAAGTTTTCGCCATCGAATAGCGAGACCATAAAGTATTAGATTTCACAAACTTACTTAGGTGCGAAAAATACGACAGAAACACCTCTTCTTTGTAGGTTTTTACCCCTTCCTGTTTACACCATGTGACAAAATGGTCGTATTGTTTTTCATATCTTCCTCGTGATTTGGCAGGTAACAACTCCAAATGTGCTTTATTTGCAGCTTTTAAAATGGCTTCGGGCAGCTCTTCATCCGATGAATCCATTATTTCTTTAATTTATTTTAATTCAGTTGACGCTTCAACAAACAACTTTGACGTTTTTGTAACAATAACACGCCTTGGTTACCATATAGCAACCATATCAAGCCATACATGTCACAGCCTAGTCTGACTTTTAAAAATATACAGAAGGTATATAAAAATATCTCTATTATTCAAGTTTTCCAAAAAATTAAAATTATAACAAAAAGCAAGAAAAAAAGTAAATTTTATTAAATGGAATAGTTGGAAAATACTAAATTACCTATTGTAACAATAGTTATAACATGCGAGGTAAAAAAACTATACAATAAATAAGGCCAAATATTCATAATTTTACTTTCCCGCACTAGTGCGAGAAAGTGATTTTTTCCCGCACTAGTGCGGGAAAGTGACACTTTCAAAACTAAAATGCGTGCGGGAAAGTGGGTAAAAATACACGGTCGTAGAAAAAATAATTTTTAGGGTTCGTCCATTAATTACGTGAGGTGTTCAAGGGGGGAGGGGATCAAGCTAAAGGGGATTCTTTGTAAATCTGAAGTAATTTGTTTCTAGTAGATAACGGTGTAAAATTGCGTAAAAGTAAAGTTAAATTAAAGTAAAAAATATTTCTAGAAACTTTATATTACGGCAATATTCTCAAATATTGGTAAATAAAAGTAATAGAACATATTGTGTTTTTTTTTTAATAATCCAACGCATTTACACCCAAAACACAAATTTTGAGAAAACTCACGTGAGATTAGGGGTAGGAGGAGAGAGTTGAGGAAAATCTTACGAAATATTACCAGGGGGGAGCGGGGTCAAAAAATCCTCAAAAATACCCTACGTAATTAATAGACGCCCCTTTATGAAATGTTTCGTAGTCTCTAATGGGAATATATTGTACGTTTCTAGTTTTTATAGCATTTAAAGGGGACAAAACTAGAATATTCATATTTTTAATTTACGGGACTAATATGGTTTGATAAAATAAAGCTTGATTGGATGTTAGATAAATTTAAAAATCCTTTAATAACCAACATCTGAAAACTATATAAAAAAAAGTCATCTCTGTATTATGTGCACTTTTATTTAAATATTTACGTATTAGAAAAGAATAAAACATCCAACAGTACTGAAAAGATTTTTTAATGAATTCATATGTACATTTTTAGATTTAAAAAATACATGAAAATCACATAAGATTTGAACAACAAACTTAGAGGGATAATATAACCAAAACATAATAAAGAAACAAGTTTTTTCCCTTCTATCTTTATTGGTCCTGTGTTTATTACCCTTTCTCCTGGTTTTCTCTGCTTCATCTCTATCTGCCTTGTCTCGTTATCTGGTTAATCTCTTTTATTGGGTTTATCTGCTATACTTCCTCTACTCTTTCTTTACAAATTAGTATATTTAATAAAATTCTTTTTTTTTTAATTTTTTTCTCTCAACCTATTATAATCAAAACTTTCACCCTTTACCTACTTTTTCTTTATTAATTAATTTTTACTTTTCATTCAACATACACTCTATTATTCACTCAAAAGCATTCTTTTATCTTTAAAACTCTACAAACATCCAAAATATACCATACTTCGAATATCTATACCAAAAGCAGCAATTTAATTGAAAGAAATAATTATAAAAAGTTATACCTAATTAAATTCCAAATTCAAAATTTTATTTAATTTCATATAATAACTATGTTTCTTCTTCTTAATAAATGTTTACTTTCCTCTTTCTTTCTCTTCTACTCTTTAATTTTTTATATTTTCCATTTATTTATCTCATTTTTTCTTTATTTCTTTAATACTCTCTTTTTTATCTTATTAATACTAATTTCTCTTTTTATATTTTTAAGTTGTTTTTCTTCATTAGCTTCTTTTCTTATTTCTTCTAGTTCTATGTTTATTTTTTTTTGTCGTATATTTCTAACTTCTTTGTTTATTTCTACACTTCTATTTTCGTTTTATTTATCTTTTTCTAATTCAAATTTGTCTTCTTTTAATTTCTTTGTTTCTTCAATGTTATCATCTTTACTCAATGTCCAGTTCTAAATTTTCTTTTTTTTTCTTTTTCTTGAAATCAAGAAAAGATAGAGACTGTCAAAAGAACACGAAAAAAACAGAGATTTGATGAAAAATCAAGATTTAGAAAAAAAAAAAATAAAACATGAAGTAAATACTTCATGTTTTATTTTTTTTCTAAATCTTGATTTTTTATCAAATCTCTTTTTTTTTCGTGTTCTTTTGACAGTCTTTATCTTTTCTTAAATGTTCTCAATATTCTTCTTTTCCTTTTATTCTATCTTGTTCTATCTTGCATCAATTAACATTTACGCTGGCATTCCTTTTATTAGTTGTTTTATTAACTTTTCTATTTTATTTTCCATTTAAACTATTTTTTATTTAATTCTTAAAAATCTTTAATAAGTTTCTGTTTGTCCACTCTAGACCAATCTAGACTCTCTTCCACTTCTTCATTTGATTAACTCTCTTCTTTCTCTAAATCCATTTATTTTTTAATTATCTATCACATCTATAACAATTTTGAAATTGGAGTTGTATTTTGATTTACTTATGCATTTGAATGTTTATCAACTTATCTAATTACTTAAGAAAATAACAGTTATTTATAGTTAATTGTCGTTATTTCAATTATAATTATTTACTATTAATATTTAAATACTAACTACAAGTAGTTTTTTTAATTTTGCGTAGATCTGAAGAAACATGTTATTTCTGAATACATTGTTGAATGTATAATTTTTTAATTAGTTTTATATGAATTAATCGCTTTTTGTTCCCAATTTCGCATTCTTTAAATTGTAATTGATACCTTTTCCAGGTTTGTTAACAATACTTTAAATATCTAAGAATACAAATTCAAATCTGATTTTAAATAAAATAATTATTACTTACGAGACATAAAATAAAGCCTGGTTAGATGTTAGATAAATTTAAAAATCCTTTGATAACCAACATCTAAAAACTTTTTAAAAAAAGTCATCTCTGTATCATATTATGTGCACTTTTATTTAAATATTGACGTATTAGAAAAGAAAAATATCCAACAGTACTGAAAAGATTTTTTAATGAATTCATATGGAAATTTTTAGATTTAAAAAATCTGATGTGTCCAACACATGACTTTCCTATCTAGTTATTACAGGCTTTTTCCGTTTATTGTGTACAACCTATTGCAGCATCTCTATAAATGTTTAGAGGATAAACTAAATATATACATTGTCCACATACATCTACCGCGAAACATTTTTCTATAGATATTCATTGAAAATGAAAATACTGAAAAATTTAAATTTAGCACTTTTCCTACAATTTTTCCATTACGGTCCATTTAAAAAAAATCATGTATGAACAAATATTATAGAGATCGATATAGCAAACAACTTTTATTTCAACAATTTTCATAAAAATCAGAATTTTGCACATTTTGTCAAATTTCTCGAATACGGACCATTTCAGGAAATTTTTACTTAAGGCAAAAATTATAGATAATAATATTAGAAGTAACTTTTATTTGAACAATTTTCTTCTCCAAACATAAATAACAGATATATTCAATAAAATATAAAAACGGCCTCCCATAAAGTACCCCCCCCCCAGATGTTCCGACTTTGTCCAAAATCTAATCATTTCACGTCAGGCCGAAATAAAACTTAAGTTTAAAATTTATTGATTTTTTCTTTATTTCGAAATTTGCACATTTTCTCAAATATCTCGAATACGGTCCATTTTAGAGAAATTATCTATGGGACAAAAATTATAGAGAATTATATTATAAACAACTTTTGTTTAAAAAATTTTTATAAAAAAAAATATTTTTTTACATTTTGTCAAATTTCTCGAATACGGACCATTTTAGAAAAATTTTGTAAATAACAAAAATTATAGATAATAAAATAAGAAGTAACTTTTATTTAAAAAATTTTCTTCCCCAAACGTAAATAACAGATATATTCCATAAAATATAAAAATGACCACCCATAAAGTACCCCCCCAGATGTTCCGACTCTGCCCAAAATCTAATCAGCTCATTAGACGCTGGAATAAAGCTTAAGTTTGAAATTTGGTGTTTTTCCGTGTATCGGTTCATGAGTTATGCGTTATACAGACACACACACACACACACACACACACACACACACACACACACACACACACACACACACACACACACACACACACAGACACACACACAGACACACACACACACACACACACACACACACACACACACACACACACACACACACACACACACAGACACACACACACACACACACACACACAGACATCATCGCGAAAATAGTCAAAACGGATTCAGGGGACCTCAAAACGTAAAAGAGGTCGAAAAAAATCATGATTCCTATACTTTCCTTATATCTGTATACAAATAGGAAAGTAAAAATCTGATGTGTCCAACACATGACTTTCCTATCTAGTTATTACAGGCTTTTTCCGGTTATTTTGTACAACCTATTGCAGCATCTCTATCAATGTTTAGAGGATAAACTAAATATATACATTGTCTACATACATCTACCGCGAAACATTTTTCTATAGATATTCATTGAAAATGAAAATACTGAAAAATTTAAATTTAGCACTTTTTCTACAATTTTTCCATTACGGTCCATTTTAAAAAAATCATGTATAAACAAATATTATAGAGATCGATATCGCAAACAACTTTTATTTCAACAATTTTCATAAAAATCAGAATTTTGCACATTTTGTCAAATTTTTCGAATACGGACCATTTCAGGAAATTTTTACATAAAGCAAAAATTATAGATAATAATATTAGAAGTAACTTTTATTTGAACAATTTTTTTCTCCAAACATAAATAACAGATATATTCCATAAAATATAAAAACGGCCTCCCATAAAGTACCCCCCAGATGTTCCGACTTTGTCCAAAATCTAATCATTTCACGTCAGGCCGAAATAAAACTTAAGTTTAAAATTTAATGTTTTTTTCTTTATCCATTTTTGAGTTTTCTTCAAATTTCGAAATTTACACATTTTCTCAAATATCTCCAATACGGTCCATTTTAGAGAAATTATCTATAGGATAAAAATTATAGAGAATTATATTACAAACAACTTTTGTTTGAACAATTTTTATAAAAAAAAATATTTTTTTACATTTTGTCAAATTTCGCGAATACGGACCATTTTAGGAAAATTTTGTATATAACAAAAATTATAGATAATAAAATAAGAAGTAACTTTCATTTGAAGAATTTTCTTCCCCAAACGTAAATAACAGATATATTCCATAAAATATAAAAATGACCACCTATAAAGTACCCCCCCAGATGTTTTGACTCTGTCCAAAATCTAATCAGCTCATTAGACGCTAGAACAAAGCTTAAGTTTGAAGGTTGGTGTTTTTCCGTGTATCGGTTCATGAGTTATGCGTTATACAGACACACACACACACACACACACACACACACACACACACACACACACACACACACAGACACACACACAGACACACACACACACACACACACACACACACACATCATCGCGAAAATAGTCAAAACGGATTCAGGGGCCCTCAAAACGTAAAAATCCGTCGAAAACTCGAGGTCGAAAAAAATCATGATTCCTATACTTTCCTTATATCTGTATACAGATAGGAAAGTAAAAATACATGAAAATCACACAGGATTTGAACAACAAACTTCGAGGAACAATATAACCAAAAACATAATAAAGAAACATTTTTTCCTTTTATCTTTATTGCTCCTGTGTTTATTACTGCTCCCCTGGTTTTCTCTGCTTTTCCTCTGTCTACCTTGTTTCGTTATCTGGTCAATCTGTTTTATCTATTAGTATATTTTATAAAATTATATATTTACCTTTTTTTAATTTAGTTTTCTCAACCTATTATAATCAAAACTTTCACCTTTTACCTACTTTTTCTTTATGCTATTTTGATATCGTACTCTGATTTGTACACTTTTCTAATTAATTTTTACTTTTCATTCAACATAACTTTATTAATCACACAAAAGCATTATCTTATCTTCAAAACTCTACAAACATCCAAAATATACCAATCCATAGTTGTTTCAACAAATCGGAGCCAACTGTGGATGAAGATCCTGCTAAAATTTCCATTGAACGATAAAGTTCTGATGGTTTACGATCTCCTAAATCCGTATTAGATAGGAGTTCTTCTAATTTCGTTTCCTCGCTAATAGAATGACGTTGAATAAGGGTATTTTTTAATTGATGATAATTTTGATTTTTTGGGTCTTTAATTTTATCCCAGACTGTTAAAATAACCTCTTGTGGCAAAGATGCGAGTATGTATTCATATTTTGTGGAATCACGAGTAACTTTTTTCAAACTAAACTGACTATCTGCTTGCAAAAACCAAGCTTCTGGACATTGAGTCCAGAATTGAGGTAATTTGATAGAAGTAGAAATTTGTTCTATGGCATTATTTGAATTTGTATCCGTTTTATCTGGCATTATTTAATATTAGATACTAAAGAGGGTGTGTACAAACATATGATATTTAATGGATGTTCTTTACGTTTAGTTACGTTTTATTTTAAAATTGGACTTTATAAGTGTTCCTTTACTGGTCTGCCTATGCTTCTTACGGACAACGGTGCAACGGTACTTGCTGTAAGGGGACTGTGAAAGGTACTCATCGTATCCAGGAAGAAGAATATATACAAATATTTTCAAAAATTTTGGACCATAAACGAAATCGGGGTCACCAATATATTTGTGGGGGTATGATGTTCCTTATCCCACAAATATCTTCGTTTGAATATTGATATTATTAATTGATGGACGTACAAATTAATATTTTTTTATTTTGACAATATTCTAATCTTTCAAAATTATTTTTTTTATGAATCTATAGTTACCACATATAATGACTAAACTCTAACTATACATTGTAACTAAAAGTCTTATAAGTCTAACATGCTACATATACCATACATCGAATATCTAAGTATACCATAAGTAGCAATTTAACTGAAAGAATTCATTATATAAAGTCATACCTAACTAAATTCCAAATTCAAAATTTTCAATACTTCAAAACTTTCAAGCCCCACGTACCAGTCTTAATTTTATTCGAATTTTATTCTTATTTCATATAGTAACTATCTAATATCTTAATAAATATATAATATCTTAATAAATGTTTACTTTCCTCTTTCTTTCTATTCTTTAAATTTTTTATATTTTCCATTCATTTATCTAATTTTTTCTTTATTTCTTTAATACTCTTTTTTTTCTTATTGACACATATTTCTCTTTTTTTAAGCTGCTTTTCTTCATTAACTTCTTTTTCTTTAATTTCTTTTCATATTTCTTTCCGTCCTATGTTTATTTTTTTGTCGTATATTTCTAACTTCTTCTGTTTATTACTACACTTTTATTTATCTTTTTCTAATTCAAACTTGTTTTTTTAATTTCTTTGTTTTATTATCTTTATCCAATGTCCAGTTCTTTTAATTTTCTTTTTTTTTTCTTTATCTTGATTTACTTCATGTTTTATTTTTTTTTTAAATCTTTATTTTTTATCAAATATTTTTTTGCGTGTTTTTTTGACTGTCTTTATCTTCTCTTGAATGTTCTCAACATTCTTCTTTTTCTTTTATTTTATCTTGTTCTATCTTTCATCAAACAATATTGGGCATTTCTTTTATTAACTTTTTTATTTTATTTTTTATTTGTACTACTTTTTATTCATTTCTCGAAAATCTTTAATAAGTTTCTGTTCGTCCACTCTAGACCAATGTAGACTCTATTCCACTTTTTCAGACTAATCCTCCATTTGATTCTTCGTTCTCTAAATCCATTTATTTTTTAATTATCAATCACATCTATAAACATTTTGAAATTGGAGTTATATTTTGATTTACTTTTATATATGAATGTTTATCAACTTATTTAAGTACCTAGAAAATAACAGTTATTTATAGATAATTATCGTTATTTCAATTTTAATTATTTATTATTAATATTTAAATACTAATTACAAATATTTTTTTTAAATTTTGCGTAGATATGAAGAAACAGGTTATTTCTGAATAAATTGTTGAATGCATAATTTTTTAATTGGTTATTTGTGAATCAACAGCTTTTTTTGTTCCCAATTTTGTATTCTTTAAATTGTAATTGGCAGCTTTTCCAGGTTTGTTCATAATAATTATTACTTTAAATATATAATATAAAATAATTTGAATCTGATTGTGAATAAAACAATGTATTACTTACGAGACTTAAGAAACTTATTGGAAACAAACAAAAATATATTCAGAATATTTTAGAAATCTGTCATAGAATTTAGCAACTTTTACCAAGTTTGCAGCAACAGATCACCACATATTTTTAATACATATTGAGTATAGTCTTTAACAAATGCATTATAATTATTTGTATCAAATTGTCAAAGCCATAGCCAGGAGAAATGTTATAAATTCGAAGCAGAAAAGAATGAAGAAAATTGCTAAAAATACTCGTTTGTGTCTTTTACCTTTTACTTTACCTTTTTCTCTGTGATAGATTCTTGGCCTTCTTTTATTTTATTTTTTATTGTACTTTATATTTTCGCCTTCTTTTCCTCTTATTTTCGTCTTATTTTCGTCTTATTTTCGTCTTATTTTCGTCTTATTTTCGTCTTATTTTCGTCTTATTTTCGTTTTATTTTCGTCTTATTTTCGTCTTATTTTCGTCTTATTTTCGTCTTATTTTCGTCTTATTTTCGTCTTATTTTCGTCTTATTTTCGTCTTATTTTCGTCTTATTTTCGTCTTATTTTCGTCTTATTTTCGTCTTATTTTCGTCTTATTTTCGTCTTATTTTCGTCTTATTTTTGTCTAATTTTTGTCTAATTTTTGTCTTATTTTCATCTTATTTTCATCTTATTTTCGTCTTATTTTCGTCTTATTTTCGTCTTATTTTCGTCTTATTTTCGTCTTATTTTCGTCTTATTTTCGTCTTATTTTCGTCTTATTTTCGTCTTATTTTCGTCTTATTTTCGTCTTATTTTCGTCTTATGTTCGTCTTATTTTCGTCTTATTTTCGTCTTATTTTCGTCTTATTTTCGTCTTATTTTCGTCTTATTTTCGTCTTATTTTCGTCTTATTATCGTCTTATTTTCGTCTTATTTTCGTCTTATTTTCGTCTTATTTTCGTCTTATTTTCGTCTTATTTTCGTCTTATTTTCGTCTTATTTTCGTCTTATTTTCGTCTTATTTTCGTCTTATTTTCGTCTTATTTTCGTCTTATTTTTGTCTTATTTTCGTCTTATTTTCGTCTTATTTTCGTCTTATTTTTGTCTTATTTTCGTCTTATTTTCGTCTCATTGCTTGCTACAGTAACCTGTTTTCTGTGATTTTTTGTGATTTTTTACATATACACAAACTGTTTTAGTTCTAGATAATAGACGATAGGTTTTTGTTTTAAATGGTTTTTTATTATAAATATCTTGATATTTATGTATATTGCCATGCATCATGTAAAACGGTAGTTTAGCAATTTTAATTTGCCAATAGATTATGTGAGATTATCTAACTTTACAAGGATTACATAGATTATGTGGTATTAGTTTTTCTGTTATACGTTTGTCGTGCAATTTGTTAACAACAATATTATAAGTATTTACGTTTGAAGTAATTAGTGTAAGTTGAAATGGAAGAGAAACATTTTATTAAATAATATTTCTTTTAATTATTGATTTTTATATATAAAGATGTAAGTAGTTTAAATTAAATATTTCATTGCATTTCGTTTTGGTATATGGTATATTCAGTGGAATTTTTATTTGTTTTCCTACTTGTTGATTGTTTTCTTACGTAAAATATGTCTATTATTTTTTATCTTATCGTTTACCAATGGCACTACCTCTAGCTCGTTATATGATCCTGGGTTCTTCGTCCATAGCTCAATAACAAAAGCTAGAATTATGAGCAAATTGCGTGTTTTTGTTTATTTTGGATTTTCTACGTGTTTTTGCACATTTTGTCATTTTTGGTAAATCCGGCCTTTATGTACCTTTTTCAAAATTTGTATACTATTACTATTACTAAACCTTTCTACAATACGATTTTGGATCAATAACAGAATATGGTTGGTTTGTTAAGGGTTTTTTAGGAAAATGTACCTTTTCGAGGTTTAATGCTTAAATATTTGAAAATCCCTATCTTTTGCCCTTGTATAATAAACAATTATCAATATTATCATTATCAGTTGTACAGACGGTAACTGTATTAGAGTTTAGTTTTGTTGTCTATGCCAAAAAGTAATAAACACATATTTTTTAAAATTTTAGAAGTTTTGTGAGTTTGTTTAGAAAGATGACTTTTAAGTTAGGTGCATGGATCAAAGTGTATCCGGAACTTTTTCTAGAAGGAGATAAAGAATTTTATAAAATATGAAGTAAATCTTTAAGTTAAAGTTTTTCTATCTCTCTCACCCACCCCATAACTAAATTCCAGAGTGGTATTGTGACGGCCCACCCCTGGTACCCCCTGTTTGTTCGCTATTTTACTTTTTGAAATGTTATTATTTACCTCACAAGTTTATTTTACCTTAAATTCTATACTTACTGTATTTGGCCTTTTTTCTTAAGTAGTAGAAGTGATCGTCTAGTTAATTAATAATCTATACACCCACGTTGTGATAATGTTAATTAAGGTAAACCAGGATTCGATGCAAAGTTTGGTGCAAATTGATAAATAAAACATACAAATTCATATTTAAACTTTTTAATTTTTTATACTTTAAATGTAATGCAATAATTAGCAAAGTATATTACAGTTGTTACTATTTACTGAGATCTCACTTGAGTCCCGTTCAAACGTGACCATATTTATTTGCTATCAATATATATTTTTTAGGTTGATGATCAACGGAGTTAAAGAACAGCGTCCATTCGCCAGTTAGTTAACTACTGTATTTATGTTTATATTCTTATTTAGGTTGATGACCAACTGAGTTAACGAACAGCGCCAATTCGGCAGTTGGTTAACTACTTGATTGATGTTGATTTGATTATATTCTAGATGTACAGAGGATGATGCACCCTCTTGGGTAAATATTTCGACGATTATAGAGGTGATGACCAATGAAAGTAACGAACAGCGCCAATTCGCCAGTTGGTTACTTTACTATTTTGATTTCACATATACTTCGTTTCAAACATACTAGAACGGGTTGCTTAGCATATAGGTGTCCCCCCCCCCCCTTGAGCGAACGAACAGTGTATTCGCCAGTTTTTTTTAGTTTAACACCCTTTAGACCTCCCGTGCTACACCCTAATCCATCTGTAGTCTGGCAGCACTGCAGCCTGCGGTTTATTGTACCACTATTTGAAGGTCCTACTACTTTCTCATTTACACCCTCATTCATTCTCATTAATTCCACGTCGTCGATAGTTAAACGCTAGTCGGATGAATCCCGTGGTGACACGGCCCATGGTGGGACCTCCCAGCGATGACCTATCCACGACATGACCGGAGAGATCACTGCTTAACTGTTGCGAGTAAGTGGATGCACACTACGCTGTATTCAAAAGTTGGTTACTCTTACTATTTAACTTTACCATCTTGGTTTGTACAATTTATCCAAGATAGCACATCCCTGTATACCTCTTAAATATAGATTTTTATAATTTCTATTGAAATGACTTAATACAACCCTGTATATTTTTTAATATTGATTATTATAATTTCTATTGAAATTATTTAATACATCCCTGTATATTTCTTAATATTGATTTTTATAATTTCTATTGAAATACTCAAAAATTCACCCATCGATAACAGATGTTTATCCTTACTGTCTTTCGGGGTGTATGACCTGAAGGCCATGTGGTTTATTGGTTACATTGAGAATATTTTAAAGAAAATGACAGGTCATACATTTAAACGAAATCCCGGTGGTATTTCAGAGGAAGTTACATAAATCTTTTGACTCAACATTGAAAATACAGACATTAGATTATGTACTAATTTAATCTAGCATTGTGACGGCGTCGATTTAGGTACGGCGCAGTGTTGAGCGTCACCTAGCGTCGAAGCGCCTAGCGCTGTGGTGGAAAGGAAGGTATTTAATACGGTACTGCATTGGGACAGATATACGGTAGAATTATTTAGGTGGTGCGGGACGTGATGAAGGGTGTCGACAAGGATATTATGAAGGAAATATTTGGGGGCGCCAAGCGTCAAAAAGTAGAGCGATGGGACGCTGGGCTTCGGAATGAATGTAACGTAGGACATATTCAGATTATGCGGAATGTGACAGCGTTCGAAACGTAGGGAGTAGGCTGGCAGGACGTTGGGCGTCGAGACGTTGACAACTTCGGGGATATGAGGTATTGTAGGATAGACATCGTTTAGAAAGAGCGTTTTAGGAAAGGTACATAATATACAGGGTGTTTCAATAAGATATGTCATAAAGTTTGCTGTTGCGATTTTTTCTTCGAAATTTTTGCTAGTGCTGTAGATTTGAAAACCCAACATTCTAAAGGGAAAAAAAATTTATGACATACCTTTTTGAAACACCCTGTATAACTAGATACAGATAATTGATTGCTTAAATGTAAATTTATAAAATTAATGCTTACACATCAAAAAATAAATGAATCCGAGCTCATTTGGGTCTGGCTTCTTATACTAAATTTAATTGGCTTTTTGTGACTTCTAAGTTTTTAGTTCCCAGCGAAATATGAATGTGGGTGCAAAGTGGGTGGATTATCTATTATGTGCCTTGAGAGCTTTGTGTATCAAAATATTGTCGAAATCGGTCTTAACATCGTAACTAGAAAGATAAGCGAGTGTTTTAATGATAATTACTTCATGAAAAGAAATATGGTTGGTTCCCAGACACGTGCACGAAATTTGGATATTTTACGGACGTGGTTATAGATATTATTTATTAGGTGTCGCAAATAAGATTTAACCATCTAAGAGATTTTTCGTTAAATGAAGGATTTTGAATTTAATAAGAATGAAATATTATATTTAATAAATGGAATTAATAAATTATTAAGGTACCTGGGTGCAGTAGGTTACATTATTAAATTTCTAATTATTTTTCCTAATTCTCATATTTTAAGTACTGATCAGTATTGACCAGCATTGTGAAACTCCACTTCTTAAACGGAATTTGGAAAATTCCTCTAAGTTTAAGCAGTTCAAAAATAGAAGGAGGACACATTTAAATTTATTTATGTCAAATGGTGATTGCATTGAACATTTCTCTGTATAAAGTTAATCATCCTTGTCTCAAAACCATTTAAAACATATTAAAGACGGTCATGTGCTCGCGTATCTAGATGTTCATTATTAGCAACTTTAAACAAATGTATACGTGACAATAACCGCATCCCCGAATTGCATCAGCGCGAAACACTTAAGGTTAACTAGTTTCAGTCACTTTCTTTGATAGACAAAAAACATCAGACGAGTCTGTGCTTCGCTAGAGGTCAGACGTGTTCTCATTACAATCACAACAGTTTTTCTGTTATATAAATCACCTAAGTTCTCTGAGCAAAGATAATGATAAATAAAATTAAATGTGAAACCATAATGCAGTGTTATAAGTAGATTTATACCAGATAATTTAACATCTGTTTACTCTTATATAGAAAAGCATTTAATTAAAGCTATTATTATAAAATTTTAAGTGGTTACAGGGTTTAATTATTTAATAAGAATTATTTAGATTTATTGTGTTATTAATATTATGTTTGTACAAATATATAAGTTAATTCACTTTGTATAAAAATTGTGCATTTACCTATATTGTCTATATGTTAACATTTCTGTCTTTTTCATAAAAACTCTTTTCCACTACAAGCGCATTTTCCTTCAATTTTTGTTGCCTATAAATCCGATCTTACTCATAATACAAAAATCTGTAGGTATACTAGTATTATGCAAGGTTCGTTTTTGTGATAGGACCAAGATAAAAACTACTGTTTAAGATTGACCATTTACTTAAAAACTGGCAAATTTTTTTAGACTAAATCAAAAGATCTCTTTCTTTTACGATTTTCTTTAAATGTTCAACTGAATTCTGTTCATAAGGAAAGTGCTGACACCTTGTTAAATATAAAAATAGTTCTTTTACTGGTTTACTCATAAATCTCCTTATACATCGCATTTTTTTTCTCTGCCAACTATTGGATACTTTACCCTATTAATATGTTTATTGTTATGATTATATGAAAATAATTATTAACATCTTTATTAAATTTCAAAAATATTACAATTTATTTTTTATTACTAGCATCAAATTAATTAAACTTAATGTATTTCTACTTTTCGCCGGTGCTGTATTCAATTACTTTACTAATTAAAACATGCATGTTAATTCGTTTTTAATTGTTGTACACGATAATTCGAGTGTCTACTTCGATACGATTTTAGACGGATTCTGTCGACTTTAAAATGCGAATCTAAGGTCATGACAATTATGAAAAATATCTATTTTTAAAGAATCGGAATTTATGCTAGGTTTTTATTACAAATATGTTATTTAATTCTATTTTTGTGAAACTAATAATAATTGAATTTAAATAAGAATAATTTATTGACCGTAGCAGAATTTTATAAAAATAAAAAGTTCCTTGGTTTATTCGGTCGTTTTTATTTTCTATTGTTTAGCACAGCACTACATATGTTTCGGAAAACTTTTCCATCTTCGGGTGCAGACAAGTTTCAAAAAAAATATGGGGACGATTACAAACAAATTAATTTAAGCAGATGAAAGTTATTTATTTAATCCAAAAAACACATAAAAAATATATTATTAAAAATAAACTACACTGCTAAATAAAAAAGTCATGTGCAAGAAACCAAAAGGAATAAAATGACAAAAGAATATTAGAGGAACTGACACAACATACCTAAAATTGTAGATTTGATTTTAATTGGGGGTGGGCAAGCATGCTTTACGATTTCATCATCTTCAGTATCATCAAATGACAGCTTTCTAGTTTGCACCTGTAATCAGCCTCGGAATGTAGATCTGAGGTAACTTCGACTTTTTTTAATTTGGTACATCACTTATCATTATTATCATCTAAAATAAAAGAACTATTAAAATACATACCACTGAAAATTCTTAAAGATAGAAAGTAAATTGTGTATCTAGTTGTAAAATCTGAGGGGGTTACTTCACCGGAGATTGAGGTAGTATCCCCAAAAACTACCTTCTTAGAGGTATACATATAGTCTGAGTTTATAATAAAAGTAATTTAAAAAAAAAGATCATATATTATATGAGACGATAAAAGGTATCTAAATCAAGTGACCCCCTACAAATATTTTATTTTTAAATAAACTATTAAAAATACACTAAAAGAACTCATAATTACAAAATAAAAGTATAACATTACTCACCAGTCTTATATTATATAATATTTCTTTATAAAGGCGGCCAAGACTTGTTTTTTACGCAGCATCGGCCATTTTCTGCTTACCTCACAACCGCCAGACCGTCATCATCCGGTTTTTCAAACTCAACAATACCATACATCTATAAAATACCAAATTCGGTTTAATATACTTTTTTAAGACCGACCAGAAAATATACACTTTCTGGCCAATTTTTCGTCCAGAAAGTAACGTTTTGGCGGTCTAGACCAGAAAGTAGACTCTAGGGACCGGTAAAAATAGTCTATACCGGTCCCTCTTTTTCAATGTTTCCAATCGCTGTTTGATCATCCAGCCTGCCTTGCAATTTATTGTCAAGTGACAGTTCGTTGATATTTAATTTATTGTTTATGTCAAACTTGATTTGTGAGTTTTCAAATTTACAAATAATATGGATTCAGATGCTGAAAATGAAATTCCACAAGATATTTTAGAAACAGCGAAGAAAGCTATTTACGATTTATTACCAATAAAATCAAAAACTCGCTATGAAAAGACATACGATTCATTTAAAAATTGGTACCGAGAAAAAAAAGTAGAAAATGTAAACGAAGAAGTGCTTTTGGCATATTTTGCCGAAAAATCACAAAAACTGGCTCCTTCATCATTATGGATCCTATATTCTACGCTGAAATCTACGATGACTGTAAAAGATAATGTAAATATCAACAATTTTTTCAAATTAATAGCGTTTATTAAAAAGAAATCGGTTGGTCATATAGCAAAGAAATCTAAGATTATGTCAAGAGAACAAATCGAAACATTTCTAAACAATGCTCCCGATATCGAATATCTTATGCTTAAGGTAAGTTAAAATCAAAGAAATGAAGTAAAAACTGATTACAATAAATTTTAATTCTATTCTAGGTGCTTTTAATTATGGGTTCCGCAGGTGCATGTCGCCGCGAAGAACTCGTTAATATGACACTTAATGATATCGAGGATAAGGAAACAATGTTGATAGTTAAAATCCCCATAACCAAAACGAATACCACCAGAACGTTTATTGTAAATTTCTTTGGGATTTGCAACTTTATAGGAATTATTTGCAATTGAGGCCACCGCATACCAACCATAAACGACTATTTATGTTTTTTTTAAATGGGAAGTGTTCAACCCAAGCAGTAGTTTTGCATTCTGTGGGAAAAGCCCCTAGCAAAATCGCCTCCTATCTTAAATTGGAAAATCCAAGCGAATTCACAGGTCACTGCTTTCGTCGAAGCTCAGCGACTCTGCTAGTAGATGGAGGGGATGATCTTATAAATTTAAAACGGCACGGAGGAAGTAAATCCTCAACCGTAGCAGAAGGTTACCTTGAAAATTCAATGAAAAACAAAATTTGTTGGCAAACAAAATCCATGCGGGGTGATCCACAAACAATATGCAGCAAATTAATTTTGTTAGTACCGCTACAAAAAACATAACAATTCCCACATTTGAACATTTAACATAAATATTCACAAATAATGTATTTGGCCAATTTAGGCATTATCTAGTTTCTGTTTAGTTGTATGTAGTATTTGTTGATTATTACTTAATTATAACTATAAAATAAAATAAATAAAATTAGTTTACATTAAAAAGTCGGTCTTAAAAAAAATATTGTACGTCACACGACCGGAAATTAGTGTTTTACAGGTCTCATCAAGCTTCCAGGACTCACCTACGGCTCGCCCTGGAATCTGCTTGTCTCGACCTGTAAAACACTACTTTCCGGTCTTGTAACGTAAATTACTATTATTATTTTGTCACATTCTATTTTTTACCTTTTTCTAAAACATCTTATCAAATAAAGTACAATTTAAAAATGCACCACGTTCACGAGGTCACAGCTGTCACAAGAATCATGAAGATGGAGTAAACAAAACAACAATGACAATTGACATATGACATTGCCAGAAATATACGAAAAAATAACGTAATTAGGACGAATTCTAATAGCGGATTCGACTCAAATACTCTTGCTCGATGACAAAGCGCTTTTAGTTCTGAATTGATTTTGGGCAGCATTTTTATAATTCAACTTTATATCTAGCAGTGCACACAGTAAGCGCGAGCTAGAGTTCGACATTAGTGTAGCGCATATTTATCGTTATTCGACTGGCACAGTTAGCACTTGCCATTTCAAATTTTTAACAAATTTTTAACGATATTTATTTATAGTTCCTAAACCAAAAATTAAATCTCTATTAATTACAAAGATTTTCCATTATCACTAATAATAAACAAACAGATGGTAATATATTTAAAAATATAAAATAATTCATAACATCCAAAATTACACTGGCACTGAAAAAAAGTACAGTTCCAAAGAATTCGAACTTTGAGCAAGAGCGCCTGCCAGTCGAACAAAATTTTCACTATACCTTGATACCGAGCAATTTCAGTCGAATGCAATAATTGACTTTTAATTAATTAGGTTCTGTCAGTCGAAAAAACACCACTTAAAAAAGTCGAACTAAATGCGCATTAATGCAGCCAGTCGAATCCGCTATAAGTGACGTCTATTCTGTCATCAATGCGACGTCAAATACACGTTACTGATTAGGATATTGTATTTCGGAAAAATTAATACTAAAAAATTACGTCATAATGACGAGTCTGTCTTGACGTCTAATTAACGTTACAAAAGCGACGTCAGAGTAACGTCATTAATTGGGATAGTGACCTTTCTGACGAGTAAACTCAAAAAATCACGTCATAATGACGGCACCTTGCTGCTTGGGTATATCCCCAGCTAGCACATAACGTTGCTAAGCCTTTCGGCGATGTTGCATTAAGGGAACGTAATAACATTACTGTACAACGTAAATGTAACGTTCATCAGAAGTTGTGGAGGGAAATCAAAACCTCGCAAAACTTCTATTTGTTATTTACCTAGTTAACCTACCGTAAACATTACAAATCTGAATTCAGAACGTTTAGTTTTATGTCAATTGTCACTTGTCAGTTTTTCTTGTCAATTGTCTTTTTTAATGGTTTATTTTTCGACATCAAGAATTTATTTTATAAATAATTATTATTTATACATTCGAATAGATTTGGTAAGGGTCCTCTATAAAATAGATAAATATTTTCTAAACCATTGTCTTTGTTTCAGATTACAATGCCTGATGTAAATTTATTATTTCATTCATTAAGTATCTTTAGCAGTCGATGCCGATGACACCAAATAAAAAAAAACTACAATAAATACAAAGAATTGCAGATCAATCGTTGTAAACCAGAAGATAAACATTTAACCGAATGTCCGGCAACATTTTACACCAAATACTTATAAAAGGTAATTATACTTTATCGAACTAAAAATACATTTTAAAAATATTATTTTTTAGGTTTCCTTCGAAATTCTAGGAATTTTAGAAGCAAAAGTAAATACTACAGAAGTGTAAAGAAGAATATAACACCTGAAGTTTTATAAAAAGTGAATCTATAGGTACATGATATGTCAGGTATATCATTATTTTGTTTTTGACATACTCTTTATATTTTATTTAAAAGCTTCGATATTTTGCTGTTAAATAAAATGATTACGATTATAAAAGTGAGTTGTTGCATAGTTGTAAAAAATTTGGGTGTTTTTGAAGAAAATAACTCGAATTGAGGCAGTTTTAGACATAGTTTGTGGCTACATTTTAAATGATTTATCTTTAAGGATATTTTTGTTTGTGGTGGTATTTAAAGTAAAACCGTAAGGATATTTTGCATCCATTGAACCAAAAATGTAATTGCTTTGTTTTTTGACTTGTGGCGTTTTTTGATTGAGCCATCGATATATCTACTTTGGAAATCAAGCATAAAATTTGTAAAATTCAAACAAATTTCAATACACTAACATTGGTTGTTTTATTTAAAACAACAAAGTAAGGCATATTTTTTAATTTCTATATAATTTCCTTTAATTAATAATAGGTAAACAAGTTATCAATTTCTTTTTTATTCAATGTATTGAGAAGTAAAATCTTTTTATATAAAAATATAATTTATTCTCTTCCAATAAATTGTCATATTTAGGTTACATTATAGCACTTTATAAATATCTATGCAAAAAAAGTTAAAAGGCTTGATTTAAAAAAGATATATCTCTGCGTCTTAGGTAAGAAATCAGCGAACTTAGCTATCGTCTAGTAATCTAATATAATAATATGTACCTAGTCATTGTTGTATTCGTTTATTATTTTTCAGCAATCTAGCTTTATCATCGTTCACCATTTAAGGTTTTAGTGAACCTTTACAATATTGGTACCTTATTATACTATTTAGCTAATTTTGTCCAATCGTTCAGTGCTTTCTAGGTAGCTTCTTCTATCCCACATGTGTACTTGTGTTTGTGATATAAGGTGTGTTCTTTTATTCAATAATTGTTATATCAGTGATTGATGTAATTTATCTATTCTGCAGTCGTTTTATATTTGAACTCTTATATTTTAGGTTAACTTAAATGATTGATTATCCTCACCATTCGTCTATCACATATCCATCGGCTTTTAAAGCCGATGGATGCCTTGGCTCATTGATGAACTCACCGCTGGAGAAAAGAATGATTGACACATACAATCGTCTTTCCATCACTTAATTTACGAACGGTTTGCTGCAAGCGCTGGATACAGCACTGAATAAAAGAACACGCCTACACCTACCTCTACTTTTGTGCTATTGGTACTTGATTTCAAGAACATTTTAATAATAAATTTATATAAATATTTTGTTTTATTTGAAATTTTCATGTCTCGATTGAGATTTTACTATAGCCTCAATTTCAGCCTCTCTGTATTACATTACACAATGTGTGTCCATGGATGGACTTAATTATTCTTGTAAAAATATTTATTTTAAATTAAAGAAAAAGTTATTTTTCATAATTTCTCAATGTGAATCGAATTTATTTAACAAGCAAGAAATTATGAAGAATTACTTTTTTAATTTAAAATAAATATTTTCACAAGTATAGTTAAGCCCATCCGTGGACACACTGTATAATGCTGTAGATCTAATTCACATTATAACATCAATAGAACGTTTCAGAGCAACTTTCGGGGTAAGTACCGTAAAAGTGCTAGTGTGATGTTTTCCGAACTTCACTTTATAACTTCTACGAGATGTGCTATAAAAGTCTTGCAGTTGCGGACATTCGGTAGTTGCAGGGATAATAGGGTTACATTTACAGTACATTGCATGCGAGCTTAAAGAGCCTAAAATTGCAGCTTATTAACGTAGATGGGATGTTTTTGTGCTAGCTGGGTCCCATGCAACATCATGTCGTCATTATGGCGTGATTTTTTGGTGTGCGTAACGTCATTTGATGACGTGAAACTAACGTGAGAATGTCACTGCGAAATTACGTCATTCCATATTGTCATTTTGACAAATCAATATCACGTTAAAATAACGTGTATATCGGGTGTCCAAGGCTAGGGAAACTGACGTCATTATCACGAATCTACCTAACTTCAAAGTGACGTCTATATTGGGTGTCCCAAGCTTGGATGGAATTATTAAAAATACTAAGTAGATAAAAGTTATTTATTTAATTCAAAAAACACATGAAAATTATATTATAAAAAATAAATTACACTGGTAAATAAAAAAGTCATGAGCAAGAAAACAAAAGGAATAAAATGACAAAAGAATATTAGAGGAACTGATACAACATACCTAAAATTGAAGATTTATTTTTAATAGGGGTGGGCGAGCATGCTTTATGATTTCATCATCTTCAGTATAATTGAATGACAGCTTTCTAGTTGGTGCTCAGTAGTTTTCTTTAAGTAGGTACATTATCAGCCTCGGAATGTAACTTAGAATTTTTTTAATTTGGTCCATCACTTATCATTATCATCTAAAATAAAAGAACTATTAAAATACAGACCACTGAAAATTCTTGAAGATGGAAAGTAAATTGTGTATCTAGTTATCTGAGGGGATTACTTCACTAAAGATTGAAATAGTAGCCCCAAAAATTACCTTCTCAGAGGTATACATATA
Source organism: Psylliodes chrysocephalus (assembly GCA_927349885.1). Lineage (NCBI taxonomy): Eukaryota > Metazoa > Arthropoda > Insecta > Coleoptera > Chrysomelidae > Psylliodes > Psylliodes chrysocephalus. The sequence continues at coordinate 38,733,613 of OV651822.1, forward strand.
GTCTGAGTTTATAATAAAAGTTAATAAAAAAAATATCATATTTCCTGTGAGATGATTAAAGGTATCTTCATCAAGTGACCCCCAACAAATCTTTCATTTTTAAATAAACTAATAAAAAAATACCCTGAAAGAACTCATAATCAAAAAATAAAAGTATACCATTACTCACCAGTCTTATATTATATTTCTTTATATATTTCTCTATAAAGGCGGCCAAAAGACTTGTTTTTTACGCAGCGTCAACCATTTTCTGCTCACCGCCAGACCGTCATCATCCGGTTTTTCAAATTCAACAATGCAATACATCTGTCAAATACCAAAGTCGGTTTAATATACTTTATTATTTTGTCACATTCTAGTTTTTACCTTTTTCTAAAACATCTTATCATATAAAGAACAATTTAAAAATACACCACTTTCACGAGGTCACGACTGTCACGAGAATCATGAAGATGAAGGAATCAGGAAAAAACAATGACAATTGACAATATGACATTGCCAGAATATTTTTTAGTTTAGTACTAGATTGGTATAAATAATTGTACCAGAATTCATAAAAATGTACTAGGATCGGTTTTCTATCTGGTTGTCTTAGGAATATTATAGCTTCGTTCGCAGTTGCAATCCTGAACTGATACAGAATTACTAATTCATACTTTGAGCGCATGCCTGATTCATTATCAATTCTAAATTTTTACCACGCGCGCAATCCCTATTATATCTCGGTGTTTCAGGTATAGACAAGCGGTTCGGACTTCCGATTCTGACACCGTGGTATCAACATCGAGATGGCGCTCTCAGAATTGGAAGTCAAGTTTGTATGTTTCCGATAAAATCTTTAATAAAATCGGTCATCGATAAGTGAATATTGTCTATGTGTTTAGTATTTGTGCGTCAAATTTTTTTAAATTTGTATGTAAATGATATATAGTGAATATAGCTAGTAAATTAAATTGATATGATAGAGAACACGTTCTTAAGTTTATGGTCCAATTAGTTAGAATATCAGCTTCTGATGTTTTAAATTAGTATAATCAATAGAAAAGAGTGAACATGGATTTTTCAATGGGAAGATGGAAAATTCCAGACGTTCTTTAATGAATATTCCCGTAATATAAGCTAAATTACCTGCTCTGGCTAAATACCTTAAGGGTGGAGGCCAAAAAAGTAACAGAAGACGAAGAAGAGGACAAGCGGTTCAAAACCTATAATAATTTTACCGCGAACGCAGGATAGAACCAATAGTTCAGTCCTTTATGGTACTTTTAGTAGTTTAACTTATATTAATTACACTGGACGATAGCGGACAATGTACTGAATTTCGTTTCTAGCGTACCTATTACCTTTAGGGTGTACTAGATCCAGTAGAATTATACTAGATTAGCAAAACTCATTGCCATTTGACATTCGAGGACATCGGAATTGGGTTAGCAATACGTTAAAAAGAGGCAGGCAACAAAATCTTGAATGATTAATGCAACGGAACGTTACTAATTATCCATATCAAAACATAAGGCACCGTAATTTCACCAAAAAAATGTACAAACTTCAGCTCGAACAAACTTAATATATACGTGTTTTCGGTTGAAGCAGATTAACAATTAGGTTCTTTATAATTCAACACTTAAGTATGCAAATATACAAAAAAAATAACGTAATTATGACGAATTCTAAGTGACGTATATTCTATGTCATTAATGCGACGTCAAATACACGTTACCTACTGATTAGGATATTGTATTTCGGATAAATTAATACAAAAAATTACGTCATAATGACGAGTCTGTATTGATGTCTAATTAACGTTGCAAACGTCAAAATAACGAATAAACCCAAAAAATCCATCATCCTTCCTGCTTGGGATGTAAAAAAATTTACTGAACAAGTGTCTAAAATGTTTTCTAAATATAGTATAAAAATTGGTCATAAACCTAAGAATACAACTTAAACATTATTTTTGAATTTTAAACCCAAAATTAGTAAAATAAATCAACCAAACGTTGTCTATAAAATTGACTGCAAAGACTGTAATTCCACTTACATTGGACAAACAGAACAATATCTTCATAAAAGAATAAAAAACCATAAAAATATTATCGCAACTAATAATGAAAATTCCACTGCCTTAACTAAACATGCGTTAGAAAATTTGCACATTTCGATTTTGAAAATGTAAGAATTCTCGAAGTCTCAACAAAAGAACAATCCTCGAGATGATACATATTTAAATAAATAACAACTCTGTAAATAATAAAACTGACATAAAAGATTTGTCAAACGCTTATTTTAATATTATTAAATAATTGTAAGCTTTTTAATCCTTAACTGTAACGCCACTGGTAATTTTTAACTTCGTAAAAACTCATCTTGTTTCCCTACTTTATCGTGTTAAACCAAATCATTATTTCGAATACACCTTCACACGCTGGAACAGAAAGATGGGGTTTCTGCTATTTAAAAAAAATAATTTGTTTGTAATCGTTCCCATGTTTTTTTTTTTAATTTTCACTGCACCCGAAGATGGAAAAGTTTTCCAAAACATATGTAGTGCTGTGCTTAACAATAGAAAATAAAAACGACCGAACACACCAAGGAAATTTTTATTTTTATAAAATAATGGAATTGGTGATTTGACGAAAATATTTTAAAGTGATTTTTTAAAGTTATTATGACGGATTATTAGAAAGAAAGTAAGTCCTAGATGATCCTTTATTAAGACTACTCTAGGACTACTAAGACTATTGCATCCACCATATTTTTTTTTATTTAAACGGCTTGATTGGTTTTGAAAGTATATGCTAATAAATCTCGAAAATGTCACTTTAATTTTAACATAATTATTTAATGCTTGAGACTATTGTGGTGGTGAATAAACAGTGAAATTTCCCCCGATATTAGCAAGCAACATCAATAAGTATGAAGAATTGCGCCATACACTGGCAGAAAATAATATTTCCTTTCAAGCCGCAGCTCTAAGCAATAACCAGTTTAAAATTAATACTAAACAAGAAGAAGACTTCAAAAATGTTATATCAACCTTGAATGCCAAAGACATAATTTGGCATTCCTATAAAATTAAACAGAACAGAGGCATTAAAGTAATGGATAGAGGTCTACCATCTACATCTAAACCAGAAGATATTGTTGAATACTTGCAAAATCAAGGATTAAACACTTAATCTAAGAGTTAGAATAGAAACCATAAGAAAGTTAAAACTAGTTCCGCAATGCAATACTTTTGCAAAAGAGAATTTGTGTGGTATAGAGATACCTATTCAGAGAACCTACAAATATCTAGATATTGTGTTAGATAATAAACTTCTCTGGAACGACCATATTACACACACTATTAATAAATGTGAGAAAGGTATAAACCTGTTAAAATATGTCATTAAAACTAAGTGGGAGCGGATCCTAATACCTCCCTACACTTTTATAGGACATACATAAGATCTATCATTGATTATGGAGCTGTTCTGTACGGATCAGCACCAAATACACATTTAAAAAAAGTTGATAGAATACAATACAATTCTATAAGAATTTGTTTAGGAGCACTTAAATCATCTCCAATAAATACCATTTTAGAAGAGGCTCAGGAGCCTCCCCCTGAATTCAGAAGATATTTCTTGTCCTATAAAAAAGTAGTGTGTTAAAAATATTTTCAGTGGCAATCCTTTGAACATTAATATTTTTTAGTTGAAAATTTAACAAATAACTATTGGTAAAAAAAAACTACCCTCCTCTTGTTGAGGCATATTTTAATTTACCAGATTGTATTAAATCCACAACAGAATCTAAAAAGCTTCCTATTTTTAAAATTGATTTTTCGATAATATTGTTTAAGCCAACTGTTATTTTGCCAAAATACACTGATATTGAACATTCTAACCGAGCCGTTCTTAATTTAATTTTTGCTAGGTATAATAATTTCTTAAAGATCTACACCGACGGTTCTAAAACTAGTGGAGGTAGAGGTTATGTGGTATAAAATCCACAACTTTTGTACAGTATACTATGCTGAGATTAAGGCTATAGAAAATGCGTTGGAGTGGTTGATGCTTAATCCCTGAAATTCATTATTAATGTCAGATTCTAGATCTGCTTTAGAGCCTATAAATATAGTTGATCCTTTTCCAGCTTTGCTACGTCAAACACTATTTGTAACGTCAAAAAATTACTCATAAGATGTATTGTTTATTTCGTATGGGTGAAAGGCGACACAGGGATTTCTGGTAACAACACTGTTGATCTCTTAGCAAAGGAAGCTACAGCTCTTTTAACCACTCCTAATCATTTCATAGATTATATATGGATTCGATAAATGTTGGAAAAAATCAGGCCCATAAAATGTAGGAATCAGACTGGGAAAAATTCGTAGATGGGGCCAATAATCATTATACTTGTATACATCCTACCTTACCTAAAAAAATCTCGCATATTAGCAAATTTAATGTAAATAGAGCTTATTCAGTAACTATCACACGCCTTAAGTTAAATCACGGCAAATTTCCAGCTCACCTACATAAAATAGGTATCTTAAATACTGATGTTTGTTCTTCCGACAATAATTCTACTGCTGATTTAAATCACATCTTTTTTTCATGCAAAAATCATCACCAAAAAAGTACCGAATTACTAGAAGTTATAAGAAATAAAAATTGCCTTGCCCCCATTAATTTAACATTCTTATTAAGCAACGGCAATAAAGACATCTTTGACTTATTGGTTAATTTTTTACTTCAAATTATAATATTTTATTCCTGTTTTCTTTTTCTACTACGCATCTGCATTTTTATATATTCAATATTTTTTCTTCATTCATTCATTCAAGATCATTGGAGACTGGTTATTTACAAACTAATATTTGTTTTTATCTTCAACACTGTCGCTTTTATGACCTTTAAGTAACTAAAAATAAATATTTACTATTTTGCGTAATTTAAAAGTGACAATTAGGATGTGGAATCATTTTGAAATCCCTTAATTCTGCTAAATATAGTACATATTCTGACCAATAGCGATTGATTTGGAGATGAGAGGGGCACTTTTTTTTTTTTTTAAATTATGCTAAAAATTGAATTATTTTATTTTTCGAGGCAACTAAGGTACGTATCACGTGGTATCACTTTGTCCTTAAAATAAATCAATAGCTATACTAACAAGCACACTATAAATAAATATAAAATCTTTGCTTTCTAATTCATGTGTGGCTTTTATAATAATACAAAGAAATTGCTATAATTTTAGTTCAAGTATTTTATTAATGATGATATTGAAGTGTCGAATGAAAAATATATATTTATTGTTAAAACTCCGAAGATTTTGTACTATTTGAATTTTCATACATAATAATTAATTTTTTTTAAGAGGTTCGTTAATTAACAAAAAAATGAGTGCATTAGTATAAGTAAATTCTACGATAATCTCTTATTATACTCTTCACACACTAATCTGTGAAGAGTATTATGAATTCAGTTCCGTCCGTCCATTCGTCCATGCGTCAGATGTCACGTTTTTTGTCCGAACGATCCGTAAACTGGCTCAAAAGCCAGGAGGTGCATATTTACATAGGAAGATGCACAATGGGCCTAGTGAGGCTTAAGTGCCGTAGGTTAATCCACCCTCCAGACGATACAGATAGAGATACAGATACAGATGCGATGAGTCAAACAAAAAACGATATCAATTTGAAAATTTCAGGAAAATCAAGCTCTATAAAGGGACAATTTTGAAGAACTATTCTAATTAAAAATGGAAGGCTACTGTGGGTTGAAATTAAAAAAAAAATCATAAATAAAAACGAAAAGCGATACTAATATTAAATTGTTATTAAAAATCAAGCTCTATAAGAAAATGTAGCCTAATAATTCAGAAAATATCTAAATTAAAATGGAGACACTTGTAACTATGGGAAGCAAAGGTTAATGTTGACGGCTTCTTGATATTGTACACTATAACAAATATAAAAATAAAATGGCCTGTAAGCAATAATAGTGTCAGTGTAGATCAAACGGGCCTCACGAATATTCTCATAGCAGCTAAAGAAGTTATCCATATCATGGAGTCCGACGCTCTCATTTATTAGAAGATGTTTGTTCGACGGGAATTGGCTAACACCGGCCGATATAAGAAAAGCACCACTTGGCGACGTTAAAACTATATCAACTCTGTAGGTTGGCTCACGACCTAGGAGGTGCCTATCATCTTAGAAGGATGCACAATGGGCCTAGTGAGGCCTAAGTGCTGTACAAATATAAAAGCAATGTTAAAAATTATGTGATTGGTTTACGCCAAGAGCTGATCCAAATTAACAGTGTGGTAAAGCTTTATTTTTTGCACAAAAAAACTATCTAACGTACGGATAGAAAAAGAAGTCTAATATTACTCATCGCCCTACAGTGTAATGCGGTCGTCATAAGTAAAAAGACAAGTAAAAGAAGAGGGAGAAGAATTGCGTACTATAGTAAGACCTTGGAAAAAGCTGAGAAGAATTATTACGTCACCAGAAAATAAATGTTGTCAAAGACCTTGAATACTTCCATACTTACCTTTTTACCAACAGTTTTATCATTAGAAGTGACCATAGTGCCATGCAGTGGCTGATGAATTTTAAAAAACCTGAAGGACAAGTTGCTAGATGGATAGAAAGACTGCAACAATATAACTTCGAGATAGTGCATCGAAGAGGCCGTCTCCATAGCAGCGTAGATATTCTTTCCAGAAGACCCTGTTTATCGACAATGCCGATAATGTAAAAGGCTCGAAAAACGAGAGGAGCCGGTTGAAGAAGTTAGTCTTCAGGCAACCACTATCAAGCCAGAGGATGACGAAGACGGAATTACCCTTGAAAGCCTAAGAAAGACTCAGAAAAAAGACAGTGACTTGAGGGTTGTCCGAGAATGGCTCTAAAATGGAGTCAGACCTATATGGCAAGAGATAGCGAAATATAGTGGCACCGTTAAAGGGTTTTTCCTGTATCTTCACGGTGGACTATTGCACCGGAAGTGGGAGAGCCCCGATGTAGTACATGTAGTCCGCCAAGTGATACTGCCGAAATCACAGGTCAGAAGTGTGTTGGAGGAGCTTCATAGTAGCTGTTCAGGAGGAGACTTTGGTACTAAAAGAACACTTGCACGAGTTCGGGAAAGATTTTATCGGGTCAATTGCCGACGGGATGTAGAATATTGGTGTAAGGAATGTCACCTTTGTAATGGCAGAAAAGGGCCCAAAACAAGAAGTCGAGGTGACATGTCACAGAACCTTTCCGGAGAGTCTTTCGAACGAATCGCCATAGATATCCTCGGACCACTTTCCTTAACAGAGAGAGGAAACAAATACTTAATAGTTGTTATGAACCATTTTTCAAAGTGGCTCGAAATAGTGCCTATTCCTAATTAGGAAGCGACGACAGTAGCGGAAGCATTTATGACGAACGTCATTACTAGACACGGAGTCTCCCTGGAATTACATTCTGACCAAGGACGAAATTTTGAATCCGAATTATTGCAAAAAATAATGGAACTCATCAGAAAAAGACGCACTTCGCCTCTCCACCCACAGTCCGACGGAATGGTAGAAAGACACAATAGAATGATACGCCAGTATATTTCAATGTTCATCTCTGATAATCAAAAGGATTGGGACACTTAAATTCCTCTATTTCTGCTAGTCTACCGAAGTTCTAAACTTGAAACTACCAGTTATACTTCATCCATGATGATTACTGGAAGGGAGATGACACTTCCCCATGAGCTTCTTTTTGGAAAGCAGCCTCCTGGTGAAGAAGAGGGCCGTACACCTCCCACGTACATACAGAACTTAAGAGAAAGATTAGAGAAGGTATCCGAATTCGCTCGGCAACGTTTGAAAGTTAATGGCGATGAAGCAAAAGCTAGAATCAACATTCATGCCACAGGAACACATTTTGGAAGAGGCGTTCCAGTATGGCTGTACAATCCAAAGCGTCGAAAAGGACTTTGTCAGAAACTGCAACTGAACTGGGAAGGCCTTTACACCGTCCTCAAAAAAATCAACGACCTGATTTACCGCATCCAGTTGTCAACGGCAAGTAAACCCAAGGTAGTTCACGTTGAGAAGTGGTCCAGATCCCTCCCGTTTTCTCCAACCAGGTCCCAGTAATCAAGTTATTCGGGGCGAATAACTAAAGAGACACATACTTTGATTACTATACGGTGCAAGAGAGAGGTCCGACATGCCCAACATAGGGCGCGGCCATTTTAATTCCTATGCCACAGTTTATAGCTAAAGAATCAGATCGCTCACTCTGCGTACGCACTTTTGATCTCAATGTTCCATTTTATACACTGCGCAACTCGGATAATACAATATATGACAACCGCCATAATAAAACAGCAGTCTTCTACGTATCCTGAAATTTGTATTCCTGCGGACTGGATATTATTTTGAAACTTTCAACTGGTCCGAGTGAGCTAACTGATTCTTTAGCAATAAACTGTGACTCCAAAATTCACTAACACTGACAGCAGCAAGCAAAATATCAGGTGCGTTTTAATCATCCGCTTCTGCTTCCGGAATTGTCGGTTTAGTCGTTTTAACCTGTCAGATTAAAACAAGAAAACCGACAATTCCGAAGCAGAAGCGGATGATTAAAACGCACCTATTAAAAATATTGCGCCAAGATGTAGGCAACACGTACTAAGGGATCAAAATGGCGGAGCTTTCTATCTCCTTTTAAAAGGCACTCAGAAAGCTGCGCAGTGCGACCATTCTCCGTATAGTAAAAGAAAATCAAAGTATGTGTAAAGACGAGAGAGCAATGTAACACAGCACCCTGCAGTAGTTTGCGGCTGGTATAGGAAACGTACGAATAGAAAAAGAAGTGGAATGTTACTCATCGCCCTACAGTCTTCCTACAGTGTACTGCGGTCGTCATAAGTAAAAGTACAAGTAAAAGAAGATAGAATAGTCCAGAAATGTCTGGAAATGTCATTCTACGTCAAGGAAAAGTCTAGACAGTTCGAGAAAGATAAAGCAAGCTATATATGCAGTGATTCTGACATCAGTTTTGCAGTTTTATGATAGACGTTATACCCTTCGAGCATATGCTCGAAGGTTATACCCGAAAATACCACCGATCAAGGAGAAGCGACAGTAGCTGTCGGTGCCTTTGTGGTGCGTTTGATTTTATCATCGGAGATCTCCGAGCGCTTCAAACGTGTTTGAATTGACACTCCGAGAGATCCCTAAAGTGTTTGTTTCGCTTTGGAGCGAGAACATAGAGCGAGCTCGATGTTCTTAGAGCAAAAAGATTGAGAAGAGGGAGAAATTTGTCTTTGTCTCTACCTATCTCTTTTTAATTAACTTACAAACAAATTTGAATCTCAAAATTAAAGACCAGACAAGAAGTCAACAAATTACTTAGCCGCTTTTGTCTTATAGCTAAAATTATTCATCATAAAAAACACAAAACGTGTGTTTGGTTTGGAAAATACATTTTTTCTGTCCAGATCTAATCACCGGTAATCACAGTCAGAGAGTATGAGAGCGAAGCGGGCATTTGTGGTAAATGCTGCATTTCAGGGCCATTACCCCTTATTATTAAAAGTTTTTTGATTTTCTTCACTTTTTGCTCACTATTTTAACACACAAACCAGAAATAAGAATCACAAAAAAGCGAGGTTATTTTTTTTTACTCTGTTTTATTTGATTCGATTCAATGCTCTATTGTGACGTCATCACTTCTCGGTCTCCTCGGCGCTCGCTCGATCGAGTTTCAAATCAAACGCCCCTTTGATATCGGATGTACCTTTTTCACAGCATGACTTTGATTGATACACAACTTATCACGCTGAGAAAACAAGCTTAGTTTCTACACTGAGCGAAATAGTTTGGCAAATTATTTGAAATTATTGTTATAGTCCATGCGCAAATGTTGCAATGTGATTTAATTACATTGAAGTAGTTAGGGTTAATAGCAATGGTGAAATTTCGACACCAAAATATAATTCATTATGTATTAATTAATTATTTGTTATAAAAGTAAAAGACGTTTATTATTTTATAAATTATCTATAAAATTTGTTCAATATTTGGTTTATTGTTAAAAATGTAATAAAGGTAAATTTCTGTAGAAACAAGTGTTTTTTCGCCAAGTTAAACCAGATGTCATTTAAGGTTTATATATTTAGAGTTAAATACCTGGCCTGGTTATCACCCAGACAATACAAATATGTCCATTGGAATCCATTCGATATACAATTTTGGATGTCTAGACGTCCAAAAATGAGTTTTCTGGACTTCCGACATCCAATGGACGTCCAATGAAGTATACAAATGGCACACTTTTGACCATTCAGAGGACGTCCAATTCTAGAATATATTTGGACGTCGAATACTGGACATTCAAAAAACGTCCAGGATTATATTTCCATTAAGACCACATCCCCACTTTTTTTACAGAACCGCAACTCACCACACACTATTTTATATTATTAATAATTTGTTAATTATTTTCTCAAACCGCTATAGACCATTTATTTATTTTTTATTAAAAATCGCTTGACCTGAGCAGGGATCAAACTCACGACACATCCATTATCGTTTTACGCTTTCAATCGCTAGACGAGCTCGACCAAGGAACCACTTGAAAACTTTTTACTAGATACAGTTATAATTGAAAAAGATTTCAAACTTCCGCTGATAGAATGAAATGCAATAATTCAATTTGTCAATTTTTAATGACTAGTTATATTAAAAAAAAAGAAGTATATATAAATGGGTATTATCTGGTAGGCTTGATAAATAATGACCTAAGATGGACGTCCACTGGACGTCAAAATACTACTAAACTTAAAATTAAGTCCAAAAACAGACGTTCTCTGGGTATCGATATTCAGCTGTCAATTTAATTAGCATAAACGGACGTACACTGGATGCCCGGATATGGACGTCCTGACCCTCAAATAGATCTAAAGTGGACGTTCATTGGACTATGTATGCATAGACGAATTTTTAGAAATAGTACTTATTTAAGTATGCACCAATATTTCCAAAATCAACTCCAGTATGATTCATTCAATAAATGTAAATATGAATGGGCAAAACATCTTTGTATTGACATAATTGTAACTTACAATTTAGCCATAATAAAGGGATTTCGCCCACTTTGACCAATCCTAATTGAAACACGCGAATTTATTATATTTTTTTAAATATAATTTCAAAATAAAATAAACAAAATCTGCAGTTCATTGTTTATTAAATTTATTGAAAAGAAGAAAAACATATATTTCACAAAATACAATACCTACATATGAAAAATAAAATGTTAAAAATGATTAAATCATTATACTTAATATTTATGCATGTGATAAAATTTTTAGTTTCCTAATAACTTTTTGGGCACATTTTATATCTGTATTAGAATACCTGTGTAAAAATCTTTATCTTATTACTACACAAAACAAACACCAAAAAATATTACTTAACATTGCTCACGTACTAAACACAACTTGGACTGATTTTGACAGATAACATAATTTTGAGTGATACACAACTTATTTTCGCACATGCGCGTTACAAAACGGTACACTGAAAACACCAAGCTGTCGCTTCTCCTTGATCGGTATTCTCGGGTTATACTTTAATGTTATCTGTTGGAAAGTTATGGTCAAAGTTGAATTGAGTTATTGTAAAAGTTGAATTAAAATAGATTGTGATACCAAAACGCTACGTAACAATATTATAAATTTGTAAAATTGCGCTTCAAAGATCTTTCATTTTATAACACAAACAATTTATCTCTCCTCCCCCCAACTGACAGCATAGGTAATAACACACAATTTTTATTTAAACAATTTTCTTAAAAATTTAATTTTTTTATATTTTGTAAAATTTCTAGAATACGGACCATTTTAAAAAAATTTTCTATGGGACAAAAATTATAGAGAATAACTTTTATATGAATAATTTTCTTCTCAAAACGTAAATAACGGATATATTCCATAAAATATAAAAACGACACCCTATAGTAGGTACTCCCCAGATGTTCTGACGCTGCCCAAAATCTAATCAGTTCACCTTAGGCCAAAATAAATCTTAAGTTTAAAATTTAATGTTTTTTTATCCGTTTTCGAGTTTTCTTCAAAATTCGAGATTTACACTTATTCTCAAATATCTCGAATACGGTCTATTTTAGAGAAATTATGTATGAGAGTTATAGAGAATTATATAGCAATCAACTTTTATTTAAACAACTTTTATAAAAAGTAAAATTTTTTACATTTTGTAAATTTCTCGAATACGGACAATTTTATGAAAAGTTTGTAATTAAAAAAAATTATTGAGAAGCAACTTTTATTTAAGGAATTTGCTTCTCCAAACAGATATATTATATAAAATATAAAAATCTGATGTGTCCAACACATGACTTTCCTATCTAGTTATTATAGGCTTTTTCCGGTTATTTTGTACAACCTATTGTAGCACCTCTATAAATAAGGATAAACTGAATATATACATTTTCCACATACATCTAACTCGAAACATTTTTATATAGATATTCATTGAAAACGAAATTACTGAAAAATTTAAAATTTAGCAATTTTCTTCCAATTTTTCGATTACGGTCCATTTTATAAAAATCATGTAAAAACAAAAATTATAGATATCGATATCGCAAACAACTTTTAGTTTAACAATTTTTTTAAAGTTTAAAATTTAATGTTTTTTCATTTATCCGTTTTTGAGTATTTCTCAAAATTCAAAATTTATACATTTTCCCAAATATCTCGAATACGGTCCATTTTAGAAAAATTATGTAAAAAATAAAAATTATATAGGATTATATTAGAAATAACTTTTATTTAAACAATTTTTATAAAAAAATATTTTTTTACATTTTGTCAAATTTCTCGAATACGGACCATTTTAGAAAATTTTTGTACGAAACAGAAAATATATATATTATTATAATTAACTTTTATTTGAAGAATTTTCTTCTCCAAACGTAAATAATAGATATATTCCATAAAATATAAAAATGACCATCCACAAAGTACCCCCCAGATGTTCCGATTCTGCCCAAAATCAAATCAGTTCATTGGACGCCAGAATAAAGCTTAAGTTTAAAATTTGGTGTTTTTCTTTGTATCGGTTCATGAGTTATGGTGAATAAAGACACACACACACATACAGACACACAAACACAAACACAAACACAAACACAAACACAAACACAAACACAAACACAAACACAAACACAAACACAAACACAAACACAAACACAAACACAAACACAAACACAAACACAAACACAAACACAAACACAAACACAAACACAAACACAAACACAAACACAAACACAAACACAAACACAAACACAAACACAAACACAAACACAAACACAAACACAAACACAAACACAAACACAAACACAAACACAAACACAAACACAAACACAAACACAAACACAAACACAAACACAAACACAAACACAAACACAAACACAAACACAAACACAAACACAAACACAAACACAAACACAAACACAAACACAAACACAAACACAAACACAAACACAAACACAAACACAAACACAAACACAAACACAAACACAAACACAAACACAAACACAAACACAAACACAAACACAAACACAAACACAAACACAAACACAAACACAAACACAAACACAAACACAAACACAAACACAAACACAAACACAAACACAAACACAAACACAAACACAAACACAAACACAAACACAAACACAAACACAAACACAAACACAAACACAAACACAAACACAAACACAAACACAAACACAAACACAAACACAAACACAAACACAAACACAAACACAAACACAAACACAAACACAAACACAAACACAAACACAAACACAAACACAAACACAAACACAAACACAAACACAAACACAAACACAAACACAAACACAAACACAAACACAAACACAAACACAAACACAAACACAAACACAAACACAAACACAAACACAAACAAACACACACACACACACGCACGCACGCGCGAGCACACACACACACACACACACACACACACACACACACACATAATAAGTTCACCGCAGGCCGGAATAAAGCTTAAGTTTAAAATTTTGTGTTTTTCTTTGTATCCGTTCCTGAGTTATCGAGGATACAGACACACATATACATACACACAGACATCATTGCAAAAATAGTCAAAACAGATTCAAGGGACCTCAAAACGTAAAAAACCGTCGAAAACTCGAGGTCGAAAAAATTATGATTCCTATACTTTCGTTATCTGTATACATATAGTAAAGTAAAAATCAGTTTAGGTTTAGATATTTAAAAGTGTTGAAATCAGCGAAAAGTCGTGCGTCTTGACACAAATTGTAAGAAAAATTTGTGCTAGGGAAATATGGAAAAATTATTTACAGAAAATAGAATAAACTCGAGACCAAAGCTTTGCACCTATCAGTTTTTAACATTTTTTGCGTTTACGTGTTTTATAGTTTTTATGTCATGTTTTTTTTTATTTTTATTTTAGTTAGATTTTTATTTTCAATAATTTTAAAATTAATATTGTATTAATGTATTTCATTTCTAATATTCTAAATTGATCTGAATGATTATTGAATCTCTGGCGGAAATTATAGATACGCCCATGTCCGTATGTATCCAATTAAACTGAAGCAAAAACCAGCAGCAATTTTGTTGAAATAGTCTTGCACAAATAGTTTTTAAGAAGAATTACTTGAAACTATAATCGTTGATTATGTTTAAATTAGTAACAGTTTATTATTTCTTCTATCTAATTTGATAAAATTGCTGACTCAGAATTAAAACTGAAGGTTGACTCCATTTTACATTCCTATATTTTGCATTGGAACATTTTGCTTTCATTTTTGCACTACAACTGTAGCGTTACTAAATCACTAAAAATCTGATGTGTCCAACACATGACTTTCATATCTAGTTAACCTATTGCAGCATCTCTAAAAATGTTTAGAGGATAAACTAAATATATACATTTTCCACATACATCTACCTCGAAACATTTTTCTATAGATATTCATTGAAAACGAAAATACTGAAAAATTTTAATTTAGCACTTTTCCTCCAATTTTTCCATTACGGTCCATTTTAGAAAAGTCA
This sequence comes from Psylliodes chrysocephalus, assembly GCA_927349885.1. Lineage (NCBI taxonomy): Eukaryota > Metazoa > Arthropoda > Insecta > Coleoptera > Chrysomelidae > Psylliodes > Psylliodes chrysocephalus. Next base: position 38,748,759 of record OV651822.1, read on the forward strand.
TTTAAAAACAAAAATTATAGAGATCGATATCGCAAACAACTTTTAGATTAACAATTTTCTTAAAAATCAGAATTTTGCACATTTTGTCAAATTTCTCGAATACGGACCATTTCAGGAAAATTTGACATAGAACAAAAATTATAGATAATAATATTGTAAGTAACTTTTATTTAAAGAATTTTCTTCCTCAAACGTAAATAACGAATATATTCCATAAAATATAAAAATGACCACCAATAAAGTACCCCCCAAATTTTCCAACTCTGTCCAAAATCTAATCAGTTCACCTCAGGTCGAAATAAAACTTAAATTTAAAATTTAATGTTTTTTCCTTTATCCGTTTTTGAGTTTTCTTCAAAATTCGAAATTTACACATTTTCTCAAATATCTCGAATACGGTCCATTTTAGATCAAATATCTCGAATACGGTCCATTTTAGAGAAATTATTTATAGGATAAAAATTATAGAGAATTATATTACAAACAACTTTTATTTGAACAATTTTTATAAAAAATTATTTTTTTTACATTTTGTCAAATTTCTCGAATACGGACCATTTTAGGAAAATTTTGCATTAAACAAAAATTATAGATAATTATATAAGAAGTAACTTTTATTTGAAGAATTTTCTTCTCCAAACGTAAATAACAGATATATTCCATAAAATATAAAAATGACCACCTATAAATAACCCCCCAGATGTTCCGACTCTGCCCAAAATCTAATCAGCTCATTGGACGCTGAAACAAAGCTTAAGTTTAAAATTTGGTGTTTTTCTGTGTATCGGTTCATGAGTTATGCGACCTACAGACACACACACACACACACACACACACACACACACACACACACACACACACACACACACACACACACACACACACACACACACACACACACACACACACACACACACACACACACACACACACACACACACACACACACACACACACACACACACACACACACACACACACACACACACACACACACACACACACACACACACACACACACACACACACACACACACACACACACACACACACACACACACACACACACACACACACACACACACACACACACACACACACACACACACACACACACACACACACACACACACACACACACACACACACACACACACACACACACACACACACACACACACACACACACACACACACACACACACACACACACACACACACACACACACACACACACACACACACACACACACACACACACACACACACACACACACACACACACACACACACACACACACACACACACACACACACACACACACACACACACACACACACACACACACACACACACACACACACACACACACACACACACACACACACACACACACACACACACACACACACACACACACACACACACACACACACACACACACACACACACACACACACACACACACACACACACACACACACACACACACACACACACACACACACACACACACACACACACACACACACACACACACACACACACACACACACACACACACACACACACACACACACACACACACACACACACACACACACACACACACACACACACACACACACACACACACACACACACACACACACACACACACACACACACACACACACACACACACACACACACACACACACACACACACACACACACACACACACACACACACACACACACACACACACACACACACACACACACACACACACAGACATCATCGCGAAAATAGTCAAAACGGATTCAGGGGACCTCAAAACGTAAAAATCCGTCGAAAACTCGAGGTCGAAAAAAATCATTATTCCTATACTTTCGTTATATCTGTATACAGATAGGAAAGTAAAAATGTGTGCCAAAACATGTTAAAAATAGAATAGTTACTGTATTCAAGTAGGTGGAGGCCAATTAACTTTACATTAGGGGTTTCATTTCAATGATCATTATATTGATAGTTGATAGTGATTCCTAATTTTATGGTTCTTATCCTTTCGTTTTAAAATTTAATACTATTTTCTATTCGCTTTAAATTATAATATACAGGGTGACACACCGAAAACTTCCCACCCTGAATATCTTCCAGTAGATAATATGAAAAATCGCAAAAACCTGCCAATTTTCTTTTCAAGGGGGTCACTTACAATGAATACTTTTAATACTCGTGGCCCAACCTCCTAGAAGGGGTAGATGTTACCCTTAAAATCCTTAATGGGAAAGCGGGTCGAGTGGCACATCATTTTAAAGGGCATTTAATTATCTTTCCAATGGTACCCTAATTTATATTATTCTCTGACCAGAAGATTCAGAAAAATTGCGTTTTAAAGTGTTACGTGCACATTTTACCTTGGCCATAGTTTCACAATAAAAGAAACAGATGTCTTGGAAAATAAATATTTATTTAGTGAATAAGAGATCACAATATTAATATTGGTTTTCTATCCATCCGCGTTGCTAAACCTAAAAATAATAAACGATTATTATATTATCAATAACTATTTAGGAATATAAGCCTTTTGATTCTATTATTCTTCGATTGGCATTGTAGGTATTTGCATTAATCGTTGAAGTTGTAATTTTAAAAATAACTGAATTTATAAGTCAAATTAAATACATCACGATGAGTAAAATTTTTCCAACATAATATTATTAAAATATAACTATTTGCCCTTTTAAAATATTTTAGAGAAATATAGTTAGAATAGATTCTCTTAAAATATTTATTATTTTCTATTTGTTTATGTTTGTCATATCAAAGTCATTCTCTTGTCATCAATCAATAATATCAATTCTCTTCTTTTTACATGGTTATAATTATTTAAAATTCCACTAAGGTACAACAATCAGTAAAATTTACATATCTTATCTATACATGAACTGACCACTGACAACTTTTTTTTTATAATTCTTTTTTATCTCACCTTTTCAATAAAATGGCTTCTTTCTGAACCACCTGGGTTTTTGGATTTCGTATTTACGGATTTGTTTAGACATTATTAAAATTATCCTTTAATTAATTCTTGCAAGTGGCTCACAGTTAGTTGAGACACATATTGTGTGGATTTATCACTTGCAAAAGAAAGGGCCCTAAAATCTGTGGTAAGTTCATCCTGTCCATGTTATACTGAAATCATATACCAATAACGTCATTCTCTTGTAGGCCTTTATTTATTTAGTAATTTAACAATTTTGTGGATATATTTCGACCCAATTAGAGCTCTCGATTTCTTACCGATATTCAGTTTACCTATCAGAGAACTACAGGCCTGGAATTCATCTGCAGCCCCTTCTGAGGATTTGTCCCTCCAGGAGCCATCAACCATCATTTCAGACTCCTGAAATATATCCAGTTTTGGAAGCGAGACAACTAGAATCAGTAAGACGAAATACCATCCAGCCTACAAGTAAGAACTATCTTTCTCCTATTTTATACTACAGTGGAAGTAGTAAGTACTCAGCACTCATAACTTGCTACCTAAGATAAATATAAAATATCAGATACAATTCATTCATAAATTTATCTAAACTTACTATATTCTTGTGCACCTTATAGTACTACAAATATTGTATCCATTATAACTAACCCATGACGAACTTAAGTAACTATTTGTAGGGAATTATAACCCCAGGGTAAAACTGTGCATACCGACCAAATATACTAAAAGAGATAACTTATCAACAGAATATACTTTTATTACCCAACAATTTTATGAGCTAGCTAAAATTAATATAGTTGTCACCTCTTCTATCAATAGGACCACCCCTTTTAAGAGTATCAAAAGTAATTAAACAAAACTTATTCTATCGAGTTGAATGGTAGGAGGAATATCAAGTCCACACGTTTGATTTTCATTTTTTTACGTGACTATTACAAAAATACATTTTAAATTGCACAAGAAATTTTAAAAATAAACAACCATTTTAAAATGTTCAAAATGTTGTAAACAGTAATAAAGTCTGCTTCCGAACTCCTCTCTAATATTTCAGAAAACTTCACCAGAAACTACTGATTGGCATGCTGCTGTAATTCGCCTTCTAAGATCATCAATATCAGCAGGTTATGTTTCATAAGCAACGAATGTAAGATGTCCCCCTAAGAAAAAGTCTTAAGTTAAATCAGTTAATCTTGGGGGCCATTCAATTGCTCCCCTTCTGCTAATCCAACTGTCTGGGAATCTCTCGTTTAACCACTGTCTGACGGGAAAAAAAATGAGGTGAAGCAAAGTCCTGATGGAAATTTAACAGATCCTCCTGTGAAACTAAATTACCTTGTGTATCAGTTTGAGTTTCTAGCTCGTGAGTCTCTTCAAGCATATTGAGTGTCAAGCTTCCTTTAATAAATGAAGGACCAATAATTAACAAACATTAACCTCTAACTAACGGTATCTCTGAACAGCCCAACAAGTAAAACTGGATCAACAATACTAATACTAAATTATTTTACTTGACAAAAATTCGCTAATTTAAGATTTACAAAAATATAAATTGCAAAAAAGGCAGTCTAACTGTAAAATTTCAATAGAAAACCAATTATAACCGTTCAATTTCAGTCACATGTATCAACGTTTCGTCTAATAATTATTTTAATAATTATAAGAAGGTTTACAGTAGAGAGGGTAATTCAACACTTTTTACCCTCATTTCATTATCAATCAGTATTTAATATGAACGTTAATCTGGTGTAAACTAGGTTAAATAATATGACATTTCTAAAAAGTCAAATTTTTGATACTTTCAAATTATTTTTTTTTTTAATTTCTTGATTAATAAAATAAATAATTTAATCCAAGAAAACACACCAATAAATACCGTGAACTGTAAAAAATATATATATGTGAAAACTATTTATACAATTTTTAGAAAATAGAAAATATGTGTTAGATGCAAATGGAAGTATTTAAGACCTAACTTTCATACTGAAGGATTAGGCAGTAAATATGAGAAAAAAGATGATACCGACTTGAAGTACGATCAACACTTTTTGGAATGTACAGTCAAGTCTTTATGGAGTGTAACTAGTAAGTTACTTTTTATTAAACAAATGACTTAAAAAATGCGAAAAATGTTCTGACCGAATACCCCTCATCCAGTGATAAATACTCATAATTTTTTTTCAAATACCTCAACCACGTTTCTTAAGGTAACCGATATCGTAGGCGGAGGAAAGTTACCAAGCAACGTGCTTTCGGTAAGTAAAAAAAAATATTACGAAATATCGCTGTCCTTGGGATATTACTGCTGATAAGAATTAAAAAACCACTATTTGATAAATGCAGTCTAACTGCCATCGAAATTTTACTATTAGATTACTTTTAAATGTAAAAGGTTGGTGCCTACTAATTTTCTAACCATTTCTGCTAAAAGGATACCCAATACAATAATTATTGAGACCCTTCCTATGGGGCCTTAGTATTGTATTCGAAAAAATTTTCTTACCCCCATTTTTTTAATTTTTTTTCATATTTCCAATCATTCTGAGTACGAAAATGAAAAAAAAAATCGTCTGGTCATCTGTGTGTATGTATGTCGGCACGATAACTCTAGAACGAAAGTTCTGATTGACTTGCGGTTTTGATTTTCTTCAATAATTACTTCTTATTTAGAACCCTCCTGATTTTCAGAATTTTCGGTTCATCCTAACTACATTAATATCAATTTTCTTAAAAACTGCCTATGCATTTCTTATGTGACAATTTTAGGAATTCCAATTATTTCTAACGTCAACATTCCTAATATTCCTAACATTCCATAAAATGCAAACATTCTCTAATGACCTGTCAAACAACAGCTGTTGATAGTAAAGGTGAAATTTCTAAGGCGGGTTGCGACCTTCATACTTGCAACCATAGCCATTTTGGAGGCTATTTTTATTCAAAATTTGTCGCCAAGCCTGCCAGTTTATGAAAAATATATAAGCAGTTTTTTAAAAATGATTTTTTTATGGTGGTGCTAACTTAAGCGTACTACTATTTCGGCCCTAGCTACAAAAACACCTTCATCAAATTTACTGGCTCTATGTCGCAACCCCATAGAATAATTAACCGGCCATTCTATTTGTCAAAAATCAGAATATTGCTTGGCTGTACCTGTCAAGTATCAAGATGTCAACTGTGATGTGTGAATGGCTCTTAAATGTCAAATAATTTAAAAATGTATGCTTCTTTTAATATTTATTGCAAATAATTCATCTCTATTCATGCTTTCCATAAATCTTTTACAAAGCGCTTTTTTATTATATAACAGAGAAGTAGGATATAATGCTGGTTTTTTGTAGATAATTTTAATTATACGATTTTGGATTACATATTCAACCAGCGAATATTGTAAATAATAATTAGTCATAAATTTCCTGAATTTATAAAATTTAAAAATAATCTTACCTTGAGATTTTAATGTCGTAATGTGATCAACCCATTTCAAATTTTGATCAATTATGATACCGAGGTATTTTCTTGTGTTTTTCATTTTAATTATAAAGTTGTCATTTATTTGTATGTTGAAAGAAGGCCTTTATAAATTACATTGATCTCTATGGATCTACTTAAACACAAAAACAGTGTTGTGGCTATAAGTTGCTATAACCTAACGTCGCAAAATTATTAATAACTTAAACATAGTAGTATTAATATAACATCAAGTAATTTTTTAAAATAAAGTACATGATCTCAAAACAAATAATTTATAATAAAACGAGGGGTGAAATAACAATAAATTAAGGAAAATACTTAAAAAGGGTAGGTTTAAAGAGTATTATTACAAGAAAGTATATCCGTTATGTTTATTTATCAAGAATTGTATGAGGTTACTTTTGAATACATTTATTGTTGTTTTTTTTTTAATTTCTGTAGGCAGTCTATTAAATTTTTTAAACTTTTAATAAAAATTGTATTTTGGGAACTTTTAGTGATAGCTTGCCGTACATGAAAGTCAGATTGACTTCTTGTATTATAGTTGTGATATTGCGAATTATATTGAATTGAATTGAATAAATAAATATCAGTCATGTACTGAACATAATTCTGAACTGAAAGCCAATTTATTTCTTTTAACATAGTGGCAATACTCATCCTTCTGTCCTTTATTAATAGAATATAAATAGGCGAAGTAAGAAGCCCAAATATTTTACATGAGCAGGCTTAAGAGATAAAGAGGCCAATTATTATTGGATAAATTGCTCAAACAAGTTTTTAAACCTTAATCAAAAGGCGATATAGAATGGTTTTCAAAAATCAAGGCTTGTAAAAATCATCACATGGTTTAACCTAAGTAATGCCAATGCTTCACAAACCAAAAAATTCAACGTGCTAATGCTACTATCGGCTTTCTATATTTCGTTCCATCTTAAATCATTTCTCGTTTTTGTTACGCTACGAGTTTACCCTTGTGGGCCTCAGTCTCGATAAGCTGGGAACCACCATTTTAGCGTCTCTCGAATTATCTTATATAAAAAGTGGCCCCAGGAAGCTTTCGTATAAAACAATACTTCCTACATTTGTATAATATTAACACTCCACTAAACTCCCAGTAGCCAGCTATAACCAATTAATTACTTTGCTAAATGATGCCATCTTTCTCTCGCTTGGTATAAAAACCAGGAGAAGAGAAATCAAATTTGATTTAACAGAAAGGTTTTAGTTTACTCTAATGGAAACCGGAAACACAAACAAATCTATAGCTGTTCTTTTATTCCACATAAGCTCGATTATCACATGATTAAAAAATCTACTAGTTCTACTCCGTTCCAGGAGGTACTTTTCAAACGTAGCACATAACGTTGGTAAATTTAGATATCTGGATCAAAATTTAAACTATTTGTTAAGTAAAGCTATCAGTTTTCCTTATTTAAATGGCACAATTTATTTTTTATACCTTTCTGAAACTTTGGTAAATGAAAAATAACTAGTATTCGAATCCGTTCAAGGTAGACATGGGCGATAAACACCTCTCTTCCTTTTAGATTCCATCAGTTCACTAAAAAATTATTTTGCTTTAAGAAAATAAATAAAAATATGTAAATAGCTCAGCACATACCACAAAAAGTCTTCGATTAAAAACATGTACTAAACAATGTTTATAAAATAGACAAAGGAAAATACTAAACACAGATTTACTCAATAATTGTTAAAAAAATATACAAAGGAAAACACTAAAATACACTAAATTCGATTAAAAAATCATGAATTACAAATGACTGATCCTGACACATCAAAACAACACTCGCATGTGACATGACAGTTTTGCCGGTTATACAATGGCGGCCCTGATCATGCGCAAAAAAATTTGAACCCCAAAAATTAGCTTTCCTTCGCTTCTGTAATAGTGGTTATTCTGTGAAATGGTTTTAAAAATCAGGGCTTGGGAAAATCATCACATGGTTTAACCTAAGTAATGCCAATGCTTCACAAACCAAAAAATTCAACGTGCTAATACTACTATCGGCTTTCTATATTTCGTTCCAACTTAAATCATTTCTCGTTTTTGTTACGCTACGAGTTTACCCTTGTGGTCCTTAGTCTCGATGAGCTGGGAACCACCATTTTAGCGTCTCTCGAATTTTCTTATATAAAAAGTGACCCCAGGAAGCTTTCGTATAAAACAATACTTCCTACATTTGTATAATATTAACACTCCACTAAACTCCCAGTAGCCAGCTATAACCAATTAATTACTTTGCCAAATGATGCCATCTTTCTCTCGTTTGGTATAAAAATCTGAGCCCGACTAAACTGATTTTTATTATTAAAGTTAATGGCCTGACAGAAAAAAGTTTGTAACTATCTACTTAAATTCTAAGTTTGCAAAAACATTCAACTATCATTTGCCGTTAACAGGAATAAAATTATTGACGTACTTATTATTGGTAGAAAATAATCAATTAAAAATTAATAACGAAAATTTGTTATTAAAAATACATTTTCGTATTCCAATAATATAAACATTACGTCAGTTCGAGAAAACTGTCTCAGATTGCGTTTGTAGTCAACGCATCTAACATTGATTGTTCGTATAACTTCCGTGTAAATATTTTATGTGTAAGTACATAGTATCATCAATTAATATAATTAAGGCAATTTACCAATAATTAATAATTTACCGTAGGCATCTACTTGTAGCAAACAAACACTTTACTTCTAAAAGATATTCAAACATATTTATAAACGTAAATAAATCTTTGTTAAACAAGGCTTCTTATTAATTATTGGATATAAATTACATGATCTTTATTCTTGAATACCAGTAATTAATCCTTTGATTTCTTTAGGTTGTTATATTGCACATATTTATAAGAAGATACCATCTCAGATAATTAATCGGTCGCCTTATCATCAACATCTAAGAGGATAAATATTAGTGTCATTACTTAATTAATTTTTTTAATATTTATTATTATAAGACTTTTTTTTGGAACCCCTTTCCATCTAACCTAATTTTCAATTTGTAATAATGATAATAATATTGTTTAATGAAGAAAATAAATGTAATCTTACGAAAAATTAATAAAATCATCAATCAATGGTAATCTACAAAAGTGATTAAGAACAACTTGTATTGTGACTTTAGAATAACTGTATTCTCTTCCACCACCATATTTCAAGGGTTCTTATTAAACTGCATTACAAAAAGGGTTTGCTACCTGATTCGAAACAGGTCACAACTTATAGTCTATTTTTATGTATGAGAGAGTAATAAAACAGCATTTCTAATGCAAAACTTAGTACGATCATTTTAAATATTTTTACAGAATAATCTAAATATTTCCTAAAATTGTAATAAATGTACCTGAGCTATTACAAGTTTTGGGTCTTTTATTCGTCCTTTATAAACATAAGCTGTACAGAACAATAGAAAAAGGTTTGGACAGGCCAAAAGCCCTGTGTATTAAAGATTACATAGCCGTATCTTAAGATTATTTTCAATAAGTACCTATTTGCCAATTTTGTTTTATTTTAATTCCAAGAATTGCTTACATTAATCGAATTATAAGTAGATAAATACTTTCCCAACAAATTTCACCGAAAATGCGATTATAGGTTTTCCATTTAGTAAGGAGGTCCAAGTTGTGTATTCTTGACAGTTTACTAAATGTCGTTTAGTTGCAAATTGCAAGGTGCAGTGTGAATTCTAGTGTGATCATGGAAAATTTGGAAGGGCCGCGTATCTCTTATCGAGAGTACCTCTTTTAAAGTAAATGAGTTGCGCAATCTAAATTTCATACCCAAACTCCTTTTCTTCCATTGGCGTAGAATTTTTAAAGGTGCAATTATTTAAAAAATCAAGTTCTACGCCTATGTATTATTATCGGACAAAATTTTAATACCATTTTTTGCCACATAAAACTCTACCAACATACCAAATTTCAGCAAAATCGCATATGCCGTTTTAAATTTATATGGGAAAAACCATTTAAAAATTGTAACCAGAGCTCAAACGAAGCAACTTTGTACTAAGGTAATTTTACTTAAATCGACTTATTTTGGTCTAAGGAATATGTGGTATGTTTTTGTAAAGACCTTTTACAGACACCCTACCCTGTATATTGTCTATATCTATCAATAAATAAAAAATAAGTTATATTCCTATAATAATAACAAGTCTGTACCAGGGATATCTCAAGGATATCCGATGGGATATTAGTCTATATCCTCAAGATATACGGTTTCGGCTATGCGATATCTCTAGATGTTTCGTCCTCCTCCTCACAGAATCTGCACCCACTATCTTCTACTAGTTTCAGTTTACTATAGTGTCTTTTTTGCCGACAATGCACGGTAAGGATTCCTGTTCATGCTTATAAATATAATATACTTTCGATCTTTTCTGATTATAGTCTCACCTAGAAGTATCTTAGCCTGCCTTAGTTTCATGTACATGACTCGTATCTCTCTGTTTGTCGGTCATGACCTACTTTAGTTATATATATTTTTTTTTTCGGTCACTCTTTATTTTTGATGGGACCGTATTTTAGAACGGTGCATTAACCAATATTTTTTATGGAATAATTGTTTTGAAATTAGGTAGATGCAGCAGCATTTACATTCAATATTTTTTTAGTGTTAATTAGTTGTTTTGCAATATTAATATGTACCCGCAAGCGTAACTAATGCATTCAATACAGTGGATTTTAGAAATAAATTATTATTAGTTATTACTTTGGATTCAGAATGTATTTCATGTTTCTGTCTATAATGTGAGGGCTTTTGAGCTCCTATAGATATTGCAAAAAATTGGTCGTGATTATGTAAGGTGGTTAAAGTATACTTTCAAGCGTTACTTGAATATTGAAGTGTATAACTTTGGAAATAACAAATATTATATTTTGCACCTAATTTTATTTTATAATAAAATTCGATTGAATGCTGGATTAGAAGTGTTTATTCGGTTATTATAATTGAAGCCGGCAGTATCGCCGTGCTGCAAACAACGTTTCAAAATAACAAAAGAGACATATATTGTACAGAGTGATGGCCATATATTTTATTAAATATAGTACAGAAAATGCCTAATTTATTCATCTATCTAATTACCTCTTTAGTTTTTTAATTTCATAACATTTCGACAAATTGCTGTTTGAGATTATTTTATTAAAATGCAAAATTAGTACCACATACTTTATCAAATAAAGTCTATTCTATAGCTAATTATATAGCCTATTAGATAGCCTATTATATAGCCTATTATATAGCCTATTATATATCCTATTATATAGCCTATTATATAGCCTATTGTATAGCCTATTATATAGCCTATTATCTAGCCTAATTTATACCCGATTATATAGACTGTTATATCCGAATATATAAACTACTATATAGCCTATTACATATATTACTTGGTCTATTATGTTGCATAATATAAAGTCCATTATATAGCCTATTGTACTGATTCAGCTAAAGGGCAGTACCCAGTAGAAATAATTTCTTAGTTTTTTTGTTTGCTTTTTATAAATTATATTTTATGAGAGGAAAAGATTTTTTATTTAAATGTGAGAGTAGAATTATATTTGAGCCAAAGTGTAAACCGATATTGAAGAGATTGTATAATTTTTCAATTGATGTAAGGAAATAAGATAAAAACTAAGGTTTTTTAACAATTTTATTTATCTTTGAACGATAAAAGTTAGAGAATAGCAAGACATTGTGTTAACAGGGCGCTAGTAGAAAATTGAAGATATGAGTAGATGCAGACACCACACCGTCCAAAACCTTCTAAAAAGGGGAAGGATTCGCTGCAGTAGCTCTAAAGATTGACATTTATTAATGTTTTTGTATTTTGGCTAAAGACAAAGAGAAGATAAAATGTCTAAAAATCTTCCCAGATAGATCTTAAGCCTATGTAAAAAAAAAACAAAGTGCTAGTCGAAGGTGTCTTTTTTCTATGATATTTTTTTTTAACTAAAGATCTCATAACAATATATAGCCTACCATACTGCCTATTATAGAGCCTATTATAAACCATATTACTTATTTGATTTTTATAAAGCCCAATATAGTACTATATAGCCTGATATATTACATAATATGTAGCCTAATACAGCATGACATAGCCTATTATGTAGCCCATTATATAGCCCTCTATATTTATTTATTTATTCCAGAAACAAACAGGCATAAGCCTAATTACATGTTCCTATAAATACAGCGAAAATAGAAATCAACAAAAATACATAATATCTAATTAAATATATAAGTGAAATTATAATAAACAAACCTCGCTACTACAAAATTTTAACAAAGTTCATTAAAGAACAAAACTACTTAAATAATCAGAAATATTCAGGAATAAGCAGAGCGTCTGCAAAACCCCACACCAAGGCCACGGAAATCCTACAAGGTTATGTCTCTTTAATCGAGCCCAACAATTTTGTTAAATTCATTTCTATATGTGCTTATAGCTACATCAAAAATACCGCAAGAAATGCCTTCGGAGTGTACATTAAACAAAAGACAAATTTTTTTCTACTGGACCATGATTATCCGCACGAAAAGTTAATTGACGGGGACGAATACCTGCTATTGGAACATTGATTTTTATTTGACTCAATAAATATTGACTGTCCAAATATCCATTTAATAATTTATGTAAAATTTATGTAAAAAGACAAAGTTGATTATAGAGCGTCTGTGTTCCAATTTTTCAATTTCAAACTCTTTTCTAATAGGTCAAAATGAAACAAATCCTGGACTTGTATGATACTTTTTAAAGTATAAATATTTGACTTTATTTTGAATAGTTTCCAAAATTTGTTTTAAATTTTGTTGTGTAGGGTCCCATACAGTGGATGCATATTCTAATTTACTACGAACGAGAGCAAAAAATACATTTTTAATTGAGTGTGTGTCTGTAAAGTCCCTAGTCGTGCGTTTCAAAAAACCTAACAATTTGTTAGCTTCTTTGGTAATGTTATGGATATGCTCGTCAAATTTAAAATTATTTTGAAAAACTATTCCCAAGTCGGTAATTTTTGACACTCTTTCTAGTGTTGATCCTTGCATTGTGTAGGTAAAATTTTGAGGAATACGAATGTTACTGAATGTAATAACCTTGCATTTGGAAACATTAAAATGTAATTTATTTTCAAATGACCAATCCGAAATTGAGTCTGTCATTTTGAAGGTCTAGATAGTCATCTAGGGTGGATATTTTCTTAAAAAATTTCAGATCATCTGCATACATTAGGCAGTCTGATGTAATACGTAGAGGAAGGTCATTAACAAATATTAAGAAAAGTAGAGGGCCCAAATTGGAGCCCTGAGGGTCTGGGAACCCCAGAGCCTGCGAGGATTGTATGAGATACTTCACCACCAAACATTACGTATTGATACCTTAGTTTTAGATAAGACATAAAGAAATTTATTAGATAATCGCTAAGACCATAATATATTAGTTTAGCTAGAAGAATATTGTGATTTATCTTATCGAAGGCTTTCTTAAAATCATTATAAATACAATCTATTTGTTCACGAGAATTGAAACATTTTGATATTTTATCAAGGAAAGTTAATAAATTTGTATCTACAGATTTTTTACGACAAAATCCGTGTTGTTCGGTTGATATGTATTTTTGAAAGTAAGCATACAGTTTATCATATATTACAAATTCAAACTTTTTCGCCGTACAATTTAATATGGCAATGGGCGATAATTATCTATTTTATTTTTATCCCCTTTTTTAAAAATTGGTGTTAATCTCGTTCTTTTAAATTCACTAGGAAATATGGATGTTTTAAGCGACTTATTGAAAATTACCAGCAAAGGGTATATTAAATAATCTTTACAACCTTTTAGGATATAACAAGGAATATTATCAGGATTCGCTGTCTTTTTCGGTTTTAACTTTCGAAATGCCGCTTCTAAGTCTTTGACGGATATTAGATCGAAGTCAATATACTGATAAAAATTTACGTTCCAATTGTAAGTCAAACGATTAATATCTATAAGGTTATAGTTTGAATCGTTGTCATACACTGAACTGAAATAATCAGCGAACTCCCCTGCTATAATTTTTTTGGCAGATATTTCCCTATTATTTATAATAAAATTTGATTCTGATATATTATTAGACCTCTTATCTTTAATGAACTTCCAAAAAAGCATGGGGTCCTGGTTAACACAGTTCTGCATATTTTGGATATAATTATTGTGCGCAGTCCTTATTTTCAATTTTATATAACCTACTATATAGCCTATTATATAGCCAATTATATAGCCAATTATATAGCCAATTATATAGCCAATTATATAGCCTATTATATAGCATATTAATTATACTGGTACATAGCCTATTAAATAGAGTACGTGGTAATGATTTTACGTTTTATTAAGTTCATTTTTTATTTCCTATAATTAATAATGTAAAATCATCAGGTATAATATGATTTCATCTGCATCGTCCTTAATAAAAAAAATGATTAAACCTTATGCTGCGCCAATAAATCTAAAGTATCTGACTCATATTTTTATTTAATACATAAGAAAAACCCTTTAATTACGATTTTTTGTTATTATATTTTATAAAATTGGGTTTTTATATCAAGCAATACTTATATTGAGATGATTTCATATTCATAATGAAGCTAACTAAATTGAAACGTCTTTAAAATTAAAATTACACAATAAGATTCAACGAAAACTATGTTCAGCATGCGTGGTGTCAAAGATTTCTAATTACAGTAGTTATCATTTAATACCTACAATAGTTATTTCCTAATTGTTTATTACTTATTATTACCATTCTCTACAAACAATTTATTGTATTCCGGAAACTAATTAATAAGTAGAGACCCAACAAACACTAGCTAATGATATATTGTAATCAATTAAATAAATTTTTTATCGACCTTTAATTTATAAGCAAATGCAATTGGTGACACGAGTGAGTTACTGGTGCTACTCCAATTAATTTACTAATTTGTGTTAAAACGCAATACTTTTTTATACACAATATAATAAGACTATTATTAATATGTAACTCACCCAATGAGGCTAAGTACTTTGGTGCTAAAAGGACTAGTAATATTCTCCCTAAATAATTCACCCCTATATAAATGAATTTTATTCCGAGACGCCGAGCGAGTATTGATATTTGCCGAGGCACCCCGGGACGCATATTTACACATTCTACTATACGACGGCACCAGGGTTCTGAAAGGTGTTAGCCTTTGTGGCACACAATTGCACTACAGAAGCTCATTGATTTGGGCACCCATACAAATTGTATGTTATTTAAGACTTTTCATTGCAATTTAGCTGTGTCCAGGCCGTTGGAGTCTATGCCGGTAGGCGTAGCCAGGTATGGGTTAAAATTTTTTGGTGGCAGTGAAGCGTCATTTGAATGACATCATGTCTATTAACAAGATTTTAGTACACGACCGTTTAACGGCACTTTAAGTAAAGCCATTCTTATATAGGATGTAGACACGCTTGCTCACTGATTTCAGCACTCGGAGAGGCCTCATGCATTAGTGCCTAAATCAATGAGCTTTTGTAGCGTAATTGTAGCCACAAAGGCTAACAGATTTCAGCACCCTGGTGCCATCGTATAGGAGGATGTGTAAATATGCCCCCGGGACGTCTTACAGGTTATTGATGGTGCCATCAAAGCCAAAACCAACTTTTCGGAGATTTAGTTCCAATCAACAAACTTGAAAATAAATTTATTTGAATGTGGTGCATAAAATATGTTTAGAATTATCCGTGGGATTTAAAAATAAAGTTTCATGAAATTCGTGTGATTTACTAAAAAACTATGAAACTTGGAAATAGCGGGGATGGACTACTACCCTAGAATTTTTGTTATTCCATTAACACTTTGACTGCCACGCCAAAATCAGTAAAAGTGTTCCACGGGCCACTCTGTTTTTTTACTGAAAATTATTTAAAATATCCTTCTAATACGAAACAATAGGTTCAAAATGTTTTTTACTTTTTATTAGGACTACGGCTAGTGTACAAAAAATATACACGTGGCGTAGAACTAAAAAAAATATATTCTACGCTACGTTTACACGGTTAAGCAGGTCTATTCTTGATGGTAGGCGCGTTGTGCAGCGGCATTTAACCTTTGCATGTGGTGCTGTAAGGTTATAAAATATTTTAAGTCGTACATAATATATGGTATTTTGGTATAATTCAATGAAATGGAATCATACGAAAAATACCAAGCTGCGTTGCAGAGACTATGTGATGATTTTGCTTATATAAGTGAAGACGATCCTTTTGCCAATGAGTCTAAAGGAAATCCTGAGTTGGAAAGTTCCAGCTGCGGAAGAAGTACAGCCATACTAGCTAGACGAGCCGTTATATGCTATCAACGAAATAGAGATACCCATGATCAGATGTATGCAATTTCTAATACTAAACAAGTTAGCAGTAAATTCCAAGTATGCATTGAAAAGTATTTATGTTTAGACTGCTTTTTTGAAAAACAATATTTAACCCAAAATAAATCATTAGGCCAATGTTTTTCTTATCTTTTGGCTAAATACAGTTCCCTGTGTTAAGATACCGCTAATTTTTTTTTATTACAACACAATAAAAAATACCTATATAATTAAATTGCCATAAAATTTTTAAAATTCTATTTTGATATTGCCCCACGCCACGCTAAACCATATCCCATAAGAAATGCATGCAAAGCGTCTTACTGTAGACTACACACGGCATAAAACAAGTAATTGCATGTGTGTACTTGAACATAAACGTGGCGCCCTGGGACAGGCCACTGTGTATACTTAAAGATACACATGGCAGTAAAAGTATTAACCGAATATTATTTTAATCATAGACAGACATTTGGGAGTTTTCTACAAAGTGTTCCATGTAAGAATAGATGCCACAGATTCAGGATCTTTATCTTTGTCGGATCTATTGTATTCTCCTGCTTTGTCCGTATTCAGGTACTACCTTTGGAGTAGTCCAGTTCCTTTAGTTAGTTTTAATAAGTTCCCTACCAAGTGTTCCTGGGGCGTTCTATCCGGTTCCAGGTCGAAAAGGATGATCCGCCGTCTAGTATGGTAGTATGGTAGTATGGTATGAGGTTTCTTTCTTTTCTATACATAGTTTACACGTAGTGGGATCCCATTACATGAAGGTGTTTCAGCAAGCATTGCCCCGTTAGTAAACCTACAATGGTAATATTTAAACTTGGAGTAGCCATGTGTGAGTTGGTTAAATGAAAAGGTATCTTTGGTTTTATAATATGTAGCGATCAGATATAATGTTTCAGCATATTATTATTATTATTTATATTTTAACAAAAATTATTTTTATTGTTTGAATAATCTGTTATAATGAGGTACAGCTTCTAGAACAAATTCATAAAAAACCCGTACTGTTAAACTCACCATTTATTTGGCATTCTGTCCCGTACTTCCATGTCTCTATTAGCTCTGCTGTCAACTAGTTCTGGAAAGGCATATTGTATATAATAATTTTGAATTTTATTTTGCACCTTTTTTTCCCAAAAGCTGTCATTATGAGGAATTTCCTCCACTTTTATTTCTCGAGAAGTCCAAACGCACAAAATGCAAAAATTCATTTGTGTAATGTGCAGCTAGCCCTGAATTTGAAAGTACCTATGGTTCCCCTTAATGGTATTATCCTTTTTCCAGAAAGTTATTTTTCTACTGCATATTCCTTTTTCTTCAGTCAACACTCTAGCTTCATGTGGACATTTTAACTCTATCATAGAGTTTTTTGTTTTAAATTCCATCTGGACTGGCAGGAACATAATCAAATTCGGAATCAATAAAAGTCCACACATAAAAACTTTTTCTTGCTAATAAATTTCCAAATCTTATTTTGCACTGAATTTATTGTCCATGTCATATGAAAAGGCTTTAGCAAAAAATAAAAGATTTTATGAGATTGTTTAAAAAATGCCTTTTCTTTTTTTTTCGTCTTTCATTTTGCTACAATCCACAATCAGCTTGATCTCTTCTCACATTCATTTTTTTCTCATCTATAGACATTATCAAACTTTTTAGAAAATCTTCTTTTGCAACGCGCATCAAAGAGTGTGACAGATCAAAGCCACGCTCAAAAGCAAAAAAAAATGATTTACTAATTTCTAAAAAATATACATTACTTTAATAGCTTAAAGAGTTGTTAACATGCTGGAATTCATTATTCTTAACTCGAAGATGTATTCATTAAAAAAATTCCCGTGCAATATAAAAGTTAATTTATAATTCAAATCTCATTGTATACCTTTTAATTTCGGATATATTCTTTTAATAAATAAATGATAAAATTAATTTAAAATAATTGAGCGAAATTACTGTATGTAAAAATAACCAAGTGTACAGACATAAAACAAAATAAATTCAAATCACTTGCGTACGTTTATCACTTGTAAACAGAAAAGGATATACATTTTGTTGGTGTCGCCCTCTAGACGAAATAGCTTTTAACGTATTTTTTGATTTTTATTGAGAAAAATAAATGTTCCTGTAAAAACTAAAAACATATATTGTTCTCTTCTAGCATTTTTATTTGTATTTTTTTTTTTTTTCGATAGAAAGATATTTTCTTACATTTTCTCAAAATAAACCGATTCAAATGTTCAAAAAGTGACTCCTTTACCTGTACTTACATAATTTTTCAAAAAATAAAAAATAATCCGTAAAACGGGTGTACTATGAAACCCATTGCATATTATATAAATATGTTTATATTAGTATTACTGAAATTATTTACGTAAAACAATAAGGTGTACCTACAAATACGTAAACTTTAATTATCCCTCGTAAAACATCAGTAAAATATTTTGTAAATTGTTTTCATTCTCAAATATCAATTTCTTAAAAATCTAACAGAGGCGCTACTTGCCAGACGAAAAATCTTCCAATGTAAGTGTTTCGTAGTACCCCCACTTTTAAAGTTTATTTTTAAGTATTTTTAAAAGAAAAAATATGTACGTGTAGATAAAGGTTAAGTCTATGCTCCTCTGGAACCACTTTTTCAAAATTCAATTTAGTTTTTTCTAAAAAAAATTGAGAAAATAGATGAAAAAAGTCGAGTTTTGTGTTTTTTTTTAGAAAAAACAAGTTGAAATTTTGAAAAACTGTTTCTAGAGGAGCACAGACTTAACCTTTACCTACACGCACATATTTTTTTGTTTTAAAATATGTCAAAAATAAACTTTAAAAGTGGGGTATTACGAAACCCTTGCATGCTCTGCTCTTAAGCCAAGTAAATACTCCTCCATGTATTATCATAATTAGAACATTATTTCTGATCGCTTATTTGTTATATTAAATACTAGATAATATTTAATAATAATACAGAATGTGGCAGAAACACATAAATAATTCATAGTACAAATAATATAATTTTGTTACATAGATATTTAGACTTCCCACCCCACTAAATTATAATAAAAATTATTACATACATTAACTATAAACCAATCACACCATCAAAATCTGACTCACCTTTCAGCAGCATCTAAAATAGTTCTTAATAAAACACTTAAAGGTACTTTTTATTATTTTCGTATCGTGCGTATTCTAGGTACCACAAAACCCTAGAAACATGAGCACACGTGCCTATAGTTCTTGCACCAGTCATGTACAGAGTTGGTAAATTTCGATGTTTTAATAGAGAATCGCGTTAACTATAAATAGTATGGAAAAATGGACCTCCAATCCTCGATCTCTTTTAAGAAAAACTTAATGACATTTTCAAAAATTGACTGTTGTCTTTTGTTTTCGAGTTATAAACATAAGTTCGTTTTTAAAATTTTTATTATAAGGCATTATCTCGCTTAATTATAAAAGTGGAAGAATCCAGTGGCGTAGTCGATTAAAAAAAAATAAATTAGAGTTATAGCATAAAGTATTTTCTTATATAAAACGGGTAATTAGCTGTAACATACAGATGAAGACAAACATTTATTTTCCAATTTTAACGATATACATATAATGTGGGGTCACTTTATTCATTCATTGTTATTTAGAAAAATCACATTTTCAAAATAATCTATAATCTCTGTTTTCTAGTAGGCTTGAATTGAAAGAATTTAAATGAACATGACTACGCCACTGGATTCTTATCAGGAAATTGCCTGAAGAAGGTATACATTATTTTCTTTTACTTTCATAAATAAGCGAGATAATGTCACATAATGAAAATTTGAAAAATCAACTTTTGTTCATAACAAAAGATAATAGCCAATTTTTGAAAATGCCATTAATTTAAAAAAAAGAAATCGAGGATGGGATGTCCATTTTTCCATACCATTTATAGTTAAAGAGATTCTTTATTAAAACATCGAAATTTGCCCACCCTGTATGTAAGAATCAGGAATTACTTTTTAATTAGAATATGTCTTCTGAATCATTTATTTAAGTGAGGATTAGTAGTAGTATTTCGAAATTAAAAAAGATATAGAACGGGATTTGGTTAGTTATAGATATTATAAAATTAATTTAAGATTCTTTCCAGAATATTTTAGGTAGGTATACCAAGTTTTTACACTAAATGTGTTTTTTTATAATTATTAGTTGTTTATGTAATTCTGTCACACCCTGAAGTAACATGAAAAGTGTACCTTATTTCAGGAACTGATATTCCTAATTCTTTGAACACTCTGTATAATTTATTTTGCAAAGGGCAAGTAAGCATTGAAAAACTATATACCCACAAGTGTAAGACGTGCCATACGTTTCATGGAAAAAACATGAATTCCATAAGAGTGATAAAGATATACATGAAAATATTAATTCTGCACTCCATACTTTTTACTCCTTCTAACAGCTCACCCTGTAGAGCTGCAAACTTAAGGTTCATAAGAAAGTTGCCGTTAATGACCTGAAAAATAACATACTAAAATTTGAACAAATTCTGTTAGTACCCAAAATCAATGTAAAAAGTGCGGGGTCCTTCGATTTCACAGAACATTATTGTCCTGTAAGGCCATAAGAGTATTTATGCTGAGGTCGATAACATAATATTCCTAGAATTTCTACATTAACGCTGGGAATCACAATTTAAATATTTTTAATGAAATACATTAGAATCCATATGTGTCAACTATCAATTAATAAATGATTATAATTTGTTATTAATTATAAAAACTCTTCCGCTACGCAATTTAAAAGTAATTATTTTTTTGTTAAAAACGTGTTCCGATACATAAAAAATACAAGTAAATAAATTACGGGAATAAATAACAAATAATAATGAGTGCGAACGCAAAAGGTGACAAATATTGGTTTACAAGCTGTCACTATAATGAGAAAAATAATATATTTTGTATTGATCTGATACCATTGAAAAAAATGTTATTTTTTTGGAAGTATTTTTCGTGTATTTTTTTCCATCGTAATGGTAGTAGTAATAAATAAAATTATGTACTATTAAATTATAATTAATGATTATTTTTCTAGGAACTTTTCTAATTTAAATACTTTTATATACTTAAATAATTTGTACAATAACTTTTAAATGATTCCCATACTTTGTAATTAAATACCAACAATATAATGATCTAAAATTTTCGAACTTTCATGGAATAAAACAGGATAAACTAGATATTCGGTATTTTCGGTTGTAGGCTTGTAAAAAAATCGACATGACAACTGCGTAATATTTTGTTGTGACGTCAATTTAAAATTATCATAAAAATCAAAAATATAATAATTTGTATAAAAGACGTAGGTGTAAGTTATAAAAACTGTTATATTAATTTATTCTAATTCCAGACATTGGCTATCTCTATTTGAAGATTAAGAGAGAGGAAATTTCCAAAACTAATTGTCCTGCATTTACAATGTAAATCGAAATTAAAGAACATGGTATTTCCCAACTAGCAACGAATAAAAAGTCATGCGAACCGCTTCAGGCCATATCATCGAGATATAATAAAGTAGACGACATAAACACTATCTTCCGATATGACAGATGGTCACAGTACGAGTGACGGTAAAGGGTGATGAAAATGGTGCCTTGAGTCGTACTTTGATTTATTTTAAGTCAATAATTTTATATTTGAAGACTGACGGAATGAAAATGATTTTGTATCATTTAAATAAAGTAGACATGGGTAACGCAGCGCTGCGTTGCGTTATTGCGTTAACGCAGTTGTTTGCGTTACGAGCGTTGATACACCAGCTGTTACTGTATCAGCGCAACGCAATTTTCGATACTGAGTCGAAAGGATCGCGAGTTGTTGGTGCGCCATGCGCCAGGCACTGATTCCGTTTTCCGTGACTAGTTGAGAATTTTAATTTACGTAATTGATGCAACTCGTAATGCAGATTACCCAAAATCTATCAAGTAATTATGTTCTTTGCAACATGTCACATCATTTGTAGGATTGTAGGTCGAACTTTATGGATTTTAACCTTGTACACTGGCAGTTTTGAGTTCTTCCCATTTTGATTGGCTACTATTATACAAAAGTTATATCCTTTTTATATAAATTGGAATTTTTGTATTCTTTGTAAAATCCGAACACAATGAAATAAAAAAATGGGTGCATTACACTGTTATATTTTCGTTTATTTTTAAACATATAATAAAAAAAATTTAGTTAAATTCCCAATTGCCTTGAACACGGTTTGACCCACAATATATCCCCTATAGTAGTGCATCTTACTTGTTAAAGAGTTGGCACTAAGTTTGCATTGCAAGAATGCGTCTGTGTCTGGCCGCTCAACTAACTCGATATGGCGGTAAATTCAAATATTAAGACGAAATTTAAATTTCCCGCCAAAATTGTAAATTTTCAGCCGCGGAATGGCGGGAATTTTTAAATATATTCATTCGGCAATAATTATTGAGAAGTATATTGCATGTTCGATTAAACGAGCTATAAATCCAGGCGCTATTTTTATTTTGATAGCTAAAAATAATACTAATTCTTTTATTATTAGCTATTACAATAAGAGCAGCATTTGGATTAACAACACATTTAAAAGAACATGAAATATACTTTTCAATTTTACCTAAATCACTTATTTTTTACCTATAGAGGTTAGATCTGAAAAAAAATTGGCTCTGGTAAAAAAAACAAAAAATTGTATAAAGTATTTTATTTGAAAAATTATGAAACTTATTTAATATATTTTAAAGACGAAGATAATTCTAGCCATATCCCATTTTACTGAAAAAAAAAAAAAGAAACTATTAAATGAAATCATTTAGTTATTAAGGATTGATTCCACCGTTGTGTTAAAGAAAGTTTAAAATGACATTTTTACATTAACAATGTCATTTTAATCTCCGTTTAACACAATGGTGGAATCGACCCTAAGAGATGTTTGTGATAATACAGTGACAGCTATCGAATGTTGTACAATACATTTTGCTAATGTCCAAGTAAAAACTACAAAGAGTTAGCATTAGTGGGAGAAGGAATATAATACTATGAACGTAGCCAGCCGGCTACGTGGGGATGCATCACACCGTGTGCCTGTTCATATTACACAGCACACAAGGCAACATTCATATTATTCGTTTCCTGATCGAACTAATGCGCTAACTCTTTAGTTTTCTTTTCGATTCTAGCCAAGCGTATTGGAAAGTGTTCATTAGCCGATACTGTATATAAATGCTAAAATCAATAAGTGAAATAAAAAAATTTAGTTTAAATGGACATCTACTTCAAAAAAAGTAAATTATTATACTTGAATTTTAAAGGCTGTTGCCACTGGAAAACTATTATCTAGGGCTTGGATGAGAGCCATAGGACTCCCTCCTTGAATCGTGTCCATAGGAAAGCATAAGATCATAGTTAAATTATAATATTAAGAGGGTAGGTATTAACTGAAAAAATATGAAAAATTATTACAAACTTACCTCAAAATTGGCACCTACATTAAAAGTCATATTCATTCTTCCCCCTCCACCCTCCATCAAAAGTTGATAGGTGGATTGTTTTAGTTTTTATTGTGGTGCCATTTGATAGAGCAGGTATGGGCAAACTTTGCTTAGCTGTAGGCAAGAAATAAGTACGTGGTAGTAAAAAAAGTGACAAAAATTCACACATTTTTTTTACTGAGTAATTATAATGATATAAAAAGCCAGTTAATAAAAAAAGATAGAACACTAAAATGACTTGAGTTTGAGGCTGAGAAACAAGATATTCAATTTAGGAGTCAATATTACTAGTACATAGGCGCAAAGTGTTTTCTACATTAACATCTGTAAGCCGAGTACGATGCTTATTTTTATTAATTGCAAATAATTTTTCTTGCGAAAACTCTCAGCTGTAAATACTTTTCTTTGGAAAGGTATGTTCTGTTCTACATCGTAAAATTGAGACTCCAAATATAAGTATTCTTGAAGCTCAATCAACTTCACTTGTAGGTGAAGCGGAGCATCTTCCACATTATACTTACAAGGATATCCAAAAATATTGAAAGGGCTATCCATAATTTTAAAATTAAAAAATCGATCAGTAAATTTCTCGGACAGTAGTTTCAATTCTTCAGAATAACGACCGTATTCAATGTTTTCGTGACTGGATAATGTTGAAAAATGAAAACAGGTTTTACTTATCATTTGTGTTTCCCACAAGCGAAAGCTATAAGACGACTATACAGCTGATTTATCAATTGCACTTGTTTTTGAAGCTTCAATTTCAGGACAATTAAGTGTCCTGTGACCTCTCCCTGGAATGCCAAGTCACAAAGGCAAGTTGGATCACAAATATGCGGCAATGTTTTCTGTTTCATAAAATCAGCTATTTCTTTTTTAAGGTCGTAAAATCTTTATAGCATTTTACCTTTGCTTAGCCATCTTACTTCGCAATAATATGTCACATCATTGTACTTTAAAGAAAGTTCATCAAAAAATGCTTTAAACTGGCAATGTTTAAGACCGCGTGATCTAATGAAATTAATAGTATTTACTACCACATCCATAACATTCTTTAATTGAATGGTCTTAGAGCACAACTTTTGTTGCTGAATAATGCAATGCAGAATTATTAAGTCACATTAATACACATTCATAGCGATTCCTCTTTTTTTCAGAATTCCGATAAAACCTTTTCGTGAACCGACTATTGAAGACAATCCATCCATGCACACTCCAACTGATTTACACCACTGCAAACCATATTGCTCAAAAGTACTTTGCACCTCAGCAAAAATATCTTTTTCAATAGTGGTCCCTTGTAGCGACCGTAAAGGCAATAATTTCCCTGTCACTGCAACTTCTTCATCAACACCTTGTATAAAAATAGCTAATTACGCTGTGTCAGATAACTTGGCATTTTCGTCAAAAGCAATCGAAAATGCTTGAAAACCAGCTAATGTATCAGTCAATATTTTTTTGATATCACTAGCCATCATATCTATACGTCGAACAACAGTACGTCGCGATAAGCTCACTTTCTCAAACTCTTTCTTCTTTTCTGGGCACAAAAGTTTTGCAACGTCTACTAGGCACTCCTTAACAAACTATTCCTCAGAAAATGACTTCGATGTTTTCGCTATTTTGGAACTAATTAAAAAACTAGCTTCTACAATTTGATCTTTGTGAATGGAACATTTGTTACTGTTTCCCTAAATCGGTAATGAGTTTTTTAATTTTATCCATCCTTAACTGGCTAATGAGTGAATTATATTGAGCAAAATGCTTGCTGGAGTAATGTCGCTTCATAGCTTCATATTGTATTCTTTTAAAACAGAAATTGTTTCACTGCACAACAAACACATATGTTTACCACAGTGCAAGAGAAAAAAGTATTCATCAGTCCATTTGTCTTAGAATTGACGACATTCTGTGTCCACTTTCCGCTTTTTGAACAGACATGTTTTTGCTTGAATATTTCCCGCGTCGTACTCTCGATCGTACGTGAATATGCGATGCAAACTTTATCAGTTGTTAAGGAGTAATGATTTAACGCGCGCTAAGTGGTTTATACATTACCCCTCTCGATCGTACGCGAGTGCTTCAAGTATCGGCTTCTTAAATGTTTATCTATTTGTTTCTTTTTAACGACTATTTCTGACAAGATCTGTGGCGTTCCACTTCGTACGCTTAATAATATTATTTATCGATTTTAGTCACTATGAGTTGAAGAATACAGTGGCGTGTTCCACTGCGTTTGTTTAAAACAATACAAATAAACTATGTGTGCTAACTCTATATTTTTTTTCACATTATTTGAATTTTCTGAATCTCTAGCGGGCTGGTGGAGGGTTGAATCTGGCCCGAAGATTAGGGGTTGCTTATATATGCGATAGGGCGCAAAGTTCTGCATAATGGCTATATCCTAATTTTTGTTTTTAAGGTACCCCACAAAAACAAGAATGGAATGCCGTTGAACTGTTAAAATTAGCACAGTCTTTAGGCTAAACAAAACCAAAGAATTGGCTGACTTTTCAACCGACTTCAAAAGAAGGAGGTTTTAAATTCGTCGGAATATTTATTTAAGTATGTTTAGCGATAATTCTTTACCATCTTGTACAGTTTATATTATTCTTTCTTTGTTAGTAGGAGGTACCTACCTCAGGGATGGTCCCATATACATTTGGTCAAGATATGGTGATGAAATCTACACGATTTTGGTTTTTTAAAAATACTTGTTATTTTTACTGACATACAATTGACAAAATAAATATTCTACATTAACCAATTATATATACAAACCTAATATTAACTAACTTAACTAACAGTCACTCTAGTGAATAGTGTAATATTTAAATAAACCCTCATATTTTGGTTCCAATATCCTGCGCTTACTCTATGTCACCCTGTACGTTTCATTATTATCCTTTCCTGTTAGTATAAATACAGATACCCAGTAATTAACTTATTGCTGTAAAACGTTTTTATGTAAAATATCGGATTAGAAGACTTCAGATTCAATGTGTTAATTCTATACATTTACCTACTCTAATTTTTGTTAGTTCGCAGATTTAGCAAGAGTTAGGATTAAACATTATTTATACCGTTCTTTCACAACAATTTATTGTAATAAATTTTTTGCAATACTAGTTTCGCTAATATGGATTCCTTCGTTGCTTTCAAAGTTCCTCAACCATAAAAACGTTGCTTCCAATAATAATATTTAGACTTTTACTAACTATGAACCTAACTAATAACTGAATATCAATTAAATATAGATAAAGAATATTATTAAAGCATACATTTCGGTCGCAAAAGTTGATCAAGAAGAAATTTTACCCACATCATTTGATTTGTAAAAATCTAGTTGGATGAACAATTAAGTTTAGGTCACCTGTGGAATCCGTGAAAATCTGATTAACAAGTAATACATATCCTACAACAAGTCGACTACAAGTATTACAAGTTAAAAATTTAAAAGATGCTTACGTTGAGCAAAAATGTTTTATTGGCAACTAGTATAATTGCTCATACAGAATCGGCAGAAACAATAGGCGAAGAATCAATTACCTATTAAGTTTTTAGAGGAATATGGAAGATATGTTACAAACAACAATAAGACGCATAGTAATTTAGAAAGGAAGAAAGAAGAAAGAAAGAAAGAAAGAAAGAAAGAAGAAAGAAAGAAAGAAAGAAAGAAAGAAAGAAAAGAAAGAAAGAAAGAAAGAAGAAAAGAAAGAAAGAGAAAGAAAGAAAGAAAGAAGAAAGAAAGAAAGAAAGAAAAGAAAGAAAGAAAGAAAGAAAGAAAGAAAGAAAGAAAGAAAGAAAAGAAAGAAAGAAAGGAAAGAAAGAAAAGAAAGAGAAGAAAGAAAGAAAGAAAGAAAGAAAGAAAGGAAGAAGAAAGAAAGAAAGAAAGAAAGAAAGAAAGAAAGAAAGAAAGAAAGAAAGAAAGAAAGAAGAAAGAAAGAAAAAGAAAGAAAGAAAGAAAGAAAGAAGAAAGAAAGAAAGAAGAAAGAAAGAGAAAGAAAGAAAGAAAGAAAGAAAGAAAGAAAGAAAGAAAGAAAGAAAGAGAAGAAAGAAAAGAAAGAAAGAAAGAAAGAAAGAAAGAAAGAAAGAAAGAAAGAAAGAAAGAAAGAAAGAAAGAAAAAAGAAAGAAAGAAAGAAAGAAGAAAGAAAGAAAGAAAGAAAGAAAGAAAGAAAGAAAGAAAGAAGAAGAAAGAAAGAAAGAAAGAAAGAAAGAAAAGAAAGAAAGAAAGAAAGAAAGAAAGAAAGAAAGAAAGAAAGAAAGAAAGAAAGAAAGAAAGAAAGAAAGAAGAAAGAAAGAAAGAAAGAAGAAAGAAAGAAAGAAAGAAAGAAAGAAAGAAAGAAAGAAAGAAAGAAAGAGAAGATTGCGGAATCATTGAAAACCACCGCAGGCTCTTGTGCCTAATATGCAATCTCCAAAGAGAAGCCTGAGGAAAACTGCTGTTACAATAAACATAAATAGGGGAACTGCACGTTTAATTTTCATAGATATTGACATAGACATTTCATAAGTTAAATATTGCGAATATGCAGTTACGTGTAGAATATTATGCCCGATTTTTAGCCATTCAATATGAGGAAGAATTTTGGCCATATGTATGGTTTTCTTGCAAATCACATGTCTCATTATCAGGGTACGTGAAAAAACAGTCATACAGACTTGAAAAACCACAACAAATTCTAAAAGCACTTCTTCACGATGAACTAGTAACTGTTTGATGCGCAGTTTCTGGGTTCGGAATTTTGTGACAATGGGCGCGTTCAGCTGATGCAACGGTTGATTTAAACCGAAAACATGTTTCTTTTATGGTGGAAGTCAACAATTAAAAGTACCTGAACGGTATAAGTTGGTTCAGCGGTTAGACAATACACATACACGTGGTGACCTCTAGTGATATATAGGTTTCGGTTACAAATTAAGATCATGTAAAAATATACTAAGTCATACAGTCATAACGGACATTTTTCATCATGATTTCACTTTAGAATCTTAAAAACAACAAAATTCATGTTCAAAGTTAAGAAATGTGCGATAATAATCACATATAATCAGCTTTATTCTCCTAGAATGGTTAAAAATCAATAAAAAAGACTAGAAATCTCTAAATTAAAAATTTAGTTTGCATCACTGAGTACAATACTTCGTTTACAAAAGTCACCATAGAATTTTTCTGGTGCCGATGTTGAGCAACGGTTGAATTTAATCAAAACTCAACAAGTGACGTTCAGGATATCCAACAAATCACCATACTCAACTGTTGCGTCGGCTGAACGCGCCCAATGTAACAGTGAATCAAAAGAGATATAGGCAACATTTTTAATTATTTATTAGGGATCTAAAATGCTTTTACAGAGCTAGGAACTTGCGTTATCGAAAACAGTGGTTTCAGCAAGACGGGATAACAAGTCATACCGCTATCGAAGACAAGTTTAATTATTCTGTTTCAACTCTATATTTCAATAGCTCTATTTCTTATCTTCTTTTTTCTTATACTTATGTCTACGTGTTTCGTTTCTCCAAAACAAATCTTTCCTGGTTTGACACATAATTTAAACTCCCCCTCTTCTTCTCCCCGCTCTCATAACATTTAACTTATCGCGTCCGCAGGTGATGGAATGAATAGATTAAGAAGCTAGACAAACGGTGGCCTCCTTCTACTATCTAGGAACACCAATATGGCGAGCAGGAATTGTTACGATTAAAAATAAAGATATAATAATAATAATAAATTCACCCCCTTACGAGTAAATTTTAACCCCAAAAGCTGAGCTCGTCCGGCGAAAGGGACGGCTATTATTATTATTATTATTATTATTATTATTATTATTATTATTATTATTATTATTATTATTATTATTATTATTATTATTATTATTATTATTATTATTATTATTATTATTATTATTATTATTATTATTATTATTATTATTATTATTATTATTATTATTATTATTATTATTATTATTTGCGTGGCGCTCCGGGGCGACTTAAAGATGATTGATGGTGCCATTTGACTTAAAGGCGAGGAAAACCCAGAAAAACCCACCCACCATCATGATGCTTGAAGGAAACAAAGCATATGGAAGAATCAGAAATCTTCTAAAAAGTAAAGTCATCCCTAAAAAAATACTACGATAGAGATATACAAGACACTAGCCAAACCAACTCGAAACAGTATAACAAAAAAATACCTGAATATAACAGAGACGAAAATATTGAAAGTCATTTAGGCTCAAATTTAACAAAAAGTGGAGAAAATGGACTAAAAATCAATACAAAATACAAGACTAACTTGGAGGATGAAAGCCAAGTGTCTGAAGTGGGCAGAAGAAAAGGAATTGAACAAATTTTGAAGCAAGGACCCATAAAAAATTGTAACACAAAAAAAAGAGATGTAATCCACCTCAACACATGGATTTTTAAAAGCATTATGCGTTAGCGATAATCTAAAGATTGAATGGCTAGATGAAGATGATGGTTTCTCTACCGATTTCAATTATGAATGTAAGCCTCCTCTAGTTGCTTTCATCTTTGTTGATTTTGAGTTTTCCTTCGCAACATCACACTGTTAGGTAGATTTCTTTCTGCTTGTAAATTTGGAACTTCTATTAGTGTTTATTGTTTTTGGAATTTTCTTTAGAGTTTGCAATGTTATCTACTGGGTAATGATTAAATTAAATAACGACACGAATACAAGGATATGGTAGGTTTATAGGTATTTATGGTTTTTGTGACGTTAATACTCGAGAAACAAAAAATTAAATATAATTAAGTTTTCCTGGTCAAAGATCAGCAAATTTCAAAATATTTTTTTAAGTAGTTAATTACATGACAGCACATGGCATATTTCTAATAGTTCAATTTAACAACATCATAAAAAGGTAGCATTAAAATATGGAACAAAATATTACAAATATGGTAAATAATAATCCAGAATGTAACCAGAAGAATATATATAAACTTTGAAGTTATTGGGTTTGCAGCAAAACGATATCTGTACTCTTATAAATTTATTCCAAGCTTTCGAATGTGAATACATTCATCTTCATGGACCTAGAATATTTATTAAAAGACATAGTTAAAATTAAATGATGAACAATTAATG
The DNA here is from genome assembly GCA_927349885.1 of Psylliodes chrysocephalus. Lineage (NCBI taxonomy): Eukaryota > Metazoa > Arthropoda > Insecta > Coleoptera > Chrysomelidae > Psylliodes > Psylliodes chrysocephalus. The sequence continues at coordinate 38,780,247 of OV651822.1, forward strand.
TGTTTACTTACAACTTAGTGAGATTGGTTCGTGAAATTGATGAAAATTATTATAGTAATGCATTAAAATTATTATTAAAACTTTTTAAAATTATTTACAATCTTACAACTAACTAGTTGTTTAGTCGAACTTTTTTTAAATTTCTGAGGTTACTGTTGATTAAACGATTAAACCATGTGATATTTTTAATTTCATGGCGCATGCGTCTGTCTTTAAGTCAGTTTGCCAAAGAGAAGAATTTACTTTAACTGTATGGGATTAATGAGGTCCTACAGCCAATTATTTCAAAGCAAAGGGGTTGAGACTTTATTTCCGACCACCCTTTCTTAATGGGAGGCTCACCTGTCATAAAGAATAAAATTATGGTATTTATAATGAAACAGTTAAAATTTTTACTAATGACGACCACAATTTTTATTTCCTGAATCCCTTAAAACTGGTGAGCGTTCAATGAATTGTCGGTTAAGACCTACCACGTATTGAAACTCGTAGAGGGGGCAGTGGAAGGATGATGAGACTCCTCATCTACAACCTCTGATTCGGAGAAAGACATTATTATCGTACATTCTGGTGGTTAGGTTAAATGTTAAATTTATGACAAATTGAAATGTTACCAAATATTGTTGAAGACTTTGTGAAATTTGATAAACAGTTTTCAGAAAAGCAAGCTCTCATAAGAGTTTTAGTGATTAAATGAATTATGAAGTTAAATTTCAGTTAAATTGAGATTATTGTTATTAATGAAATTGGAAGGAAGATTTTTATTCAAGAACATTAAGTATGCAAAAATTTCACTGAGATGTTTAATATCTGATCTTTTGTTAATGCAGTCATTTTAAGCAATATGTGCCATTTCTATGAAAAGTCCTTTGTCTAGGCGAGGCTTTTTTTCTAAAACTTTAATATCTTAAAAGTTGAAGGTATGGTTTTTCGAAATTGCATGATTTGCTAATGCACGACTTTCTGGGTTTAGTCTGCAGTCGCTCTTGTGAGATATTATGGGGTCTTTTAATGGACTTGTAATTTGACCTTTGTATAATGAGTTACAATCCACACAAAGGATACTGTAGACTACATCAATTCAAGATAGCATTGGTGTTTTGTCCTTAAGTTTTGAGAATACACTATTAACGGTGAGAACAGTTTTAATTGCAAATTTTAAATTTGATGTTGAATGAAACAAGTTAATGAGCCTGGGTGTGATATCTCTGATATATGGTAGAGTGACAAATGTGATATTGGTATCCGGTGGTACATTTTCAGCTTCTGCATTATTGTTTTGTTTTTCTATATTATTGGTTATATTATTATTCGTTAAGATGGATGACGAGTTATATAAAAGTTTTTTAAAAAGCTTGCATAAAATAAAAACAAACGGCGAAAGGAACTATCACTAATACTGAGGGCTCTATTTTTCATTTGTTTAATCAAATTGACCTTCAATGAATGTGTATGGTACGACCAATAGTTAATGTATCTACCAGAACTGATAGGTTTTCTATACCAGTCTATCATTAGTCAGTTATCCATACGTGTCTAGAAAGAGGATAGAGTTGTAATTAGCCTCCTTTTCTAGAGTAAATTGTATATAAGGATCGTACTTATTGAAAATTTCGAGCACCTCATTCAGCCCATTGCTAGGTTAACATATTATTATGTCATCGACATATTTCTTTATGAAATGTAGGTTAAATGGAACGACTGTGATAACAATCTCTAAAACCTCATGTATGACATAATTTGCGAAAATTGGTGAAATTTTTCTACCCATGGGGGTACTAAAAGTTTGTTTATAAATTTTATTATTAAAAGAAAAATAGTTACTATTAAAAAGAAATGTTAAAGTTACAAAAAAAGCCTCTTTGTCAATATTGCAGCCCCTACTAATATTAATTCATTTTTTATCGATTGCTCTTATGCAAATACCAAGGTATACATTACTGAAAAGAGAAACCACATCTAGACTTGCTATGACATACCCATTTGGTAAAGTTGTATTGTTAAATAGTCTATTTATTTCAAAAGAATCCTTGATGTAATATTCGTTGTCATATTCATATGCTTTACTTTACATTACGTTATATAGCGACGACGTAAAAATTATACTCTTATATAGTAATTTTAAATAATCAGAAAAAAAATGTATACGGGGTAAGATAAAGATTGTGATATTTGGTCATAAAGACGGACATGTAATGGACTAAAACAACGCATCCGAATGTTTAATACTATTTACATAAGGGTGGCGCAAAAAAAACAGACTATTTTTTTTGAGTCTCGTACGAAATTATGTTATTTATCGCTCAAGATTTTTCAAAATTTCAAAATTAGTCAAAATTCGATTTTTTTTTTTAGTTTTTAACTCGTGACGGTAGAATTTTGTATCAAAAAAAAAATGTCTCAAATATTTAGCTCAAAATATGAATTTTTAACGGTCGTTCATAATTTTTTATAGATCAGAAATCATCACGAGACAGAAAAAAATCCAATATAACAATGAAAGCATAATTTAATAAATCGAATTTTGAAATTTTTAAAAATTTTGATCGACCCCTAAAAATTTTTTTTTTGAGCTGCGCTTTTGGTAGGGGTCTTAAAACATGATAAATTAACATAGTTTCGTACGAGACTAATTTACATAAAAACAATTTTTGGACACAAAAATACAACAGGTCACTTATCAGTAGTAATAATTCAAGGACAGCGATAAAGTATTGACTGTACATTCTTTAAGTCGGTATCACCTTTTTCTCTCATATTTATTGCCCAATCCTTCAGAATCAAAGTTTGGTCCATCTAACACATATTTTCTAATTTCATAAACTTGTATAGTTTGCATTTATACATTTTTACTGTTAACGGTGTTTATTGGTGTGTTTTCTTCAATTAAATTATCAATTTTTTGATTATTAAGTTTACTGAATTGAGACATTTAAAAATAAATAAATTTGAAAGTGTCAAAGTTTGACTTTCTAGAAATGTCACATTATTAAACCTCGTTTACATATGGGGTACACGAGATTAACGTTCGTATTAAATACTGATTGATAATGAAATAAGAAAAAAGGTAAAAAGTCATGAATTACTGTCTCTACTGTGAACCTTTAATAATTATTAAAATAGTTATTAGACGAAACGTCAAATTTTGAGTTTTATTATTTAGCGGAATAAAAAATAGACTTAATAGTTCATAAATAATGGTTTGTTTGGTGCAAACTTGACTTAAGTGATAACACCCGTAGGGAACCTATCAGTGTAAGTCAGAGCTGGTTGGATAAGCTGATACACGTGACTGAAGATGAACGATTTTAATTGGTTTTCTGTTGATGCCAGAAATTTTTGCCGTAAACACTTAAATACCCATAAAAGTCGAATAGTACCCGAGAATACCGATCAAGGAGAAGCGACAGCTTGGTGTTTTCAGTGTACCGTTTTGTAACGCGCATGTGCGAGAATAAGTTGTGTATCACTCAAAATTATGGTATCTGTCAAAGTCAGTCCAAGTTGTGTTTAGTACGTGAGCAATGTTAAGTGATATTTTTTGTTTGTTTTGTGTAGTAATAAGATGAAGATTTTTACACACTTAGGTATTCTAATACAGATATAAAATGTGCCCAAAAAGTTATTAGGAAACTAAGAATTTTATCACATGCATAAATATTAAGTATAATGATTTAATCATTTTTAACATTTTATTTTTCATATGTAGGTATTGTATTTTGTGAAATATATGTTTTTCTTCTTTTCAATAAATTTAATAAACAATGAACTGCAGATTTTGTTTATTTTATTTTGAAATTATATTTAAAAAATATAATAAATTCGCGTGTTTCAATTAGGATTGGTCAAAGTGGGCGAAATCCCTTTATTATGGCTAAATTGTAAGTTACAATTATGTCAATATAGAGATGTTTTGCCCATTCATATTTACATTTATTGAATGAATTATACTGGAGGTTATTTTAGAAATATTGGTGCATACTTAAATAAGTACTATTTCTAAAAATTCGTCTATGCACACATAGTCCAATGGACGTCCACTTTAGATCTATTTGAGGGTCAGGACGTCCATATCCGGGCATCCAGTGTACGTCCGTTTATGCTAATTAAATTGACAGCTGAATATCGATACCAAGAGAACGTCGGTTTTTGGACTTAATTTTAAGTTTAGTAGTATTTTGACGTCCAGTGGACGTCCATCTTAGGTCAATATTTATTAAGCCTACCAGATAATACCCATTTATATATACTTCTTTTTTTTAATATAACTGGTCATTAAAAAATGACAAATTAAATCTATTGCATTTCATTCTATCAGAGGAAGTTTGAAATCTTATTCAATTATAACTGTATCTAGTAAAAAGTTTTCAAGTGGTTCCTTGGTCGAGCTCGTCTAGCGATTAAAAGCGTAAAACGATAATGGATGTGTCGTGAGTTCGATGCCTGCTCAGGTCGAACGATTTTTAATAAAAAATAAATAAATGGTGTATAGCGGTTTGCGAAAATAATATATAATAATATAAAATAGTGTGTGGTGAGTTGCGGCTCTGTAAAAAAAGTGGGGATGTGGTCTCAATGGAAATATAATCCTGGACGTTTTTTGAATGTCCAGTATTCGACGCCCAAATATATTCTAGAATTGGACGTCCTCTGAATGGTCAAAAGTGTGCCATTTGTATACTTCATTGGACGTCCATTGGATGTCGGAAGTCCAGAAAACTCATTTTTGGACGTGTAGACATCCAAAATTGTATATCGAATGGAGTCCAATGGACATATTTGTATTGTCTGGGTGATAGCCAGGCCAGGTATTTAACTCTAAATGCATTAACCTTAAATGACATCTGGTTTAACTTGGCGAAAAAATACTTGTTTCTACAGAAATGAGTGATAAACTTGAAAGTTCTTTTAATATAATATAAATCTAGAAATTCTAAAAATATGTAAGTACTTTTTAAACCCAAAAGATTTGAACATATATGCACATTGCAAATATTTAGTTAAACCTCTCAAACTTAATGTCTTTTTAATTGTTACCCAAATTTTTTTTGGCACCCTTAATTTTATTTACCTTATTTTTACTTAAGGAAAAGGTAATTTAAATATGGGGCTTTTATTACATTTTTAACAATAAATAAACCAAATATTGAACACATTTTATAGATAAATTATAAAATAATAAACGTCTTTTACTTTTATAACAAATAATTATTACATAATGAATTATATTTTGGTGCCGAAATTTCACCATTGCTATTAACCCTAACTACTTCAATGTAATTAAATCACATTGCAACATTTGCGCATGGGCTATAACAATAATTTCAGATAATTTGCCAAAATATTTCGCTCAGTGTAAAAAATAAGCATGTTTTCTCAGCGTGCTAAGTTGTGTATCAATCAAAGTCATGTCGTAAAAAGTACATCCGATATCAAAGGCATTGACAGCTACTGTCGCTTCTCCTAGATTGGTATTCTCGGATAGTACCTAGCATAGATAAATTAATAAAACAAGATAAATTTTTTAAATGTACGCCACTGTCAAAACGTTGTAGTTCCCAGCATACTATTAGTTAGCGCCACCATCGCAATAGTATGAAAGCGATGTTGCCGGTTTCCATAAACTTTCATGAGATGAGAGTTATTTCAAATTCATCTTATTTTAATTTTTTATCAGTCTACATGCGCCCCATACCATCCTTATAATGTCCATAATATTGCTGTGATTTTTAAAAGAAGGAGTTGACAACCTCGTAAAAAATGAAAAACCGTGATGAAGGCCAAATATGATAATTGATAATAAAATGATAAATTAAACTTATTTTATGAATTATGATGAAAGTTTTATAGATCGGCAAGTTATTTTTAAGAAGATAAACAGTATTGATTTGATGTAATTAGTAAGTATTAGCAATTTAATTTAATATTAAAGGTGTGTAGATTTATTTAAGGACTTTGTTTATCATTGTTTTCTTAACCTTATATAATTTCATATTTCATGGATTTTCAGTTCTGTTTTAATATTTGAAACAAAAAATGTGTGGCCCGGGTATAGTTAAGTCAAGGTGTGCCTGATGATGAAGCAATAGCTTCGAAACCGGTCGCCAATTAAAATTGACGTGTGAGAAATAAAGGACCTTTTCTTAACCCCTTATACTTAAACATACTTTTATATTAAGATATACAGGGTGTTCCTTAATGAAATGCTAATATTAAATGGGGTGACTCGTGGGCCCATTTTAAGGAAAACACTTCATTTGGACATATGTCCTAAACATCCTAACTTTTGAGATATAGGGCGGTAAAATAAAAAAAAAACTAAATTGTTTTTTTTATATTAATAGTGATATTATTGTAAATATCTTTATAAAACACGTCTTCTATGAATCAATATGCATTTTCTGATTTAAAAACAATTTTATTATTTTTAGCAGTAGCGTCCGTACGGGTTTCGCATTGAATATTTTTGGAGAAAAAAATGGTAGGCCATTGCCTGTTCTTGAAATAAAAATTATATTTGGAATCCTAATTCATTTCTGAGCAAATGTGATCTCTTGATTTTCTTTCGTCCCCTGACGCATGGTTTTTGTTTACAAAAATAAAAATCGTTTTACTTCAGGGTCAAATCTGATGCGGTGATTGTTGCGTAGAAATCGCTTTTTTTTTCTTTTTTCAAGCTATATATTAAATACATACATACATATTAAATGTTAATTAATTTAGAAGTAAGTAACTTATTTTACTTTAGGAAAAAATAAACAAAATCAAGTGCCAATAATAATTATAGCATTAGAATTTTAACAGGGATTTCAGAATGTACACATGAACAGCCTAAATTTATTAAATATTACCTAATTATTAACAATACTAACATTTAATTATTAATTATTAATTATTAACATTACTAACAATGATTATAAAAATTGTTGAAAGGGGTTACCTTTACTTAATAGACATGCTTCCGACCGTCTTCGCATGGAATTGCGCACTCGTTCAAATATTCCCGGCGTATTCCGTATAGTTTCACACGAGGCGACTATTCGCTCTCGCAAATCCTCTACAGTGTTAACTGGAGTTTGATACACTAGAGCTTTAAGGTGTTCCCATAAAAAGAAATCCAAACTATTGAGATCGGGGGATCTTGCTGGCCATTGCTGAGGTCCTCCGCGACCTATCCAACGATCAGGATAAGCTATAATTAAATGGTTTCGAACAAATAAACTAAAATGAGCAGGAACTCCATCGTGTATGAACCACATTTAATTCCTTAACGCAACTGGTACATCTTCAAGCAACCAACGTAGTTCTTCTTTAAGAAAATGCAAACAAGACTGGCCATCAAAGTATCCTGGTAGGAAAAATGGGCCTAGTAGATGATTATTAATAATTCCTGCCCATACATTAACTAAAAATTGTTCTTGAAAATGGGTTTCAGTTATAGTATGTGGATTTTCTTCAATCCACACATGGTTGTTATGGAAATATTGAATAGCATTTCGAGAAAAATTTGCTTCGTCTGTGAACAAAATGTGTCACGTAAACTGCGAATTTAGTGTAATACTCTGAAGATACCACTGACAGAAGTTCACACTTTGTGGGAAATCCCTGGGGAGTAATGCTTCTACTCTTAGAAGATGGTATGGGTATAACAAAAAGTCAATCAAAATACGCTAAACAATTTGGTGACAAATATTTAGAGCTCTAGCGATCTTCCTCGTACTCGTCTCAGGATGTTCGTCGATTCCTTAATTTTAGAGGTTCTGACAGTTGGAGGTCTACCTTCCGAAGTACCTTTATTGAAACTACCAGTTTCGCTAAGTTAGCGATGAATATTTGAAAAGATTCGGCTATATGGCAAGGCACGATTAGGATACCTTTCCTGATAAATGCGTTTGGCTTCTGTTGGATTAATATCTGCGAGGTCATACACATAATACATTGCCGCCATTTCCGTATTCGTATAATTTACTGATATTCGAAAAATAGCGAAAAAGTAAAATGACTTCAATGACCCAAAGCCAAAAAATAACAAAAACTTAGTTCAAGTCAACCAGAAATGGTATATCTATCTACTTTTAACGTGCATCGTGCATAATAATGTCAATATGGTACAAATAAAATAAACCACTGTTTTCCTCGTAGTCGAATTAAAACTAAAAAAAAATGTACTTTTTTATATACCAAATTATTCAGTTTGTTTTCAGTTTATTTTAATGTTACATGAATAGGTACATGCGTTTGTGCTGTGGTAAATAAGTGTTCATCTGAAACTACATTGTGACCAGTTCTGTGATTGTGACTGCACTTATCTCAAAACTGAATGCTGTAAATCCAGGATTTAAATCTTTCGTAGTGTTGCTTGGGATAAATTGTAAAAAAGGTATTGGACAAAACGTTTACAACCTAAAATTGCATGAAAAACATCATAGAAGAAGGAATTTTACCTTTATGACATTCTCTTTCAACATTTTTAAGTGACTAAGTTTGTGGTTTGGTGAATGGACTCAGTTACCACAGTCAAAAAATTCAAATTAAAAAAAAAGTGACTACTTTCTAATAAGAATACATAAGTTGAATTTGAAAATGTAATTACTTGACTTAAATGAAATTTAATTAAGAGGTAAATCGATGTTTCATATAAACAAAGTGCTGTAAAATGTTGATAAAAGCAAAACCATTACTAAAGAGAAAAAGTTATTATCAATAGGATATTTTGTAGTAGCTGGTCTCTTTAAATAATAAACTTGAAAGACTGTGAATTAGTAGTCACTTTTACACTAGAAATAAAAACAAAAAAAAATGTGTGGTTGAGACTAATTTATGTATTTAATAAAAACATATATTTAACATGTTTTATTTAAATAAAAAAACAGGTGTTATTTGAAATGTTTTATTTTAGTTTAATAATGTTTATAAATTGAGGGTACATTTGATCCGAATCTTTCTTAATATTATAAAATGCATATGTATTTCTATTTGGTTAGTATTGGAGTAGAAGCACAAACGGTTTCATTAAAAATATATTCTTTAAATACAATATTCACTAGATATGCTAATTTAGGTAATTTTTCATTCAAAGCCATACATGTTTCCTATTATAGTTTTCATACGTTTATAATTCTGGAGATACTAAAATATTTAGCTTGATTACTAACCTTTGGTTGTTCTTGTTGTGGTCTGCTGTTAACACAATTGTGCTGAAATATTAAAAAAGCTAGACAAAGGTTTGTCCAACTCTTTTGTCAGCTTTGTTAATCTATGCTACTGTTATTCTACATGCAGACATTTTTTACTGAAGATTTTCTCTAAAAACTGTATTCAGTTTTAAATTTCGGCAGTTTTAGAAAAGTACCTCTGTTGTAAAGGTATTTCAAAGCCATCCTTTGTAAGATGTAGCCAACAAATACATGCTAAAATGTATAGAAAACAAATCGCAAGATATTACACAAAATTATTTAAATTAAATAAAAACATACAAATGAAGTGAATAATACCTACCAACAATTTAAAAAGACCCAAAATAAATAGACTTAGGGGACTGGAGCTCTAAAAACGGGAGCCATAATTTGTTATGCATCCTCATCTATAAGAAAATTGTCTTAATCTCTTTAATTACCTTTTAAAATAAACCAAAGCAAAACAGCACAAAATTGAAAGTGATCTACATTTCACGACGTATTCTATGTACCGGATGTTCCATTAAGAGAGGTATATTTCAGAAACTAATAATAGTACAGCTTTGGAAAAAAATGTTTTTAATAAAAACGGCCGGGAATTCAGTGGTAGAGCCTCTGCCTGTGGATCCAAGGGTCCCAGATTCGAATCCCACCGTTGGCCGGAATTTTTTCATTTAATTTAATTATTTAAAATTAATTCTGATGCCTTGGTAGGATTCTCCATTCGACCATTCACTGTTGGGTTCTAATTAACAGTGCTGTTTCTAAAGTGGCGCTGGGAAACAGTAACAAAGCCTGCCTACACAGAACACGAGGCGAAATAATCTTAGCAGTTGAAGCCGATGACACACACAAAAAAAAAATAAAAACGGTCAAGAAAAATTGCTGTAAATTATTTTCAAGTTTGTAGGGTGGCCGCTAGGGGGCGTAATTGTGACGCCAAAACATAAAAATGTTATTTTCTCAAAAAAATACCAAGTAAAGTATATTGATAAATATTACTATTTTAATCTTCAATGTTTTCACAACAAAAAAGCTTTAGGTTTAATTTTTGTCAATTGTGAAATAGAGTGGTGGTGGAAGGTTTAACTTTAATTTGGAAAAATGCTCATACCTCCGGTTTGGCTTTACCGAATTTAGTGAACTTGGTTTCGTTTAGAAGAACTTTTTCAGCCTCATTTTCAGCTTTATAAACTTTGGCTGCTTACATTTTATGAACGCCGCTAGAGGGCGTTAAGTTAAAAACTGACAAATTTTACGAAATTTTTATAAAAATTTAAATAAACGATATTTTTACATAGTTAGAGAAAAAAAAGTCCAATACTTTGGCGAAAACCGCATTTGGATATCTCTTTTCAAACCGCAGATTTTAGCAAAAATATAAATAAAACGTAGAAACGTAACACATTTATTGACCCAGCATTTTCTACTAGGTCCATTTTTTAAGGTATAAATCAAATTTATAAATTTCTGCAAAACCTAATGCTTAACCATGATTTTTACATATTTTAAATAATCGAACGATATTAGATAAGAATGCATAATTACTTATAAGTGTAATAATCCATTGAGCGTGTATATTTGCATATCAAGTAAACTTTGAAAAACCCAAACAAAAGACCTAATACTCAATGCCGTCCCAAATGTTCAAACTGCCTTCCATCATTTTGAACACATCGTTCCAACCTTTCCTTCGTTAACAAAACAGCTCTTTCAACTTCCGCTCTGGATATGTTACGAATAGCGTCTGTGATTCATTGAATCATATTTTCCCTTGTCGTAGGCCTCGTACAAAAAACAAGGTCTTTCAATCTTCCCCAAACTTAAAAATCGAGACAGGTTAAATCCCGTGACCTGCAACAAAAACGAGGGGACAATTTTGCCTAATTAGAATTGAAAATAGTATTGATACGATCATTAAAAACTTTACCACTGGTCTTTTACTATAGACATAAACAATAGGTACCTCGGAGGCCACTGAAATAGGCTACCTCTTCCAATCCACCTATTAGTAAATGCGCGATCAAGAAATCTACGGACGTTTGCTGCGAAATGGGCTGAACGGCCATATTGTTGGAAAAACATTGTTCTGCTGGTTTCCAATGACACATTTTCTAAAAGAAGTGGTAAAGTGATTGTCCAAAAAATTTAAATATATTTGCCCTCTAAGCGGCTCTTCTCAAATAAAAGGACCTATGATTTCAGTGCCTAAAATGCCGCACCAAACGTTCACGCTCCACCTTTCTTGGTGCTTCACCTCCTGCACTCAACAGGGATTACTGGCTGACCAATAATGCATATTGTGCATATTGATTCCACCGTCACTATGAAAGGTTGCTTCGTCCGTCCACAAAATTCGGGTTAAAAGGTTTCTGTCTTTCGCTATCATATTTATCAACCAATGACAGTAGTCTGCGACGGTCAAAGCTTAGTGCAGCACAGTATGATATGTATAAAACCTAAGACAAAGATTATTTAGCAGTATTAGGATATCATAATAATAATAATAATAATAATATATCTAATAATTACCTGGGTTCTTTCAATATTCGAAATACTGTAGTCTGAGGTATACCTAAATCTCTCTAAATTACTCGAACGCTTAGCTGGGGATTGAACTCTACGTACTCTAAAACTTTGATGACATTTTCCTCAGTTCTTCTTGTACCCTGTCTGCGGTGTAAGGGGCGAATGACACTTCCCGTGGTTCGAAAGCAATTTGCTAAACAAGCAAACATTCTGCTGCCGTACCGGCGTCTTTGAGGATATCTCAACGCGTACAGCCTTGCAGCTATAGTCGCGTTTTGAAGGCCCTCAAAATAAATAGCGATAATATCAACCTCCTCTTTAAGCAACAAAGGCATTAAAAAAAAGACAATACAGTAAGACAGCGAATACGAAAAAATAATGTTCTGACGTGAAAATTCTTGATTTTTTGACATTTCAAATTTTTTTTGTTTCCAAAGCTTACTTGATCTGTAAATATATCTACACGCTCAATGGATTATTATACTTATAAGTAATTATGCAATTCTTATCTAATATCGTTTGATTATTTAAAATATGTAAAAATCTTGGTAGATCATTAGATTTTGTAGAAATTTATAAATTTGATTTATACCTTAAAAAATGAACCTAGTAGAAAATACTGGGTCATTAAATGTATTACATTACTACGTTTTATTTATATTTTTGCTAAAAGAGATATATAAATGCGGTTTTCGTCAAAGTATTGGGCTTTTTTTCCTCTATCTAACTATGTAAAAAAGTATATATCGTTGTATTTAAATTTTTAACTTAACGCCCTCTAGCGGCGTTTATAAAACATAAGCAGCCACAGTTTATTAGGCTAAAAATGAGACTAAAAACGCTCTTCTAAACGAAACTAAGTTCACTAAATTTGGTAAAGCCAAACCGGATTTTTCCAAATTAAAGTTTAACCTTCCCCCACCACTCTATTTCACAATTGACAAAAATTATACCTAAAGCTTTTTTGTTCAGAAAACATTGAAGATTAAAATAGTAATATTTATCAATATACTTGGTATTTTTTTGAAAAAATTACATTTTCATATTTTGACGTCACAATTACGCCCCCTAGCGGCCACCCTACAAACTTGAAAATTATTTCCAGCAATTTCTCTTGGCCGTTTTTATTAAAAATATTTTTTCCCCAAAGCTGTACTATCATTAGTTTCTGAAATATCTACCTCTCTTAATGGAACACCCGGTACATGTGAAATTATTAATAATTTATTAAATTGAAATATTTTATCCTAAAAAATACGCAATGAAAATGTCATTTAAAAAAAGACATTGATTTTTTTTTCTTATATTGGCAAGCCTGGCGACTACAGGTTGCCAGATCAATGGGCGACTACTATTTCGAAAAAAATGGCGTCCAAAATGGACTCCTATGTCGCGACCCCCTTAGATATACCAGCCCTGAAGTCAACAAGTATTGTTTTGACATTGACGTTTGTAAAAAGTAATTTATTCCAGGATAAATAGATTTATGTGTTGCGATAGGAACAAATGTTAAGAAGGATGCACGGGTGCATTGTTAGTATTGTTAATAATTAATAATTAAATGTTAGTATTGTTAATAATTAATTGTTAATAAATTTAAGCCCTTCATGTGAACATTTTGAAATCCCCGTTAAAATTCTAATTCTATAATTATTATTGGCACTTGATTTTGTTCTATTTTTTCCTAAAAAGTTACTTACTTCTGAATTAATTAACATTTGATATGAAATAAACTCAAGAGCTTGAAAAAAGAAAAAAAGCTATTTCTACGGAACACTCACCGCATCAGATTTGACCCTGAAGCAAACTATTATTATAGCGAAAACCATGCGTCGAGCGAAAGAAAATCAGGAAATCAAATTTTTTCAGAAATGAATGAAAATTCCAAATATAATTTTTATTTCAAGAATAGGCAGTGGCGTACCATTTTTTTCTCAAAAAATATTCAATGCAAAACCCGTACGGACGCCACTGCTAAAAATAATAAAATTGTTTTTACATCAGAAAATCCATTCATAGAAGACGTGTGCTAAATTTCATAAAGATATCTATGATAGTATCACAGTTATTATAAAAAACCTATTTTTTTTTAACTGTTTTCCTTAAAATGGGCCCAAGAATCACCCCCTAAATATAAGCATGTCATTAAGGAACACCCTGTATGGTACATTCAAATAAAATTATAACACAAATTTTAGTGCAAAATGTCAACTGTTATTTATTTCAACAGTAAACCATGGGTCAATCACAAATAAACCTAATCCAACACAAGGCGTTCAAGATCGCATCAGTGAACTAACGATTCCAACAAACTGATGGAAAAAAACATACGTTTCGCTACGCGTCGTAGCGCGAGCCACTTTCTGTCTCAAGCGGCAAAGTATCACTTTTCGTTGTCCTCGCGACGCGTAGCAGAGCGTGGTAATCTGTCGAAAGCGGCAACGAACTTTTTACTTAAAATGCACACAAGATTTATTCTACAATCACACAATTTAAAGAAATAAATATAGAAACGAAAAATTTGTAGTAGTTTATAATGTGTTGCCTATACCTATGTTTCCAGAAATCGTCAAATTTGCGGTTGGATTTCGAAGAGCAAAAACCTACTTTGGATAGTGATCGTAGAAAATAGTTATTTTCTATTTGTCATAAGTGGTGTATAATGTGTTGCCGATATCTAAGTTAATCATGAGAAAAGGAGTTGATATTGGATAATAAAACCAAAAAATGTACCAATAACTTAAAAAACATTTATGAAAACAGCAAATCTCTCAATTTTGCTAGGTAGTTGTAAAAAAAAAATTATTGATATTTCCGGGCGAAAGCACGCTACAGAATAACTACACATTGTTACAACTTTGCCAAATAATAATTCCGGAAAGCGAATATTTTTAAAACCTTAGTATTTTCATCTCGTAATACGTAAAGAGTTTCAGTGGTTTCACACTGACCTCCTGGATGGACTGAAAAAGAGGAAACACTTTTTTATATTCAACTTTTAGAGAAAATGTTATTCTTGATAGAAATTTTTGCTTATTTTAAATATCATAATAATTTTTACAAAAATTGAATATAGCTTTGTAAAATGTTAAAAAAAGAAATAAATAAAAAAATATTTTGTTCTTTTTTTCATTATTTCAGTAAAGAAACTTCTGTTGGAATTATTATTGGTTTTGCAATAAGGTCCTGAAAACTTTTATGCAGAATAAAATTTCTACCCTTTAGTAATATCTAAATTCTAAAATTTAGCTAAGTACTTTGTACAGGGTAAAGTTTAAAATAGAATATTCAAATTTTTTATTGTAATAGCTCATTGTCAAATTGAGAGAAATAAATTATTATTATAAAAGAAATATAAGGTATACAATATCCAATACAGCACAAACACATTTCGGAAATATTTTAACAATGTTTCATTGAAACATTTGCAATGTTGCATAAATATTACGAAACATCTCAGAAACATTTCTAAAATATGCCTAAAACGTAAACATATCCTGTAAATATAATATTTCACAGTAATATTTCTAAAATGAAAATTTGAAATCTTTAGAAATATTAAATAGTAATATTTTAGAAATGTATTTTAGTTTTTTATTTATTTATTATTAGACTAAAAAAAGACATTTAAAAATATAAAAATACATAAAACCCAAACATTGATTCTTAAACAAACAAATAAATAAATAAATATGTTTTAAAGAATATTTCATAAAATATAGAAACGAATTGCTTTATTTCCACAAATTCCTTCAAATGCACTAATTTGAAACAACTAGTTTTTTTTTTAAGTAAAGAAACATGTACGATGATTATAATCTAATCATTAGGATCAATTAGTAATTTTATTTTTACCTATCTTATCTAGGAATGAAAAACTTCATAAACTAAGATTCTACTCACTATATAGTGTAGGGGAAACTACTGTACCTTGATAACAGTGTACCTTGAAACACTTCAAACTGTGAAAGTAGGTGTCGCTCTCTAGTGGTCATGTTTCTCAGAGAATTGCACCATGTATCGTACCTATCTTATCAGTGTGGTTTTGTCTGTAACACGTAGCGTTTACTTAATGTTTTGTGAACTGGGCGATTTTCGTTCGAAAATTAAAAGTGAAATAGTGGCATATTACTTCTAGACGGCACAAGGTAAATATTTCATTTTTCTACAGTTAAAATTATAACCATTTTTTGGTATATTCAGTAGGTTTACAATTTATTATCTTGGTTCTGGAGAGAATATAAAAACAATTTATAAAATGGAGTCACATCTTGTACCTTGAAACGCCATCCATCGTGTACCTTGAAAGACTATATAATTCAATAACCAAGTAATTTAGGATTAAGAATAATCTTCATTGCTAACTCAATACGTTGTTTCAGGTTTGATAATGCCAAGAAGTAAAGCAGGAGTAGAACGACCACCAGTTAACACCGAAAACCTTAAGCAAGCTATATTAGCAGTCACTCGGGATCAAGAAGAAAATATTTCTTTGAGAGAAGCTGCTAAGGTCTATAAAGTGTCAGCTGCTACACTATCACGACATCTTCGAGCACACCGTAATAGTGACGGAGAAGAATTTACATACAAATGTAATTTGGACGTAAAGAAAGTTTTCTCTTCAGAAAAAGAAAACAGCTTAGTAGACTATATCACTACTGTTGCAAAAATGCATTATGGTCTAACTAAAAAAGGTGTGCGAGAACTTGCATTCAAATTTGCCATAGCAACTAGAAAGAAAATTCCCGCTAATTGGGAACAGGAAAATTAGCAGGAGAAATGTGGATGCATCATTTTGTGAAACGGCATCAAGCAAAGTTATCAATAAGGAAACCAGAGACGACAAGTTTAGCTAGAGCAACTAGCTTTAATAAATCCAACGTTTACAAGTTTTTTTCCAACATAGAAGACGTTCACAAGCGATTTAAAATTATCCCCCTTGAAAGAATGTGGAATATGGACGAAAAAGGTTGCACCACTGTTCAGGCACCACCAAGAATCGTGGCACCCAGAGGTATAAAGCAAATAGGGAGCACGACTTCATCTGAACGAGGCCAACTAATCACTTTAATATGTGCAATAAGTGCTACTGAAAATCACATACCACCTTTTTTTATTTTTCCAAAGGTAAATTTTAAGGAATATATGTTAAGCGGAGCACCACCTGGTAGCATATAGGTTCGGCAAACCCTTCGGGTTGGTCAAATGATGAAAAATTTCTAAAATTTATGGAACATTTCACTAAACATGTAAAGCCCTCTAAAGATGAACCAGTGCTTCTTATCATGGACAATCATGAAACTGTTTATATGATGCGATCGATATGGCTTCAAAAAATGGTATCAAGATAGTTACTTTCCCTCCCCATACCAGCCATCGCTTACAGCCACTAAATGTTAGCGTTTTTGGTCTGTTTAAAACTTTCTACAACCAAGGTTTGGATGCATGGCATATTAACAATAACGGAAAGACATTCTCAATTTATAATGTTGCTGAAATAGTAGTATCTGCTTTTCCTCGAGCTTTTTCAACAACTAACATTTGTAGCGGATATAAAAATACTGAGATCTGTCCTCTAAATATAGGAATTTTTGAAGAAGATCTGTTCTTACCTTCTTTGGTAACGGATAGACCAATGTTGGATACTGAAAATATAGCTGTTGCAGGATCTTCACCAAAATTACATAATGTAACAGCTTCCGAAGACATAGCGATCGCGGGGCCGTTTCCAAAATCAACAACCCAACGGAAAAGAAAAAGAGCCTGTGGAACCACTAAAATATTAACCGATACCCCAGAAAGAGAGGAACTTCTAATAAAAAAAGCAAGTAAAATAACAAAAGGAAAAAAATTAAAATAAAAAGTTGTTTGAACAGAAAAGGAAGCAGGTAACTAAAAAGTTGTTTAAGAGACGCTCGAACAGTGACGAGACAGTTATCTATGAGGAGGAAAGTGATGTTGAAGGAAAGACGCTTAATTATATTTTATCAGCCTCTTCAGATAATGAAGGCGATAGTGACATTGGTCTAGAACCGCTAACATCAGACGACGTGGCAGTTGGAGATTTTGTGCTCGTCTCTTTTAAAGGAAAAACTGAAGTTGTTCATTATGTGGGTTGTATACAAGAATGCCTTTCTACAATTGAATTTTGTTTGTTTGTTACGAAAAAGATCGCCTCAGACATTTCAATATTCATCTGTACCAGATGTAGCATCTATTGACATTGGAGACATAGTGGTAAAGTTATCTTGTATAAATACAATTTACACTGCAAGAACAAAAAATGTCAAGACCTTTAATTTTCCATTTTATAAGTTCAACACCAAATAATATTATGCGAATGTTGTATTTTTTAATTGAAATTTAATAAAACATTTAAGTTTTTTGACTATTATTAAATTTTTTCACAATGTTTCGAGGTACAACACTAAGTGTTTCAAAGTACATGAACGTTCGTATACCTTGAAACAAATTTAAATTTTTTAATAAAAAATGTGTAGACTTTAATTTAAAAGCGAAGTTTATAAAAGTAAAGCAAGACTTAAAAAAATATACTACCTACACTCTGGAATTAAAACTAAGTTGCAAATCTTAATATTTGAATTTTTAAAAATGAAAAGCTAAATGTGTTCCGAGGTACAACAGCTTACCCTACTTCAGAGTCTAATTATTTAGTTACACTGCCGTTAACGTATAACACTTAACCGCACTATATTCTGTTTTAATCTAACATCACTGAACCAACTCAAAAGGCCTGGTTCTCTTGAGTCTTCTTATTAGATTGGCATTGTTGAGGAGCTGGATAAACTCAAGGTTTCCATGTTGGAGAAATCGTTGTTGGCGACTACTGGCAAATTTTTGTATTGTATTTTCAACAGTCTCTACTTTAAGGTCCCTATGAAGTCAGTATTACGGCAGTACCAGGATTCTTTGACGATGTTCCTTAATACTTTATTCTGGAAACGTTGAATAACTTGGATGTTATTTTTACTGGCACAGCCCCAAAGCTGGCAAATTGCTTCATTTCAACCAATTCTTTTAAATGCACTAATCTGAAACAAAATATAGGTAATTAAAAAGGTTTTATACAAATTATTTGATTAACAATGGTTTTATTAATATAGTTTTAAATTAACTATAATAAAACAATACCCATGTCTAAACAAAGCATGAAGATCCACCTAAGCAAGCATTATTTAATTAGTTCTCACCTTAATTTGTAAAGACATTCTGCTTCCCATATAACAAGTTCACAACGCATGAATATCAAAAACCAACAACTCAAATGTATAATTATTTAGAATACAGGCTTGTTTCTAGCTTGTGGCTGGACAGGGACATGATGAAATAAAATAATTACATATCCCATCTTCTTCTTACAAATCAGCAATTCTTGATTAATTGTTGGCCTTTTACAACATAACCCGTTTAGTAACCTTTTGTGTAACATGTATAACATGTTTCAGAAACATTTTCAGTGAAATATTTAACTAAAATATTTCAGAAACTTCTTCTTGAAATGTTATATGTTTAAAAGGTTTGAAATATTTCTGAAACACTTCTGAAATAATGTGTGCTGTGTGGGATGGTGCCATTTTGACAACTAGCAGAACATTTTCAATACACAAATGTTATCAAAAAGGTCCCAGAAATTAAATTTTTTTTATAAAAAATGAGGGTTTCTATTTTAAAATATAAAATAAATTGCTATTTCCTGAAAAACCAGAAGTAAACCATGACGTCACAAAATAATTGAATTTAAAAAAAAACTATATGAAGCTTGAAAAAATATTCATATATCTCAAATCTTTTCTACTATGTTCTTAAAAAATTTCTTCCATTTTGCAACTAATTGCCAACCAGATCCACACTTTTTAATTCAAATTGCAAAAATTATTTTTAATTATTTTCATGATTAATCTAAACTATATCCTATCCCACTATTTGGCAATCGTCAGAGAGATTCTTGTCACAAGTCATAAAAATTAAAAGTATTATGGTCAATAACGAAGATAGTTAAAACATACTGGCGTAGATGTACTCGTATAAACAAATATAAGTAACTATATTAAACGATTCAGAATCATAACTGCATACTGCACGAGAAGAAAATTCAATGTCAAAAGTGAAAGAACTCTGCAACGACCTTGGGTCGATTATTTTCTCGCTTATACCATGAAATATCAACTAGTGTTTCTTTCAACTATTGGTTATATAATCAACCTACTTATCTTCGATAGGTAACACTTTTCTTTTTGGTCAACATCGGGCAATGCTTACACTTGCTAGCTATAGCCAATCGTTGCATGCTTTTTTTATTTTAACTAGACCTTGCGTCACTTCACCGACTATAGTTTATTTGAAAATGCATAATAGGACAGATTTTATGGCAAAGGTTTATGTTTTTATATAATCATTCGTTTTCAAATAAACTAGAGATCGCGTAGAAAATTGTTTGATCTTGAAAAACACGTCCCACATGAGAATTGAATGTTTTTGACATTTAATATCTTTAATTATTTGCTTTCATTGTAGGTTTTGAAGGATTTGTTAAACATCATCGCTGTGGATCTCTACTTTAAATTTTTATTAACTGATATCAATCCAACACCTTATCATTTTTTCTAGTCAAATGTTTTTCTCCTTTTCTTTAATAAAATAAAATAATTGAGGATATCTATAAAATTTAAATGTTTTGGGAAGTACTTAAGCCACTTCCATCCAATGGCATTTTAACCTTGAAATTGAAACTGAACGTTTGTGTCAAATATGTCGAAACTTTTATTAAGAAAATTAAATTTAAGAAATGGTATTCAACACAGAGCAAAACACAAAAATTATCGAAGGTTACTTCCGCACAAATGTGAAATTGAATTTCGAGGGACAGTAACTTTCAATTCCAGAATACGTGTCTGATTTTTCTGAAGACCATCCTGAATGAGTGTTTGTTTGACTGCTGCGGCTTTTACAATATTCTGACAACTGCTGTGCTGTTATTCAGAAAGAAACTGGTAGCCTTTTAAAAGTACTCGACATCACGTGATCATTTTAAATTTTCGAAGAAAATCTCCTTTGAGAAAGCATAAACACTAAAAACGTTGTTTTTGAATTGCGATACGTGCATATAATAGATGGGTATGTCTAATTTGCAGATTGGCATTTGACCGCTGCCAGGTACTAAACGGGTAATAGTTAGGAGTTAATATTTCTAAGAAGTAATATACATCGCAATACCTTTTTGCCAGCTGAAACCATTTTCCTCCCAATTCCTCCAAGGGGTACTTTGTTCTTGTCAATTTTGACAAAATCAGTGCCAGGTACTAGAAAAAACGCGGTAAATTGCTGATACTTCGTACACGTAATACTTATCCCAATACCTTTTTGCCAAGTGAAACCATTTTTCCCCACATCGCCTCCAAGGGGTACTTTACTCTTGTCAATTTTGACAAAATTAGTGCCAGGTCTTTAGGTATCCCCAAAGAATGAAGTGGCAGGTGGTTAGGTCGGGAGACCGAGGGGCCAACTGATATCCCCGTTTCGAGAAACGGTAAGCCCAGCATTTATTGAAATTTTTGCAGTGTGACTTGTTGCCCCGTCTTATTGAAAAAGTGTGTATGGAAACCCTTTAAGTTGAGGTGTAAGAAAATTCTGAATCATTGCAACGTATCGTACAGAATAAACGGTAACGGCATTTTCAGCCTTATTCTCAAAAAAATATGGACCGATGATTCCATTTGCCGAAATCGCACACCATACTGTCGCTTTCTGAGCATGATGAGGTGTTTTATGAAGTAAACGAGGGTTTTCTCCCCCCAGTATCAAAAATTTTGTTTTTTTAACCAGAGATGAAAGTGTGCCTCATCACTCAGCAACAAATTGTTAATTTGGTTATCATTTTCGTACAGTCTGGCAAGCATAATTTCACAAAAACCGCTACGAGTTGCATAATCACCTGGCTTAAGTGATTGCACAACCTGTATTTTGTAAAGGTGATATCCAGCATCCTTATGGAGAATCCTTTTTATCGATCTGTCACTTATTCCAAGACATGTGGCGTGACGGATCGCCGATAGGCGTGGACTTCTTAACATTGCTTGTCGAAAACGTTCGATATTTTTAGGGGTTCGAACTATTTTGTCACTACCACCTCTTTTTTAGACGTCGATCCTGTTTGATCCAAGTTGTTTACCCATTTTTTTTATCGCTTTATCTGATGAAACAGGTTGGTTGCGCGGTATGTTAAAATGCCGTCGAAAGTCACGACGCGTTTGCACTAAACTCTTACCATTTTGAAAATAGGATTTATCTGTGTAACCGCGATGCTCACCCATCCAACGCTCCATTGTAAACTAAATGGTAAATCATGCAGGTCTTGGCAAGTTCGCTACTTTCTTCCCCACTGCCTCGCAGCGAGCTGCAAACGATACCTCAAATCTTTCCTTTTCACTGCCAGATCCTATATAAAGCCAGCTCTGCTCCAGTAGATTCTCGGCAATCTAGAATATCTGAAAATTCCTTCTCTGTGAGTCAGCCGACGCTCAACGGTTTCTCTGGTAACTTTTCGAAGGAGTGCGTTTGTGTCTTTCCTGCGGTATCGAAACATAGACAAAACGACTTGAAACGGTGAGAGGAACAGGGTTGGCTAAAGGTAGTTACACGACATTGCCAATTCTTAAGAAATAGTTTCTCCTGGAACTGTTACAGAAGCTACAAGGTTGTATCCGCAACTGGATCCTCTTTTACAATTTGCATGGAAATAATAAGTGACGGTTTTCGCTGAAACCTGGACACTAGACAAATGGCTGCACACCAATATTTGAACCTCAGTATGTTGAAAAATTCCTTCTACTTTGTTTCTAATAATCCTCAAATTTAGCTGGTTGCTCTCTATCTTGGGCATAGCTAGTTCCTGTACATTGGACTCCAGAACGTGCTCCCTCGGACTAAGTAATGCTTCTCATCGATGATGATAAGTGTTTTTTGTTACCAATTCGTAATTGAACCTGGATTTCTCCATGAATGTTGACACTATCACCTGTAGCAGTCCGCAGTTGCAATCTTTGGTCGGATAATGGTCCTAGTTGCTCCAATATCCACCAACAGTGTATACTTTTAATCACGGGTATATTCTGAAGGACATTTAAAACATCTCCTCGAAAAGCGATGGTCAAATTTACTGCCTTTTCTCTTCCAGACCATTCGTTTGCTCTGGAAACTGTTTCGAATTGTTTAAGGTAGTTGGTCCATGACATTTTCCTTCGAAAGTTGGGGCTTTAACACGCGAAGAATTTACAATTTCTTCCAATTTTTACTTCGACTCTATCTCATGGCACTTTATTTCACCGTCCTTGGTCTGTTATGTTATGTTGGGAATGCAGCAATGAAATGTCTCCAATGCCTATAACGACCCTTCTAATCCTATTATCTCAAGGAAGTGTAGGATTTGTAGTGGCTTCAAGTTAGGTAAATCTTCTTCTTCTATCGATATGCTCCTAGATATAGTGCCCTTGGATTCTGAAGTACTACACATTTAGTCAGAATGTAGAAGGAGGTTTCTTACTTCTCCTAGCAGAATCTGCATCCGCTATCTTTTTCTACTCTCAGTTTACCAAGGTGTCCTTTGAGTCGGCAATGCCCAATAAGGATCCATGTTACAATGCGTAGCCTGTTCTTGCTGATACAGATAATTGTGTTACTGCTGATACTGCAGAACGGCTTAGGTCCCACAAAGGGTGTTTAAGCACCTTTCCTTGTGAAACACTCTGTAATCTCTTTACCCTGTACCCCGTTATGTCCCGGGACCCAAGTGAGAGTGACTCTATTTTCCTCGCCTAACTCATCTAATTTTTCTAGGCATCTCCAAACCGTTTTTGAACTGATTACGTAAGAGTGCAGCGCCTTGATGGCTACTTGGCTATCGGGCATGATAATATCTTGTCTACGATAGTTTCTCTCGGTGTTGAACTGGTTACACTTCTCCTTTGCCTGTTCCGTATGTTCCATTTCTTCTATCTTCTTTTCTATTTATTTTATTTTCTCATCAACGGAATTCATCTTATTTTCCAGCAGAAATTTTCTTTTTTGAGAAGTTACATTGGAATAAATGTCATCTTTTAATGAAGAGACCGGAAGAAATTTCGTTTTTAAAGAAGATATATCAGAAGTCATCTTTTCTTCTGAGGAAGAAATATCAGACGAAACTTTAGTTTTTTAGGAAGTAATGTCAAAAGAAACTTTATTTATTTTATTTATTTATTTATTTAAAGAAGAAATAATATTTTTTATAGAGGAAACGCCAGAAGAAACTTTATAAGTAATTTTAGTATTTATGGAGAACATTTTACTTTTCATATGGGAAGAAATGAATAAAATTTTAGCAAAAGATACATTATCCGAATATTGATATATTTTGAGATCGAAACCTACACTTTCTAGTGCTTCTTTAAGCCGCTCTGCCAGCTCTGCTTTCGTCTGTCGTCTTTAGCTCACAATCTTCTAGTTCCCGACGTAACTCTGTTAGTTTTAAATTACTTAGTTTTTTTAGCCAGTTTTGTTGACTATTTATTTACAATCTCACTTCTGACACCAATGTAACAATTATTTTATTTAAAAATAGTTATTTATTTAAAACAATTTATTTATAACGTTTTAATTAATATATTTTAAACTTAGGCACTATTATAACTCACAATTCTAATTTATTTATTACAATTTATCTTTACTATACAGCACTGATATTGAAAATTAACGTCTACCGA
This sequence comes from Psylliodes chrysocephalus, assembly GCA_927349885.1. NCBI lineage: Eukaryota > Metazoa > Arthropoda > Insecta > Coleoptera > Chrysomelidae > Psylliodes > Psylliodes chrysocephalus. The sequence goes on from OV651822.1 coordinate 38,804,710, forward strand.
CAAAATCACGCTATTTATATAAAGCCAGCTCTGCTCCAGTAGATTTTCGTCGATCTAGAATATCTGTGAGTCAGCCGGCGTTTCTCTGGTGACTTCTCAAAGAAGTGCGATTGTCTCAATCCTACGGTATCGAAACAAAGACAAAGCGGCTTGCAGCAGCGCAAGGAACAGGGTTGGCTTAAGGTGGTTACAATTCAATAATATAAGGTAGTGGTGAACTAAAAATCTTATTTTTTGGTTGAAGAACCAAAAAGTTGGTGTTCTGGTTGAATTAAACTGCTAGTCAAAAGTTAAAGATATTGCCATTATTCAAATACAATTGCTATAAACAATTGAAGACAACAGGGAAAAAATGATGAGGGTCCAACAAATTAAGATTTGAGATAAACACGACAAATCACGACCAACCGTTACTTTCTGTCTATCACACTATAAAGAGCAAAACAGATGAGAGTACCGTGTAAAAATGCATTTTAATTTATACCGCACAGGAGAAAAAGAATGACAGTCCACTCGATTTACGCAAAAACTGTCCACTATAGACACTGTGACCTTCGGCCTTCGGCCAGTACACTCAGTGCAAGTTTAGCAGCGAAGTGAATTAGTTCGCTTTTGTTTTAAGCCCAATTAGGTTACGTGCGAGTATTGTGGTGCACGTGTTTTTCCACGGAATTTTTAAGATGGCTGATTGTGATGTGCAGTCCCTAACTAAAAAAAGACCAAAACTTGGACGTGTTTTTGAGTCCTCGAAAAAACTAAGATTGCAAACACATGAAACCGGTAGCAGTTGTCAGTGTTCAAGGTTAAAATGGTTGGTTCAATGTTATTGGTGTTCAAGACCGTTTGGCGATTATAAGAAACTTCAATGAAATGAAATCGCATAATGAGCAGAGCTTGTATTTAGCAGGTCTCATTTCGCACGAACCAGTTAAAAGACGTCGCCAAAGAAAAGCTAACGATGAAAATGTAATCTATCATTCTTTCTCCTACAAATATAAGGTAATACATATTATTTTACTGTCGTCACTTTCTTTGCACATAGTTAATTTGTTTTAAGGTTAGAATGATGCGGGAAAACGGTACCCAAGAAATTCCTATTTGCTACAAGGCAATGCTCGCACTACATGGAATATCAGCAAAGCGCCTTCAAAATATTCAACAAAAGCTTGTTAAAGATGGACATGCTGGTGAAGATTGTCGTGGTCGACATTCCAATCGGCCAAATAAGCTAGATAAAGAAACAACCGATGCGGTATGTGGTCATTTAAAGGTAGACAGTCACACTAAGCCTTCATAAGTCTAAAAAATGTACTTGCCAGAGAAGTTGAACATACAAAAAATGTTCCAGATGTTTAAGGAAGTACATCCGACGAAGTCAATTTCATATGAATCATATCGCCCCATCTTTGTAAACAAATTCAACATCAGTTTTGGTTACCCACGTAGTGATACATGCAGCACTTGCGACGAATATAAGGCAAAAAAAGCAAATCCATCACAGGCTTCAAATTCATCTGCACTAGATATGAATCAATAACTTCATCTTAAGAAGGCTGAGTCTTTTTACCAAAGAAAACGATCCGAACGCAAGAGAGCTCAACAATACGGTCATATTGAAGCCATTACCATGGACTATCAAAAAAACTTGCAACTGCCCAACATTAGCACTAATGACGTATACTACAAGAGGCAATTAGCGTTCTACTTATTCAACATTCACGTTTTGGCCAGCGGTGAGGCGTTTTTTTATACTTATACGGAAACAGCGGCCAAGAAAGGACCAGATGAAGTAGCCTCCATTCTGTTTCATTACATTAATCATATTCCATATTTTAACTTCGCTGTCGGTCAAGGTTTCCTTATGAAGCTCGAGAAAATCAAGGTATTCCTCATTTGCGATTACCCCTGAGGTCTCTCGATCTTAACTACATTGGCCATGCTTATTATCAACTTCAGAGAGCATTAGATTTAGTGTACGCTCTGAAACTCTTCAGCTGATAAAAGGAGTATTTCTAAACTTTAGTTTTGACTTTTTTTAAAAGAAAAAAAATATGTGCGTGTAGGTAAAGATTAGATCTATGATTTCTTTTTTAGAAAAATCTAAATTGAATTTTAAATAAGTTTTTTCAGAGGAGCATAGATTTAACTTTTACCTACACGTACATATCTTTTTGTTTTAAAAATAGTCAAAAATAAACTTTAAAAGTGGGGTACTACAAAACCCTTACATTGCAAGATTTTTCATCTGGAAAGTGGCGCCTCTGTTAGATTTTTAATAAATTAATATTTTTTGAATGAAAATGATTTATAATACATTTTACTGATGTTTTACAAGGGACAAATAAATTTTACGTATTTATACACCTTATTTTTTTACATAATTTCTGTAATACTAAGATTGGCATATTATATATTATATGCAAGGGTTCATAGTACACCAATTATACGGGTTATTTTTTATTATTACTACAAGAAAAATTATGTAAGTACAGGTAAAGGCTGAACCCGTACCTCTCCAGAGTTACTCTTTGAAAATTTGAGCCAGTCTCTTTTGAAAAAACCTAAAAAGATGTTTTTCTAACAAAAAAAAAAATAATAAATAAAAATGTTAAAAAATGCGAGAAGGAACAATTTATTTAATTTTTGCCTACAGGAGCATTTATTTTTATTAAAATAAAAATAAAAAAATACGTTGAAAGCTTTTTAGTCTAGAGGGTGACACCAGCAAAATGTATATCTTTTTTACTATTTGCAAGTGAATTTATTTTGTGTCTATACACTTTATTTTTTACATACACTAATTTCGCTCAATTATTTTTATTTAATTTTATCATTTATTTATTAAGAAAATATCGCACCCCTTTTTCAATAGTGCCATATCCCTAAAAAAAATTAAATTGACTTTTTTGCCCAGCGTATACATTATGAACATGCCTACAATATACAGGGTCATTCTATATGGGCAGAACACTTGATTTATGGCTTAACTATGACTTGTACGATAATTTGACTTAAAGTATAATCTAATTTAATTGTTATTATAAGACCGTAAGTCTGAGACCCATTTAATGTACCATTGATGAATTCAGACAGATCATACGAACTCGAAAAAAAATATAAATACGGGTGATCCATTTAAAATATTGCTCGATGACGTCATATCTTGAAAACCATTACGTATGCGGAAAATCTGTAAACGTCAATAAATAGTACATAAAATGTACAAAAACTTTTATCTAAGTTAAATTATCGTACAAGTCATAGTTAAGTCATAAATCAAGTGTTCCGCCCATATAGAATGACCCTGTATAAAAGTTCCATATCAATAGTTCTAATAAATTCCGCGCGAGGCGCCATAAATAGTACTGCCATATCACATAACTTTTTTTTGTTTTAGGCTTATTTGTGATGATTTCACATTACATTACATGTATCATTAATCAGTAGCGACATCTTTAATCAATATGTATACCGAATTTGGTAAGCACAAGTACTCAAAATGCTGCTCAAAAAAATATTACATCCACAATCGTTTTTGTTTCGCTTCTCCTGTAAAATTAACATTTATAATGTTATGGCACTATTAAAAAAGAGGTGCGATATATCCAAAATTAAAAGGTATACAGTAAGATGTGAATTATAAATATATCTGTTTAACTTTTTCATCGCATGGAAGTTTTTTTTTTTAATGAATACCTTTTCGAGTTAACAATAAATAATTACAACATGTTAACAACTTTTTAATCTGTTAAAGTATTTTTTCGAACTAAGTAAATAATTATTCTTGCTTTTGCGCGTAGTTTTGATCTATTGCACTCTTTGATGCGCGTTGCAAAAGAAGATTTTCTAAAGAGTTTGCCAATGTCTACAGATGAGAAAAAATGATTGTGTCACGAGATCAAGCTGATTGTACATTGTACAATGAAAGACGAGAACGAGTCACTGTTTCAAAATTTGGACAAATTTGTAAAAAACGTCTTTAAAAAATCTCATAAAATCTTTTATTTTGTGTTAAAGCAACCCAATAAGGCATGGTCAATAAATTCAGAGCAAAATAAGATTTGGAAATTTATTTGACAGAAAAAGTTTTTAAACGTGAACTTTTTATTGATTTTGAATTTGATTATGTTGCTACCAGTACGGATGGAATTAAAAAAAAAACAAAACTATATGTTAGAGGTAAAATGTCCATATGAAGCTAGAGTGCTGACTGTAGAAAAAGAAATATGCAGCGGAGAAATAACTTTTTGGAAATACGACAATACCATTAGGGACAACCACAATTGGTATTTTCAAAATCAGGGCTAGCAGCATATAACACAAATGGATTTTTGCGTTTTATGCATCTAGAATTCTCGAGGAATAAAAGTGGAGAAAATTCCTCATAATGGCAGCTTCGGGAAAAAATATGCAAAATAAAATGCAAAATTTTTAAATGCAATATGCCTTACCAGCTCTTGTTGACAGCAGAACTAATAGAGACATGGAAGTACGGAACAGAATACCAAATAAATGATGAGAAATTTTGTTTAATTTTTATTAACGTGACTCGAGGAAACTTAAATTATTTTAAATATGTTTATGAATTTAAGAGTTATATTTTATTTATTTTTAAAACATGGTAGTAAACGATCCATTTAAGATATGATTAATATGCTTTTTAAAATTTTAGATTTTGTCAGTGGCAGTGGCAATTGATGATATATAATTATTATACCAAATATTTTAAAAGGTTGCACATTTTTAAGTTCCCAAATGATATCTAGATTCTGATTCGGATTAAAACTTTTACTCTACAGAATTTTGTGCCAAAGCCGGCCATGTATTGATATTGTGAAAGGCAGATGAGTAACTATCACATCAATAGAAATAGAAAATCCACATATGAATCTTTGTAACGTAATAATTTATAACTACGATCAAATATTTTAGCTAACTTATTTAATTTTAAATATAAATTAAATTTCTATTTAACTTGGAGGACAGTAGTTCATTTTTGGTCGTTATCGTTTTTGATCACCAATCCCTCTCAGCTTTTCCGCCTTCTTGAATTGAGGGATGAATATGTGTTTTGCTAATAATAATTGCATTTTCCATAGTATAGGAAAAAACCGGTTAATTTTTTCACTATTTTTGACGGAAAAAATGTTCCTTACTAATTGGCACTATTATAATTGTTCTATATATATTTCTTATTCCATAACCTATTCCAATCCTAAACGTTCATCTGTCACCCCAATCCGATTGTGGCGTGACGGCGCTGCAGCCTACAGCTTATTGTACGACCTTTTGAAGGTCCTACTACTTTCCCATTTACTCATTTATTCACCGTCATTTATTTTGCGTCGTCGATGGTTGAATACTAGTTCTGTTATACAGAAAATGTATGCATTAGTTTTCAATTTTTAGCAATAATATACCCTAACAAACATAAATTTTCTTTTTTTAATAATTAATGTATGTTCTATTAGTAAACCATCTTAACTAGTTTTAAATTTAGAGTAGACAAAGCTGCAATTAATTAGATAATTGTAAATGATAATTGGAAAATAATGTTCTAAAATCTTACTATGAGTATTTAATTTCAGTTTAGGTTCAGTCCCTTTCTTCTGATGATTTTTGTTTGTAAATTTGTGTTTGCATGTTAAAATTTCAAAATATTTCAGATTATAAACAAAATTTGGTCAGAGTTCGACTCGGAGGCCGTACCCTAACCCAAATTGTTTAAAATCAACCATTTACATAATAATATTTCTCTTTATAATTTAAATAAAAAGTAATTTATATGAAATTTTATGAAAATTATTACATGCTATATAAATAATATTTATGGTCTTCCTACTGTTTGCCGATATCTGTGATTTGAATGTTAAATTTTGTTATATTAGTAGAGTTGTAGCGGATAATGGGGTCTATTCTGTAACAATTCCTTTATATTTAACGGCCTTTAAAAATATTGACGGCCCATAAAAATATGTTCGTATTCGTTAATTTACTTCTGTCATTATTTAAACAGATTTCTTTAAGATAGTCCTCTAATGTATTTTAAAGATCCGTTTAAATAATGACAGAAGTAAAGAAGAAAATATTTTTAAAGGCCGTTAAATATAAAGGAATTGTTACAGAATAGACCCCTATGTATGATTTGTGTTTTTTCTCATAATTTGATCATCTATAACAAAATAATATAGTAGATTTAAGTTCAAGCACTTTATTACAAGATATTTACATTATGCAACCAGATATACAACTGTAATGTATTGGTTGCCTATAGTTTGGCATTTTATTCCCTGTTAGTTCATTTTTTCAGTAAAATACAATATTAGTATTTACTCCTCTGCTTGCTCCTTGGTGCTACAGGCAAGTAGGCTCACTTCCCTTGCTCCTGAGCTTTAAATATTTATTAAAATCATATCTATAGAATTACAGGTAAAGAATGTTAGGTACCTAATATGAAGCCTAAAATATATACCAAATGTAGATCTCTATTATATTGATCACCTGTAGGTATCAGGAATTTTTCAGCAACTGCTTTTAATTTCTAGCTTTGTTCATGTAGGTTGGGTAGATTCTATGGTGTTTCGAATATTTAATTTTACGCCATCATGCAAACTTCTGACAAAAATGTGGAGTGTCGACAAATACAAGGTAAAATATTGTTGCATAGGGAGAGGTATGTCAATACGATTTTAATCTGAAACCCAACATCTTTTAAAGATTTAGTTTTTTTTGTATATATATGTTTACAAGGGTAGGTCCGATACAACTAGTAGGTATATTATTTGTATCTATTATATTTGTTTCAAATCAACCTAGTTAGAAAATATGAAATACCTACGTAAGTCTTTTCAAGTGTTTGTGTTTTTTATTCTTTTATATTAATAGGTACCTTCTGTATATTTAGTCCAAGCGGTGGGTAAAGAATAAGGGGGTCTATTCGCAAAAGGTCGGAAAGAAATGAAATTTGGTGGGATCAGAGACAACAGAGACGTGTAACTTAATAGGAAAATATGTTCGGTGGTCCATTTAAATTACATATATGACCCTCTTTTTCTTTTACATTGATCTTTACATAAGTCTATCTCTCTCCAATAAAACTAACACCATTTTCAGAGGGCGCTGGTGTTGCTGGTTTTTTGACATAGAAATATCGATTAAAAGTATTAAAACTGACAACTGACAATGTTATGAATGTTGTTATGAACATGTGCATTTTATTAAAATTAATTTAATTTGGGCCCCGTATATTTCTTTTAGTCTGATTTTGTTGTTTAATTATTTTTCTTTGCGGGGAATGTTTATTTTTGCATATTATTTTTTGCATGAAGCAATTTCTGGAACCAAACTCGCGTTTTTGTATACATTTCTTTCTAGAGGTAAGTAATTTCCAATTTATTATGTATATGTGTATAATGTGTGTGTTTAATAATATATTACACAATGACTATAATTATTTTAGGTGAATTGGAACAGAGATCCATTGTTACAGCTACTTGTGTTCATTAAGTAGGTAGATGAATGTCTGGACAGCTTTAATGGCAGCACAAAGTTCCTATCTACTAGAAAAGTTAAATGTATGCTGAGTAAAAAATCTGCACATGTAGTATTGGCAAAGGACTTTTGAAATGATTAGAGATTAGCTATTTCTTACATACACCTACCTCTAACAGCCACTCTAAAGGAAGAAAAAAAAATTGAATCACAAAACGGCAGAATTTTAAATCAGGATGCATTGGAAAATAAATTTGGGGACATCAGGTCGGTTTTGGATTTTATAGAGAGATCAATCTCAAGAAAAGTTAATTTATCCTGCAGAACAACCAGTAGTTTAAGTAGGATTTGCTATAACTTTATTAGAAATTTTCTTTGATAATAAATTGTAATATAGGTACCAATTATTGTTTCAAATGAAATTGAAAAAGAGTTAAATATGAAATTAGATTTTTCATGAGTAAAATGTTATATTAATTCGAACATTGTAAGGTAATCTATAATTAAGGGAATATGGAAAATAGGTATACCCTGGTGGTGTAAGAGAAAGGTAAGGGGCAATGACAAAAAAATTACCAAAATGTATTTATCTTTCAATAGTGTTTATTATTAATAATATTATTTGCTATGTTTGAAAAGTACCTCCTGCTGCAGAACAGATCGAAATAGATTAGACTACTAGTTGGAGAAGGTCCACCTAGTAACCAAATTAGGAGACTAGGAAAACTTTTACATGACTGGGGACACAACAGGAATGCACACACACAAGATACACAAACAAAATAACAGGGGTAAGCCTTCAGCAACGTCCTGTTTAAATGATAGTATGTCATCCTTCATTCCATTTTAGAAGGCATGACATATAAATCTATTGATCTTGATTACCCTAAGAAGAGTTAGCAGGGGGTGTACGGAATGGGTCTAGCAGGTTTCGATCCAGTTTACAGGATGGGAACTCGACTCAGGCCTTATACATTTGTGTTGAGTGTAGGTGTGTTTGTTTCATTTCCATGGTTTCTATTAAAATAAACAGTCATAACATATCGATACCTTTTTGCCAGACTAACATAAGCGACATTTGTTCAAATGGCACTTATGATAGTCTGGCAAAAAGGTATCGATATACTCTATGCTTTATAAAATATTTGTTACATTAGTTTTTAAATATATTATGAATATATAACAACTGTTACTTTCTTTGTAATTTGTCACAAAATGATAAGAGGTACTTTCTAAACATAGCAATTGTAGTTTGTTTTTCTGTACCTTAAAAAAATATAATTTATAGAAAAAGAGTTTGGTGTATTATTTTTCCAAGTTTAAATATTTAATAATCAATAGAATTTTCAAGTTTTTTTAGCGAAATTTACAAGAGTAATAAAAACTATGTTCACTGCTTATATTAAACTGATTAAAACTTCCTTTATTAAAATGATTATTTATATGATAAAAAATTTGATGATATTGGAAGCTTTTATATTTTTTAATAAACAGTGAAACAGTTTTTGTTTCTCTTGTAAATTTGTTGTATACAAAAACGATTTCTGAACCATGTTTGAATTTCCCGCCCTAAAGCATTTTTAATTTTCCCGCTATTTACTAGTGGCGCCATCATAGACTGGTTGTGGTTACAATCGCCCAAATAAGTTTTACCGAACAAAAAAAATACATTGAGTTACACGTCTCGCTGGATTGTCTCTGGTGGGATGGTAGACAGGGGTCCCCTGATACTACACCTAAGTTTGCGACCTCGGGTGGTTGCCGCTCGAGGGGTGGAGGGATGAAAACTCTGCTTCGCGACGCATTTCGGGAAATAGCGCCATTGTGGTAAGGGCTATCGAAAAAAAGTTAAAATGAAATATGTACAGGACAAAATCGTGCCCAATTTTTACTTTAACATTTTTTTGTCTGCAACTAATAGTTCCCGCTCTACGACGCGCCAAAGTAGGGGGTTAATTTGCAATGTTCAACAAAATCAAAATTTCAGCGGAGATTAAGACGAAGAACGCTATGAAAATATTATGTAATATTTTTTTTTTCCAAAAGAGTAATGATTTTGGAGTCTGTAGATGCCGGATTTGATACATTTGGTCGTATATAATAAATGTTATGATGTTTTGAAGCGCGTCCCTACATATTCCGATATAAAGATTTTGTAATTATCAGAATCTAGAGTCAATATTTCCTTATTGTTGTTGACAAATTTATTATTTTTATGCATTAGTTGTCATGAATATCCTGTACTTTGGCGCGTCGTAGAGCGGGAACTATTGGTCGCAGACAAAAAAATGTTAAAATCAAAATTGTGCACGATTTTGTCTTGTACATATTTCATTTGAACTTTTTTTCAATAGTACTTACCACAACGGCGCTATTTGCCGAAAAGCGTCGCAACGCAGAGTTTTCATCCCTTCACCCTCGAGCGGCAACCCCTCGAGGTCGCAAACTTAGGTGTAGTATCAGGGGACCCATGTCTACCATCCTACTGAATTTCATTTCTTTCCGACCTCTTGCGAATAGAAACCACCCACCGCTTGGACTATATTGTATCAATTTAACAAAAATACATTAACAAATTATGGATCATGTTAGCGAATATCGCAACAGTATTCTTTCTTTTTTAAAACGGTTCCAATTGAAAAAACCTTATAATTATCGAATTATCTTTATCACAGAAGAGTTTCTACTTCACCATAATTGCAGAGTAGTCGTGAAATTGAGAAATAATTGTTATATTCAATCATAGAGCTATTTAAAACTAAAGTTCAGCTCCTTAGGATAAGTTGTAAATGATTTGTTAGTTAGTGTATGAATTATTTTTGTTTCTCATACAAGGGTTTCGCGAAAAAAGTATTAGTCTTAAAACGGACCATTAGTTATTTCCAAAGTGGTTGTAATAATAAAACGTTATAGATTTTTTAAAGAATTTGAGCACAGATCCTAGTTTAGAAATTTATATATTGCTTTTGAGGTTCTCATTTCCAATATTCGCTTTGTTGCCTTACAATTTTGTCGATATCGTCACCATTTTACGATAATGGGATCAAAGATCAAAGGACCAGGTAGCCGACTTGCCAGGCTCTGTACCCCTAAGAGGGTATTACGGCGGGTACAGATCTGAGCACGTACGCGTATGAGGCTAGCCGAGGCCGAACCGAATGCCTCGTGCGACGCATTTTGTATACACTTATGGATGACGCACGAGGTGCTGTTCGTCACTGATCCAGTAAATTTATGAGCACGCAACCGTATAACCCAGAACATTCGTAAAATTAAAACAAAAATGAAGGATGAGGATGACGTCGCGGAGTTGAGTGCATGTTTTATTATTTTATCCGACACATTAAAGAAAAAAGGAGAGAAAGAAATCGATGGCCGATTTCATGCCAAGGATATTCTTTTTTTATGGTGTAATATAACTGGCGTTTTGCTCTCTTAAGAAATCACGCTGATTATTTAAATCCAGGAGAAGCAATACAGTTTCCTGGTTCCACTCCATGCAAAATAAATCCTTAAAACTCGCTATAATCTGTACTGTGTTGTATGTTACAAATTCTCCGTCCAGACTGAGCACGTACTGCGCATTGCCTTCCTTTGGTGTACCTCCAACAAATGGATCGGAGCGAGGCCGTACGGCGCACACAACGAGGCAATTTCCGCCCCTCGAAAGCCCGTCTATATCTATATGCTCATGCGTCCTCGGCATGCCGCATACGCGTACGTGCTCAGATCTGTACCCGCCTTTAGTGATTATTCTCTGATTTACTTTTAGCCACCAAACAACCGCTCAGTAGGTAATTATGAGTCTTGTTATTACCAGTGGAACATTTTGGGTATTGATTCCATATATTTTAATTGGTTCATACTCTTTAGCCATCTCTCAAACAGGGTCGGGCTTTCTAAAATCTCAAATCTTGTTTTCTGAGTAAAGTTTATCCGTTAAGGCTTGTCAAAGTTTACCAAGAGGAATTTCTTAACGCACTTCATTTTTGTCCCCCTCCTTTGAAAAATGTGCCATGGTGTTTCCCTCGGACAAGGATAACTATGTCATAGGTGTATCTTTAGACGATTGTGCGCATACTTGCTGTCCGTGCAACATGAAAATAATAATAGGAATAGATATATTGAAAACTTCTTTCAAAGAGAGTTGTTCTATGCATGGGAGTCGTTAACAAATTGTTTCTTTTTTCGTTAATCGTTAATGTTATGAACATCTGTTCTAAATGATAATCTCTCATATAAATATGATGGATTTTTGTACAAAATTGTTGTATGGTACAAACAAAGAGAATATAGTTTGTACCTTTCCGTCATTGAAAGCCATTTTAATTTTTTTAATTTGTGTGAAACACGCTCAAATTTTCTTATGCCATTATATGTACCTGATACAGGAGTTATGTACACGTTGCACCCTGTTTATAGTCTCCATGTCAAGACAAGGGCCATAAACAGTTGCACAATAGATAATTTCTGATTTCCGAGTCCCCCTCTATGTTGATTACAAAATTGGTGCAGAGCAGACTCACAAGATTTGTTGGTTGGATTAAAATGGTTTCTCTATATCAAAGTAGTTTTTTGGAGGTGCCAATCAATCTGTTTTTCCAATCCTTTCGATAAGAACGACGTCAGAGTTTTTGGTTTGTACGCATTCGACAAGACATATTATTTTAGACCTGGCTTAGGTATAAAAACCACTCTGCATTGTTTTCATGTATTTGGTAAATGTTGATGCTTTATTCCAAAATTTTCCTGTAGATCATACATAAGTGGCAACTGCTGTTTCTATCGTCTCCTGCAGACGCACAGGCAATATCTGATTTAGGTGTATGGATTGAGAAGGTGTGCATTGCCCATGTTATTTTATGTGTTGTCACTAACCATTTGGCAGTCTCTTATTCTTAACCTCAGCCTATTTTTTAAGTTTGTGTGAGTTTGGTTTGATACGTTTGGATTTATTATTTGTTGTGCGGCTCACATAACAAATAATAGTCATAGGTTAGACTTGCCATATCTTTGATATCAGTTATAAATTATTTTTGGAAAATCAAAGTACTTTGTTAAGAAGTATGGCCTTTAAAAAATCCAATTTGTAACTTATACGCACTGTAAATCAAAAACTCGTCATAGGATTGAGCTGTGCCAATGGACACTACGAGTATTATTATTCAGGAAGTCAATAACTATATAGCATATTAAAAAGTTCAGAAAGTTTCACTCCTTTCACTATCTTGTCCTGCCAGTTTTAAAAACATATCTTGTCTTTGATTCGTTTTTCCAATAAATTATTTATTTATATATTTATTTCAAAAGAGTCCCCTACTGAAAAAAATACGTAGGACTTGGACTATAACCACTGAAGGTGCTAATACAGAGTAGGTGGTATCCATAGGAACTTAAACAAGCTTTATTTTTTGGTACTATTATCACAGATTCGATTTGGTTGGAAATAAATCAATAGACACGGTGCCAGAGTTGTATCTCAGTAATCTTACTGGTTTGGGCAAATTTATTTATGCTCCCACATCCAAATTTATAGAATTTAGGCACATATTGCCAAATTTTTGGAGCCTAAACATCAGCATTTTCGTTTTTGTTTATAGAAAATCAATCCAAACAGGTTTTTTAAAATAACTGATCCTTTTGTGGATTGAAGTGCAAAGCTAGAAAAATAAACTCAAATAGGGTTATTTTCAGTAATTAATTGGCAGCTCTTTTTAAATGAAATCAGGAAAGAAACGTGTTTTAGATGCTGTAGCTCCCTAACTGTTTAAGCAGTATTCAACGTTAGGTTATTGTTTGCTGAAAGAAAGTGGGAAAATTGGTATATGAGAGATACAGAATGTATTATATGAGTTCAGAAAATTTCTATTTTTTGATTAGATATTTTTTTTACGTTATAGGTAAATTTAAATTATTTTTTTTACTTTTCAGGTAAATTTAAATGTTGTATAAATGGGCACATACAATGATACCATGGAGACTTCCATCATATATGCTACCTTCTTTACCGAGCTAGCAGGTAATTTTTTCTTTTTTATTATATACATAAAATCAAATCGAACATAAGGATGATTGATACCCAGACAACACACATATTCCAATGGATGTCCATTATAGGTCCATTTAAGGGCCAGAACATCCATATCCGTATTCGGACATCCCGTGAACGTCCGTTTATAATCATTAATTTGACAGCTGCATATCGATGTCGAGAAGACGTCTGTTTTTGGACTTAATTTTAAGTTTAGTATTATTTTGACGTCCAGTGGACGTCCATCTTAAGTCATTATTTATTTAGCCTACCAGATAATACCCATCTATATATACATTTTTATATTTTTAGTAGAAGTGGTCATTAAAAATTGACAAATTAAGTCTATTACAGTTCATTCTATCAGCAGAAGTTTGAAATCTTATTATATTATAACCGTATCTAGTAAGAATTTTTCAAGTGGCTCCTTGGTCGAGGTCGCCTGTTGCTTGAATGCCCAGAAAGACAATGGACGTGTCGTGAATTCGATACCTGCTCTGGTCAAGTGATTTTTAATAAAAAAAAATATATAAATGGTGTATAGCGGGTTGCGAAAATAATAAATAAAATAATGTGGGATCCAAGCTACGCTACTGATTATTCAAGTTGATGACAGGGGATGAAAGTGTCACATATGATTATTCTTGGAATGTAATTAAGACGTTATTTTTGTATTTGCAATTTCATATTAAAAGCTATTATAAAAGACGTTTAGACTTTTTATCAAGCCACACCAGTGAATTTCCTACAAAATTGGGGGCTCACCCGGGATAGAGACGATGATAGAGACGATGATTGATAGAGACGATGATAGAGACGATGATAGAGACGATGATAGAGACGATGATAGAGACGATATTATTATAATTATTACTATGAGCAAACGTTAAAGACGAAAGACGAACGACAAAGGAATTTCAAATACAAAAGCGAGCAAGACGACGAAGAAAGGCGTAAAAAAAGCCCATAGACTAAAGACGAGGATTAAAAGACGCCCAGGAAGTAATATGGGATTCATTTAAAAACCAGTGAAGAAATAATAGGTACTATTAACCAAAGACGAAAGAAGACGTAACACTATCAAAAGACGAAAGAAGACGTTGCAAATACTAAGGGAATTAAACAGATTTTGATTAGTTTTTGGCCAAAGTACGACGGAACTTAAAAAAACATATTAACAAAACTTTGTCTTTGAAGAACGTTTAAAGTGTTTTGTGTTAATTAAATTAACTCTGTTTTTGCCTTTGAACTCAGACGCAGACTTTTTCTTCGTGATTTTGCGGTCTAATTTAGTGACTTTTATTCTGACAAAGGATTTCGATTTTTAAAAAAACTTTTGAATATTCGTGTTTGATTTTTACAGATTTAAAGGACTTATATTTGTGTCTTAATATACTTTTCGTATCTCAAACAGATCTGTTAACTCTGAACTGAAATATCGAAAGAGCATAGAGAAGAGACGAAAATATATCTATGACGTCATAAATTTTCGAATATTTAATTTTGTCCTTCATGTCCTTTTGTACATGTTATTTATTGGCGATATCTATTAGTAGCGTTGGACTTTTATTCCCTTATTTTCGTTCAGAATCTTTTATCCATTTACAGGACTCCTATTTTCCTGCTATTTTTTCATTTTGACGTTTTATTTTAAAATGACTGACTTAAGGAGATAATTGCTGGAATTTGCAGTAATATTAGATCTGCACCTGTTAATGTTATAAAAAAGTTTCATAAACTTATTTTTGGCAGTGAGAGTGATAGAGGAAATAGGAAAAGATAACGAGAATTCTCCGGATTTGGTTTTGATAGAAATACTAAGGAATATGACGCAAAGTTAGACGAAATTAAGAAACATTTTTCCGTTAGTGATCTAGCTTCTTTTGCAAACATCGTACAAATAGTTTATGACGTTGACAAGTAATATTTGTAATGGTTTGACAAACTTAGAATTTCTACAAGGAAATAAGAACCAACATGATGACGAATTATTTTTCAGATAGAGAAGACGCAGAAACAGCGCATTCTACGCATAATGTTCCGCAATTTCCTATTAGTTTTAAAGACGTAGAAGATTCGATACAAACTTTCGATGGTTCTGGTTCATACGCGGTAGAAAAATGGATTTCTGATCTAGAAGATATGTCTGAACTTATGAGATGGAGTGAGTTACATCTTTTAATTTTTGCCAAAAAGTCATTAAGTTGTTTATTCAAAGTGAAAAAGGAAAAAAATCTTGGAAAACATTAAAAAGAGTAATTCAAGCTGAAAATTCGTCTTAAGTAAATAGTGCTCAACTACGTAAATTCTTTACAGAAAGAAAAATAAGAAACGACGAAGACGTACATGAATATTTTCTAAAAATGAAGGAATTATCAAATCGAGGTGATATTGAGACGGAGGCACTCATACAATATGTTATCGATGGTATCCACGATGACGACCGAAACAAAATTATTTTATATGCTGCTAAGACAAATAGAGAATTTAAAGAAAAATTAAAGGTCTATTCGGACATGAAAGCTAACACTTCAAAGAGGGCTGATCGCACTGTAGTTCAAAACCGAGGAAGTCAACAATCAAATATACAAGAAAGAAAAGACACCGTTACCAGACAAGAGAATAAACAAAGTGTTAAATCGACTATTAGATGTTTTAACTGTAATGTAATAGGACACAAATCAGAAAATTTCCACAAGAAAAGGCTTGGAATGAAATGCTTTAGATGTTACAATTTTGGTCATAAATCTTACGAATGCCAACGAGCAAAAACTGAGCAAAGACGAGAATCTCCAAAGGAACCGACTCTTGTTAATAGAATTGTTGCTGCTGATTCAAACAGAAAATTTAAAAAGATTAAAATGTAGAAATGTATGCATTGGTTGATACAGGAAGTGCTGTAAACCTCATGACAGTTGAAGTTTATAAAAAAATAGGTTCACCTGAACTTAAACATGCAAACATATCATTGAATGACTTTGGAAAAACAAATGTTAATACACTTGAATTTGTTTATTGTAATATGCTGATTGATGACAATTGCTTTTAAACAAAAGTTTATGTTGTACCTAATAACGTAATGCTGTCTGAAATTATTATCGGAAGCGAACTTTTGGATTAGACCAAATTAATTATAGACTCAAATTGAATAAAAATTAATAAATTAGCTGAGAACACCGAGAGCGACGACATTGAAATTATGCATTAAAGAAGAAATCAAAGAAATGATAATGATGTATAAACCAGATAAAATAAAAGTGACTAATGTAGAGATGAAAATTATAATGAAGGACGAACAACCAATTTATTGTACACCAAGACGTTTACCTTT
Organism: Psylliodes chrysocephalus; assembly: GCA_927349885.1. Taxonomy (NCBI): domain Eukaryota; kingdom Metazoa; phylum Arthropoda; class Insecta; order Coleoptera; family Chrysomelidae; genus Psylliodes; species Psylliodes chrysocephalus. The sequence goes on from OV651822.1 coordinate 38,821,563, forward strand.
TGCCAAAAGGGACATTGTAGATAAACAAGTTAAGCAATGGCTTGACAAAGGAATAATAGAGCCAAGTTGTTCTGACTACTCAAGCCTAGTGGTTGTAACTAAGAAAAAAGATGGTTCAGCTTGTGTTTGTATTCGCTGTGTGCATTTGGCTTGGAGGGGATAGATTGAGCTATCGCAGCGCCTATGGTGGCAGGAGTCGGCGATTGTCCACATCTTCGTAGTAGCGCGGCAGCGTGTTGTGGGTCTCGTGTTGGTTATTAAAATGAGTCGTCGTTATTGTAGTGTTGTCAAGTGTAAAAACACTAGCAAAAATAGTGCGTGTAAGTTTTATACGTTTCCAACCGCATCACATAAATTGGAGCAAAGAAAGAAATGGATAGCAGCTGTGAAAAAAAAAAGTGAGTAACATAACCTCTGTCGTATATATATCATAAACATCGAAAGTAGGAGCGGTATTTGAATGCTCAAGTAATAGTGATAAATAAATTATTTATAACGTAATAGATTTAAAAAGGCCAACACCTGACTCTCTGTGCTCTTCGACATTTATGACATGCCCAGCTTCTACCGAATCTTTACCTTTTCTTGGCGTTTCAGGCAGAAAGTTTATGTCATGAGATATTTTCTCAAATCCAGTGTACAAGATGACACTCATGACAAAAATGTAGCATCTAAAAATACACACAAATTACATTGATTTATGACATTCAAAACGCAGATACTTCGTATGCATAACCTCCAAATATTTTTATGTCATTTACTTACTTTTTGTGCGACAGAAACAATTTTTGTTAGTCTATCAACTAACAGCGAACACAAAACTTGTTGCAACACTTAATTGTTGAAAAAGAATTTTCAAGTTCAACTGTTGAGTGTGAGGTGTATAGCAAGTATGCGGGAATGAATGAGGAGAACTGTCGCTATCCCGTCACCAGAGAGCGCTACCAGTCTTGCACACAGCGAATAGACTACAGAAGAATTAATAAGAATATAGTCAAAGATAGATTCCCTCTGCCTCTTATAGAAGACCAACTTGATAGACTACAAGATGCTAGAATTTTTACGACGGGTTTTTTCATGTATCTGTAGAAGAATCAAGTCGAAAATATACCGCTTTTGTTACACATAATGGTCACTACCAAATCCTTAAAGTCCCATTTGGACTCTGTAATTCTTAAGCTGTTTTTCAGAGATTCATTAACTATATTTTGAAAGAATAATCATGGCAGAGAATAGTATTGCCTTATATGGATGATCTAATTATACCAGCAAATGATGGACAAGAAGCAATAAAGAGATTAGCAATCGTTCTACAAACCGCACAAGACTATGGTCTGGAAATTAATAAAAAGAAGTGCCAATTTGTCAAAAGAAATGTAGAATTTCTTGGTCACGGAATAGAGGACGGTCAAATATTTCCATCAGAACTGAAGACTAAAGCTGTACTTAATTATCCTTAACCCAAAACGATCAAACAAGTTTAAATAATATTATAAAATAGTGCGTGGTGAGTTGCGGTTGTGTAAAAAAAGTGGGGATGTGGTCTCAATGGAATATATAATCTAGAAATGTACGTTTTTTGAATGTCTAGTATTAAACGTCCAATTATAATCCAGAATTATACGTCCTATGAACGGTCAAAAGTGTGCCATTTGTATACTTCATTGGACGTCCAGACATCAAAAAATGTATATCGAATAGACGTCCAATGGACCTATTTGTGCTGTCTGGATATTAGGAAGCTATACGGTAGTTGTCAAGATTAAAAATTCGTTTCTGGTTTGCTTGTGTTAGAAGAAATAGTAAATAGTATTGACATGTGTAAGAGAGGAAAGGTTGTGGCATCAACGTTGCCAATTACAGGAAAACTTTGATAGTGTATTGTTTATTTACTCCTATACAAGCAAAGCGAGACTAAAAGATTCATTTTACCAGCACGTAGGTCTAAAGTTATTTATCTTACTGAAAATGTAAATCTCTCTTCCATCCTATAACTATATGGGCTTCAAAATAAATATTTAAAATCCAATTAGAAATGTTTTTTGTTCAAAATAAAAATCGTTTGTAGTCTAAGTTGTGCATATTTTTTTCAGATAAAAGAACAAATTCCTGGTTCTTGATGGAAGATCCATTTCCCACTTGTATCATATTAGCTTTTTGGATGTATTTTGTTCTTATATTTGGGCCTACATGGATGAAAGACAAACAACCATTTAATCTAAGAACTATTCTAATTATTTATAATTTTTTACAAATAATAGCTAGTGTATACGTATTTGTTAGAGTAAGTATACTTTTAAGTTTATATTACCAAAATATACTTTTATATTTCGGAGTACAGACACATATTATTATTGAGCTTTAATATTTTATTTTTGGTTTGCATTTAGCCAGTCTCAGTAGAGCAACATAACAGACCTGCTGCTTTGTTACTAAATTATATTAAGTTTCGTAAAAATAATAAAATGTGATCAGTTTTATGATTTGAGTTAATAGGAAGTCTTACTGTAACCAAATTGAGTTCTGCGAACCCTATTTCAATAAAATTGGTCTAAATAACAAAATATTTCTAAAGCAATATACTTTATGATATCGGATAATTTATTAACAACTATCTGTCTCTCTCATAATATTTAAAGAGACAAAAATAAACGAAATAATTTAACGAGGATGCAAGAAATAACCAAAGAAAAAGGAAGCCCAAATAAAAAAGATTTGGTGAAAAATGTGAAACAAGCATTAAAAATTAAAAATCCTCAAAATTAATGAAATACGAGAAAAACAACTATTGACAATTATCAGCAAACTAGAATAAATATAAAGAACAGCATGTCTCAACATAACAGGAACCATGAATATAACACCAACCAGAGTCATGAAAGTCATTTTTGGTCTCACTCTCCTTGATATTTATATCAACGAGATTGCTCTGATGACAATAACGCGACTCCGCAGAGTTGGAATATAACCTAAAGCAAGATCTCGTGAGACAAGATGTCGCTTTTGACGGGAGGCGTTCAATTAGGGTTGCCACCTTTTTGAAAAGTGAAAAAATGACTACGATGCTGACAGGGGCTCTGGTATACAAAAAGTCCTCATCCTTTTAGTGAATTTCTAAAAAAAAGATCGTCGAGCTAAACGACAGAAATCCTCCTCGTTTTGCCGAGCTTCTAAAAAAAAGGTTCTCCTTACTTTTGTACAAACCATGTCCCTTCCAAAAATGCTATATGGGAATCTTCTAGCAGCAAAAGAAATTACCGAAAACAATATCACTGGAAGAAATATGCTCATCTAAACAAGTAGCAGATAAGTACTATGGGACGGTAGCTTAGGTGTCTACGGCGCTCGCATTTATTTGCGAGCCAATTTTGTGAAAGAGAGGCACAGGGCTTTCAATCCTACAGAAGACCATGTTATTTTTTTTGGATAATTCTCTATATTTGAGTGGTGCCGTATTAACAGAAATTTAATTTTTGTTAATATAAAAATCGCTAAGCGTTACCGTTTCAATGATGGTAGATGGGGATTCGGGTTTTCCTTACCTGTATGTCGCCATCAATCATCTTTAAGTCACCCCGGATCGCCACGGTTAATAATAATAGCTGTCCCTTTCTCTACACATGTCGCTCAGTCGGCTTCGTGGGTTGAAATTCACTCGTAAGGGAGTAAATTTGGGACAGTATTATTATTAGGTACTTACTCTGGACATACCATGAGTTTACTCAGACTTAGTACTAAAATGTTACAAAGCTTTGGACGAAGTATCCATCAACAATGTTGTCGACTTAGGATGGATCAAAGCTTACTCTACATTAAAATATAACCGTCTTGCTGATTCATTCGCCAAGAAGGTAGCCAACCATTTACTTTTTGCATCCATTGGAGATGATAAACCTAATAAAATAATATGCCTTTGTGAAATTTAAGGCAAGGTGGCATGGAAAAAGTAGCTGCGGAGTTACCAGGGAGCTGATAACAAAAAGCAAACAACAATTTTAAATTCTACTTCAATATGTACTCATTGAGATCAAACAGGATATTGGTCAGTAAAAATGACAAAACAATGGGTATTTCAATAAGGATTTTCGAATGTGTTTTTGCTACTTTTCTTATTGCAAACTTTTTTCGTGATTTCCTTTTTTTGTTGAAGTCTGCAGATTAGTACAATTTTTGCAATGAAGCTATATGGAGTAAAATAACTTGTTTATACTGTTTAAACTTATTTTGAAAATATATCTTCTGTAAGAGCCATATATCGTGGAACTTATGATTATTTTGGTGTATAGAATCGACCTTAATATCCCAATAAACACTCTCCTCTCTAATACATAACACTAAAAGCTGGACTGACCTTATTGAAACGTGAATATAGATATTCAGATGTTTTTCTGAAAAGTATCATAGACAGTTTAGTAAAATACTTTTTGATACATATACAAAACGTATCATGAATGTTTTTAAAATGTACATTTACTTTCATTGTAATATAAGATTTATTACGTCAAATGTATTTTTGTAACGTATCATAGGAAGCTCAGTAAAACCTTTTATGATACATATACGTAGCGCATCACAAACTTTAAAATTATGAAAAAATAGGTATGTTTTTTTATAAAAAGGCGCTATAAGTATTATTTCGCAAAGAGATAAACGTCTCACTGGGCGTTGCTTAGAGTGGATACCTTGCCAGGTCCTGATTCTCTAAAATTGTAAGAATTTTAAAATATTGTGAATAATAGATTTTTTCTATTAACTAGGGTCACATTAATAGGCAATGCATTTTTTAAAGATTGAAACAAAATATAATGGAAAGAAAAAACACATTCCTAAAAAAGAAAAATTTATTGACTTATACAGTAAATTAATTTTACCAATTGTCTTGGAGAAACGAAAATGTGCTTTTAACACATGAAATGAAATTACGTTTCTAAAATAACAAAATTCTTCAACTTCTGTGATAAAAAAATGCATTCAAAATTGTTATATTTTATTTTTTTAAAAGATATTGATTTTTTCGCGTACATTAATATAATATAATATACAGAGTGTCTGTAAAAGGTCTTTACAAAAACATACCACATATTCCTTAAAATTACCTTTGTACAAACTTGCTTCATTTGGGCTCCAGAGGGCCTTGAAGTTACAATATTAAATCGTTTTTCCCATATAAATTTAAAACGGCATATGCGATTTTGCTGAAATTTGGTATATTGGTAGAGTTATATGTGGCAAAAAAAAGTATTAAAATTTTGTCCGATAATAATACATAGGCGTAGAACTTGATTTTTTAAATAATTGCACCTTTAAAAATTCTATGCCAATGGAAGAAAAGGAGTTTGAGTATGAAATTTAGATTGCGCAACTCATTTACTTTAAAAAAGATACTCTTGATAAGACTCGATTACTCTCATGGTTTTGAAGAAATTTGCATTTTAGTAATTTTGTCACTAGATCGTATGAATTAATTTGATAAAAGAAATTCTGGACGTAGGGGAGAACGGGGCTGGTTATCACATCGGTTTGTTGTTGCAAGCGTTTATATATTAGCGACTGAAGGCCATAGTTTACTGAAGTCTGAAGAAAGCAGTTATGTTAAGTATCTCGAGTACATGTTGTAATAAATTGAAATTGGAGTCATTTTTGTTCAATTTTAATTTATTTTTACGTTCTTGCGTGAAATCGTAATCACCCTATTAAGTATTTCAAATTAGGGTAAATACCCTCGCAAGTACCTCAAAGAATAGTAGTTCATACTCTTGGTTTTTTAAATCGTGTGTTTATAGTAAAATTTTTCTTTTCTAAAAACGGTGATATGGGTTGGTTGCCACAATACAACAGAAGCTGGTAGTACGGTGATGAGATAAAAGTTTGCTATACCGCGGAAAAGTTGCTTTACGTGTATACTAGAATAAAAAATCTGATGTGTCCAATAGATGACTTTCCTATCTAGTTATTACAGGGATTTTTCGGTTATTCTCTACAACCTATGTAGTACCTCTGTAAATATTTAGAGGTTAATTTAATACATACATCTTCTACATACATCTAACTCTAAATATTTTTCTACATACACACATTGGCAACGAAAATGCAGAAAAATTAAAATTTTTCCATTTTGGAAAAATCATGTAAAAGCAAAAATTATACAGGGTGTCTGTAAAAGGTCTTTACAAAAACATACCACATATTCCTTAGACCAAAATAAGTCGATTTAAGTAAAATTACCTTAGTACAAAGTTGCTTCGTTTGGGCTAAAGAGGGCATTGAAGTTACAATTTTTAAATCGTTTTTCCCATATAAATTTAAAACGGCATATGCGTTTTTGCTGAAATTTGGTATATTGGTAGAGTTTTATGTGGCAAAAAAATGGTATTAAAATTTTGTCCGATAATAATACATAGGCGTAGAACTTGATTTTTTAAATAATTGCACCTTTAAAAATTCTACGCCAATGGAAGAAAAGGAGTTTGAGTATGAAATTTAGATTGCGCAACTCATTTACTTTAAAAAAGGTACTCTTGTTAAGACTCGATTACTCTCATGGTTTTCGCTAAATTTCTGTTTTAATAATTTAGAATGTATAGGTTTCACAAAAATATTTCTTTACAACATAATCAAAATAGAGATTTTACAAAAATTGTTTAAAATGTTCACCATTTTCACGCATACAAAGATTTATACGTCAAAGAAAATTAAAATGTATCCTTTCCATAACTTCTTCATCACCTCTAAGATTGTTTATTGCATCTTGAATACGTTGCCAGAGCTGTTCCTCATTTTCTACAGGTTCCTTGTAAACTGTGGATTTCAGATGTCCTTATAAAAAGTAATCCATCGGTGTTAGGTCTGGGGAACGTGGTGGCCAGTTTACAGGTGCGTCATTACCTTTGCCTATCCATTTGTATGGATATTGTTCATTCAAGTGGTTTCTAACGTTTAAAGAAAAATGTGGTGGAGCTCCATCTTGCATAAACCACATATCTCTCCGAAGTTGGAGAGGTAAATCTTCTAACAATTCTGGCAACGTATTTTGTAGAAAATCCAAATAATTTTCTTCAGTTAATCTTCGTGGAAGTATGACAGGACCAACAATGAAATTACCAATTATTCCAGCCCACACATTAATTTTGAATTCGTGCTAAAAATGGTTTACCTTTATTGCATGCGGATTTTCAACGGCATAAACATGTTCATTATGGGTATTAGTAATACCTCTTCTTGTAAAACCCGCTTCATCGGTAAAGAGAACCTTCTTGACAAAGTTTGGATCTCTTTCTATTTGCATATTAACAAATCGACAAAAACCCAAACGAATTTGAGGATCATGGACTAATAATTCTTGTACTGGCTTCTTATAGTATGGATATAGCAATTGTTCTCTAAGCACTTTATGAACGATATCTTTACTTACTCCTAGTTCCCTTCCAATTCGTCTGGTGCTTAATTCTGGATCTTCTTCAACACGTTCTAAAATGTCTTCTTCAACTTCAGGAATCCTTACAAAACGTTCTCTTCCATTATCAACAGTGTTGGGAGCAAAGGAACCGGTCTCCCGAAGACGTCTCTCAACAGCAGGAAAAGTTGGGTGGCTAAGTACACGATGATTTGGAAACCTTTCAGAGTACACCCTGACACTCTCTCGAGCATTTCCTTCACAAAATCCTAATGTCAGTAACATATCGGTATATTCTGCATTGGTATATTGTACAGCCATATTGATAAACCACGCATTTGTTTTTTTAATTATTGAGTCAGATAGAACACTTTCAATCGTTAACAAGAGATTAGGTGTTAAAACTTGACAATATTTTTATTTAGATGAAACTATGGAAACCAACAATAAATGTTTTTGTATACGTATTGCAGCAAATAATTAATATTCCTCAAAAAATCGTACATGGCAAGAATCGAGTATTTTTGTTAAAAGTCTCGATTAGAGGTGTTGAAGAAGATATGAAAAAAGTACATTTTTATGTTTTTCATCGTATACAATTTTGTCCGATAATAATACATAGGCAGAACTTGATTTTTTAAAAATTCTACGCCAATGGCAAAAAAGGGGTTTGAGTATGAAATTTGGATTGGGTACTCATTTACTACAAAAAAGTACCCTTGATAACACTCGATTTACTCTCATGGTTTTGACAAAGTTTGTATTTTAATAATTATTGTTTATGTTCTAAAATTACTAAAATGCACATTTCGTCAAAATCATGAGAGTAATCGAGTCTTATCAAGAGTATTTTTTTTAAGTAAATGCGTTGCGCAATCTAAATTTCATACTCAAACTCCTTTTCTTCCATTGGCGTAGAATTTTTAAAGGTGCAATTATTTAAAAAATCAAGTTCTACGCCTATGTATTATTATCGGACAAAATTTTAATACCATTTTTTTTTTTCCACATAAAACTCTACCAATTGACCAAATTTTAGCAAAATCACATATGCCGTTTTAAATTTATATGGGAAAAACGATTTAAAAATTGTAACCTCAAGGCCCTCTGGAGCCCAAACGAAGCAACTTTGTACCAAGGTAATTTTACTTAAATCGACTTATTTTGGTCTAAGGAATATGTGGTATGTTATTGTAAAGACCTTTTACAGACACCCTGTATAATATATAAATTTAAAAAATCTTTCTTTTTGTTTTGAAAAGAAAAAACTAAACATTGGTTTTTTTTTCAAATTATTAAAGATCATAATAATTAAAGAAACGTTTGTTTTTTGTTTTATATGAAAAACAAAAATAAACAAAACAATTTATGACAAGGACAAGTGTCTTAATAGCAACATACGAACTCCAAGGTTGGATCAAAATAATTTCCGACGCAAAGAAAAATAGAAGATTTTTATTAGAAATCATCTTTCAACAGTTTATTTGCACGGTTTTAATTGTTATAATTCCAAAAATACGGGATTTTCTCGTTATGTTTTCAGCAAAATAACCTTTCCTTTCACCAGAGATAAGTTTAAAATACACGACAAAGCAAACTACGGTGTCTTCTGCCCAGCTCTCAAAAGTAGCTGCAAATTTTCTTCAGCTACCAGTAACATCAGCGGCGTGCGAAAGAAGCTTAAGCACTTATGGCGAATTGCATACGTCTAAACGAAATAAATTATTTAAACAAAGTGCAACCAAAATAGCTTATATTGCCCGTAACCTGAAACTAAAATCTGAAACTGCAAAGGAAGACATATGCATAGATACTATTACTATTACTAGCATCGTTGATACTGTAAATACAACTACCATTGAACTCAGAGATGCTGATTCCAAGTACAAGTGGCTTATCAATAGTTCCTAATAAAGATCCCACAGCTACAGTCGACATGATCATCTGATTTATAATTTCCACAATTCTTTGTCAGATACTTCTGAAAATGTATCTGTACACATATACGTCGGAAGAGACAGAAGAATTTGACGTTGATTCTGATAGTCTTCATAATAATTCTGATTAAAGTGATTTTGAATAGTAGATAGTAGTAGGTTAAATTCTTCCTTTGAAGTGTGAGGTTTATAGATGCTGTCTAATTTTTTTTACAGAAACAAATATTTTAGTTGTGTTTTTGATTTATTACTTACAGGGTCATTCTATATGGGCGGAACACTTGATTTATGGCTTAACTATGACTTGTACGATAATTTGACTTAGATAAAAGTTTTTGTACATTTTATGTACTATTTATTGACGTTTACAGATTTCCCGCATACGTAATTATTTTCAAGATATGACGTCATCGGGCAATATTTTATTTTTTTTTATTTTATTTTTTATTTTACCCTGTATTTATATTTTTTTTTCGAGTTCGTATGATCTGTTTGATTTCATCAATGGTACATTAAGTGGGTTCCAGACTTACGGTCTTATCAATAACAATTAAATTAGATTATACTTTAATAAGACACATTTTAAATATTTTAAATGGATCACCCTGTATTTATATATATTTTTTTTTGGTTTCCTGGCAATATCATGATCTATTAACAAAAAATCTTAACGTCAAATCACAGTAAATACAAATATCTTTAGTGTACAGATTAAGTATTTGATTATTATTACTAACAATGGAACTAAGTGAACGTGAAAGAATTACACTGTTGATGATGGTTGGTTTTGGAGATAGAAAGAGAGGTTTACAAGGAGCTATCGATTTGTTTAATGCTACATTTCCTGACAGAATGTCTCTAATTTCTAAGTCGACAGTGTATCGAAATTTACGCAAGTTTAACGAAACAGGTAGTGTCAAAAATATGCCTGGTAGTGGACGAAAGAGGACAGCTACAAATGAGGAGAAATCACTTTATGTACTGTTAAATATTCATGAAGAACCTAAAACTTCCATAGCAAAACTTGCATTAAATAATGATATTAGCCAGAGTTCTGTAAGAAGGATACTGATAAAAAGTCATTTTCATCCGTATAAAGTTCAATTACATCAAGAATTAAATGAAGATGATCCTGATTGACGAATGCAGTTTTGTCAAGAAATGATGGATCGAATTAATGGGAACAATATTATGAATAATATTGTGTTTTACGATGAATCAACGTTTTGTCTAAACGAATTTGTCAATCGGCATAATTGCCGGTATTGGTCTGATCAGAATCCACACTGGATGATAGAAGTTCACACACAATATCCACAAAAGCTGAACGTTTGGGCTGGTATAGTTGGAGGAAGAATAATTGGACCTTTTTTTCTGAGACAAACTTTAAATGGTGATCGCTATTTACAACTTCTGCGAGAACAAATAGTTCAAGAATTAATCCGTATATTTTAGCAAGATGGCGCCCCACCTTATTTCGATGTTAGAGTTAGGGAATACCTCAACACAATATTTACGCACAGATGGATAGGCCGAAGAGGACATATTGAGTGGCCGGCAAGGTCACCAGATTTAACTCCATTGGATTTTTTCTTTGGGGTCACTTAAAATATGTAGTTTATAAGGATCTACCTCAATGTCTGGAAGAACTGGAAGATCGAATCAGAGCGGCAACTCAATAAATAACTCCTGAATCTATTCAAAATAGTTTAATATAATTTGTTGATAGATTAGGATATTGCCAGGCAGCCGAGGGCTTTCAGTTTGAACATCTACTTTAAATAAATGTGTCTTATTAAGGTATAATCTAATTTAATTTTTATTATAAGAACGTAAGTCTGGGACCCACTTACTGTACCATTGATGAATTCAGACAGATTAAACGAACTCGAAAAAAAAATATAAATACAGGATGATCCATTTAAAATATTGCCCGATGACGTCATATCTTGAAAACCATTACGTATGCGGGAAATCTGTCAACGTCAATAAATAGTACATAAAATGTACAAAAACTTTTATCTAAGTCAAATTATCGTACAAGTCATAGTTAAGCCATAAATCAAGTGTTCCGCCCATATAGAATGACCCTGTAGATACTAACTCATGCGTGTTTATTTTAGAAGCAAGTTTTTATTTTGTGTTAATATTTAAATAAAGGTTTTAAAAAGTTGCAAAATTTTTCTGCTTCATGTTTATTCTTTTCTCTAGGAAAAATATTGCTTCTGAAAAAAAAAAATTGATAAAAACCTCTTTTTTTAAGTTTACATCAATGTTTAAAAAGAGATAAAAAAAATTGTAGTCATATAACTCATGGCCAAACAGTAATATTTTAATTTTTAGGCACTTGTAATATAAACTACTACAAGTTACATCAGGATTAAGAGTAGGAACAGCATTATCTTTTAAACGAACAGAACTTGTTGATATTCGGTCGATGTATTGATCAAAAAAATGGTTTGAACACAGAACACTGTGTTTTATAGGTTTTCAAGAGCTTCTATTTGCAAATTTCAACGAGACATTCTGACGTGTAGGTCCTGAAAAAATACCGGTGTTACTTCCGAATATTTATTTGGTAAAAATGTTCTGTAGCATATGTCGCTGGTGTTAGAAGAATTGGGTTCTTTTGTAGAAATAACTAACGAGTCATAGGTAGTAGAAAAAGAAGTGTTTTTAATTCACTATTTTCACTGAAGTAAATACATAGTAGTTGATTCCATTTAGATATAATAATTTTCTTATCTTCACTAAACAGTTTTAAATATTTACAATTTTAGTTCATCACAATTTGATTAACTAATACAGTTGATTTTTTAGTTACCAACTTGAAAACATTTGTTTGTAGAATTTCTTATGCCATAATAATTGTAGAAGATATAACTTTCACCAGAAAATAAAATACATTAAACGCTTGTAAAAATGTAGACAGTAACGTTCCGTCGGCAGAAAGCACCTGAACGTTCGGATGGCAGACAACTGTGAGCGATGATGGCAAAAAGACAACTATATCGTTGGTGGCAATAAGACAACTACTGAATGCCGTTCGCGTCGAGCTCACCCTAATATATACTGTTGAGCCGAAATGAGTGTCGGGGCATAGTTGACACACCTATTCGGTTTCAACCAATGAAAACATAATGAAATACGTCATTTGTGCTCCGTTAACTATGCACCGGACACTCATTTTGTTCCAATGCACCGCTGTGCACCTGAAAACACAGGTGTTCGACGTTCGGTATTCTGAGAAAAATGCTATTTATAGTTTTATGACTTCACATTATATTAGGGTAAAAAGCAGTCGAACTATTTGAGAATTGTTTATTTATTTAGTGGATGTAAAATATTAATTTGTTGATGTTTTTACTGGTGAAATTGTAGAATTTAACCATACTGGCGCGCGAAACACAAAGGAAAACAACATTGAATGATGATAAATTAAAATGAATAACAATGATAAAAATATCTTGGAAAAAACTTGAAGGACCAGCCAGTGTTATCGCACTGACACGATGTATGAATAACAAAGTTTAGTTTTTCAGATGTTTGTTGCGCAAGCCACGCATGATTTCAAACATATGACAGATTCATAAAACGAAAACCAGGTTGATAAATAATAAGTAAGAAAAAATAAAGGAAAAATGGCGTAAGGTTATTGACCAGGTCACTCTCGAATCCTAGCGTTTCCTTTCGTGGAGCATTTGGATTCGACCTAATCCAATTGCGTATTTAACAACCTTATGCGAAAGTAGGTACCTAACTTAAAAGCTAATGCTCTGTGTTGGGCACAAGGGACAATTTAACAATTGGTCTCACGTAGACTTCATCTTGGGTTTTGATGCGCACTGAGCGTGATTTGCCATCCTTTCCAGGGATCAACTCCAATATCCTTGCCAAAGGCCATTTTAATGGAGGGGTGTCATCTTCCCTTAATAATACTAAATCGTTGATTTTGAATTCAGGTGTAGGCTCCATCCATTTGGGCCTGTTCTGTAACCTGTAATCGGTTCCAAAACTGTTGTTTAAGGCGATTGGAAGGAATCTCGGCGAGATTTTTTTCTGGAAAGGACATCAAAGGCGCGCCTATAAGAAAATGTCCTGGTGTAAGTGAGTTGAGATCTGAAGGATCGTTTGATAAGGGGCAAAGCGGCCTACTATTCAAGATGGCTTCTATCTGTGAGAACACAGTTGATAGTTGTTCAAAGGTGAAAATAGAGTTTCCCATGAGCCTAACAAGGTGGTATTTTGCACCTTTTATTGCAGATTCCCACAATCCACCCCAATGTGGTGAATGTGGAGGAATGAACTTCCACTCTGATTCAGTGGCAAGAAGGTAAGACTGGATTGACTTCATATTATATTAGGGTAAAAAGCAGTCGAACTATTTGAGAATTGTTTATTTATTTAGTAGATGTAAAATATTAATTTGTTGATGTTTTTACTGGTGAAATTGTAGAATTTAACCAGGTTCTTTAGGAAATCTAAAAGAAAAACATTTGATATTTGGGATTCATTTATTGGTTAAAATATGAAACAGTTTCATATATCCTGCCATTTTGTGTTATGTGGGAAAAAATAAACTCTTACACAACATAAAATGGAATTTCTAAACAATAATAAAATAATAGAAAACCGTAAGTATATGAAACAATTTCCGTAGGATATTTTAACCAAGAAACTATTTAAGTATAAGTAAAATATAAAAATAATTTTTTTCAAATGCTACCCTGTTTATTGTTATCATTTTTTATACTTACCTATGAAATGTTATTCCTGTCGAATCCTTTTTGTCCACTGCATTCCTGCTATTGTAGTTGCGAAGAGCACATGAAGCACTTATTGTCTTTCACTATGATATTTAAATATCACACAAACAGCAAATAAAAAAACGAAAATTGATCATATCAGTTAAATCATAATGCGATAACTGTTTGACGCAAGTGTCGCATCAATATGGCGGATTGATGCCGTTTTTGACCACATGATCGCATCTCTCTATAATACTACCTCAATTGTTTTATGTTAGATGTATTTCTGAAACGTAACCAATAAAGCTCAGTAAAAAGCATGTAAATCTCTTCTTTATATAAACGTATTAAATCAGAGAGATTACCAAAGCTTATTGATTACCCAATCGAGTGAGCGTTTTATGAACTTAACATTTTTGTCAGTTCTTTTTTTTGCATCCAACACAAACTAACTTATTACAAGAGCGATCAATAGAAGACTACCTTAATATTTTCTATAAGGTTTATATCGTTAACAAGTATACAGTTCTTATATATAACGCATTAGGAAAAATACTTAGAAGAGGGAAGTATTTTTATCAGTTTTCAAGGCGATATAAAGTAAGATATTAAAAAGGAAAGTGTAGTTACACTAACTCAATTAACTGAAACTAATGCAAGTGCAAGTGGTAGTCCCGAAATTAGCTGCTCAGTTTAGGAAGTATCTAAAGTTGACAAGGAACCATTTCATATAAATCATGATGTAATGTATTTAGATTGTATAGCTAGCCGAAACTTTAATAATGATTTAATAGTTTCTACAACACTATCAACTAAATATAATGCTCCTAGCAGGATACATTTATGATATAATAAAGTATGTTGCTAGATCCTTCCATGATACATATCTGTTACCTGTTGTACCCATAAAAGGAAGTAAACATGTTATTAACAGTATACATCTCTGATATATTATTATATGCTTCTAGACCTTACATGATACCTATCTGTTACCTATTGGGCCAATATTCTTAATGTTTAAAAAAATGTCTCTATCATCTCGAGCTATCAGAGATGATGACATTTATATGTTCAAACAAGTCGCATGAATGTTACAAATAATGTGTCTGTCGTTTCCTGTTGCGTAAATTATGTAATATACGAGTATATGTTTCAAATACATTATCTGTGTTTATTGGGATGTTACCTCCTTAACCAAACGATACGATGAAACAATTTCTCAAAACTTACCCATGACGACAATGGGTCTTTATATGTAGTTGTTGTAGTCTGTCTTAGTTATGTACCTACTAGTCTTCCTGAAAAAGTGTTGTCCTTATTTGTGTGTTTGTGCAGCGGAGCTATTTTGTCCGCCCGATCCGCAGGACTTTTCTTTTGGATTAATAAGTAGGATCATCAGAAAACCAATTAATAAAAGCTATAATTTAGGTCCAAATTGTGCAAACTCATATTTACTCTTTTTTATTTAATTTTTTTAGGGAGGACAATTATGCTGGTTTGCAAATTGTAGCTGGAAATGTGAACCGGTAGATTTTTCTACGAACCACACTGCTTTAGAGGTAAGCACTTTTTCTTTAACACTTGGTTCTTTCGTTCGTCCCATGATGTAGGAATGAATTACACCAACGAATACTATACCTTTCGTTTGGCCAGGTGTAAAATCCACTACAGCTTCCTGTCGGCGATGTATTGTCCACTGATGATTGTTTTCTCCATCAGCTATTTAGAAGGAGTGAATTACACTCGTCATGTGTATAAAGAATAAGGAGAAAGTAAACTAGGTAAATAAGGAGGTGTAATTTGCACTGGTGCACACTGCACCAACAGCGAACGAAAGAACCTACTATAACATTTTTATTGAATAGTTAGGATGCATTTATTTTATCTTAAACGTCTGTCAAATAAACATGTAATTATTAAATTATTATAAATTTTTCACCAGTTACCTTAAATATCTTCAATGATAAGCATCTGTAGGCTTATGTACATTAAAACTATTAATACAATGATGGCAAGAAAAAGGTCGGTACCGTTGCCATCTACCAGTGACTCTATTTGTTAATGACAACGTTAACTCTGTACTACATCTGCATGTATTATTTACTATTTATTATTTGCTTTAACACAAACGCAAGACAAAATGTTTGATTTTCTATCCGTCTATGAGAATTAAGGTGAGGTTCAAAGCATACGTATATTGAAGCTGCAGGATTATGTTTCTTTATTTGTTTTTACTCCCGCATATGTTTATAATCTGGATAAGTGTCTTTTAAAGCCACAATGTTTAGAAAAGAGTTCTAAAAAGATCTTAAGTTCGTTCATGCAATTGATTTCATCTGCTCTTAGAAACTTTTAGATTATTTTCTCTATCTCTATGAATAGTCTAGAAAGTTACAACCAGGAGTTATGATTTTCTATATTTACCTGTTTGATTAAGACTCCTTTAACATGTTGATATAAAATACCACATGTGGGATCTGGTCCAATTAGAGGAGGTCTGCTTTCTCGTTTTCCAACAATCCTTTATGTCTTGAAACCCATTCCAGAATAATCTTGCAGTCCAATATTAATTTGGATTGTACTTTTCAGTGCTTTAAGGAATGCCTGACTATGTATAATATATTAATGACCCTCTTATCTATAGAGAGTAATATAGCAAAATCAGGCATATATTGCTGTTACTTCAGCCTTTTAGACTTTTGCCAGTTATCTTAGGTGTGAAGGACATTATCTGAATTAAAATGAGTGGACTAAAATACCGTGTAAATGAAAAGGATGCACTTTACTTAACACTTTTATTTACAACACAACTATATACACTATTTACAGAGGGGTGAAAGATATGGCAAGAAAACAGACCTACTTAAGATGCCCAGAAGGCAGAGCAGCTTGATTAGGAATATAAATTATAATGCAATAAAAATGCAATCTGTTATGACTGCTACTACTGACCAGTTAACAGTTCTTAGTGAAGTGGCAGTATTTTGTGGCTGACTAAATCAAATCCAGCAGGAAACCGAGTTGTCAATTTTATCAACTCTAAGTAATAAAAAGTAACTAATAAAATAATAGTAGTGAAGGTTGTCTCCAACACCAGGTTTAAACTATTGATTTTCATTAAGTTCGCATGATAAACCACATATCCTGTGATTCCTGTGCTGACTTTATTATTTGATCTTGCCAGATTGTAGGTACAAAATAATAATTATTTTTTCTAGAATATTTTTTGATATTAAAAACTATTTCTTGAGCATGCTCCTAAAGATATTTAGGTATTAATCAGTTAACAATACTTCAAATCAGGTCAATATTTTTGGTGCGATATTAAAGGTATGGTACCAAAAACTCGACTGTCAAATGGAAACATCGACATTATAAATATTATTATTTTATTTTTGGGTTTTTGATATACCTATGCTCTCGTTTATTACCATGTTAGATAATGTACCGTTTTCTACAAAATACAATTTTAACTTGTCCTGTTCATTAGAAATCAAGGTGCTATCTTCGAAAGATTTTAGCTACCTTAGAAGGCATTTTTGTATGAAGTAATGTTGCTTAAAGATGCATTTAATTAGGATTTGTTGTTTTTATTTGGCAGGGGTTTCTGAACACCATAAATAAATTATTATTTGCCATAATTTTAAGGAATATGATATGAAATAAGTACGACATATTATTTAATTTTTTAGGTCGCCGGCTTATTTCACTTCTACTATCTTGTTAAAATTACCGAACTCTTGGATACCATCTTTTTTGTACTCCGAAAAAAGAACCGTCAAATAAATTTCCTGCATGTATACCATCACACCGTCATGCCAGTTGTGGCGTGGTTCGGTACTAAATATTTACCTGGAGGTCATGGCGCTTTCATAGGATTTTTGAACTCATTTATTCACATTATTATGTATTCTTATTACATTTTGGCTGCACTTGGTCCGAGTATTCAAAAGTATTTATGGTGGAAGAAACACATAACTACTATGCAATTAGTATGTATTTCTTATTTAATAGATATTTATGTAACCAGTTATGAAATCCATTTTTTGTGTAACAAACAAAATAAACGAGTTTACTGGAATTTAAGTCTTAAATATTATTATTTTTTTTTTTTTCATTATTTTACTAAATATTATTTGTTTTATTTTCAGCTCCAATTTTGTTGTATTTTTATCCACAACAGTCAGTTATTGTTCCATGATTGTGGTTATCCATACTGGGTATTTTTCGTTACAGCTCCAAATGCTATCTTCTTCTACCAGTTGTTCACCCAGTTTTACAAGGATGCTTATTTGAAAAATAGATACAAAGTGCTTAAAAAGGAAGCAAATTATGATTATAATGAAGATACTACTGATGATGAAATTAGTAATGAAAATGGCAAAATTGTATTGAAAGATAAAATAAATTAAAGTTGCTGTATTACTATAGTACATATTTTAATAAATAAAAAAAGCCCTTTTTTTAAATACCAACGTTTAACTCTTTGTACACTGTGCTTATACAGGTTTTAATAATTGCAACAAAATTAGTATTTGTGGAGGAAAAAGAGTATAATTAAAGTCTATTAAAAATAAGCTGACCACTTCTAACTTTTTAAAGCCATCATAATCTTCCTAAAAACGCTCTTACTGGTTAACAATGTGTTTATAGTAAAAAAATTGAGGGCTAACTTGCATCAGGTAGATCGGATAAATCAACTAAAATACCAAAAAATATACTATTATTTTATATTAATATAATTTCCTTTAATATTCTAAAAAACAGTTGAAAAAGCTGATCATGCGCATAACCGCTGCGACATAAAGTTGATTATTTGACATTTGCCAAATTTTTAAATTCTTATTGTAATTTATGTGTCTAAATCTGTTTAATTTTAGTTAATTTAAAATTGTTTAGGTATTCAAAGAATGATGTTTAATGGGCAAAAATTTAGTTTTGATAGGGATTAGATTTACGGGTATTATAAGGGATTTAACACAAACAAAAACAGGTTACTTTACCTATAAATATTGATTTTAATTTTGGGCAATTGAATTAACAATAATTTTGAAACGTGGGTATCTATTCACATAGATTTTGGTACATTTTACTTTATTAAAAGTTTCTAAATTATGTGTAGTGGTCAGTTCAAAAGATAAACATAGTTTTATCAAAAAACAAAAACGGTGAAACGATTTAATCAGTGTAAAACTCAATGATTGCCCAAACAATACACAGGGGAGGAAAAGCTTGATTAAGGTCGCCAAAGTTATCTTTTATTATTCGAAACAATAAAATTAGGTCACCGCGGAGACGTCTCTGTTGGAATGTTATAAGATTTCCCATTTCTAACTATGATGGTCTAATGCGGCCATTGGGTAAGCCGGGTGGCGCGGCATTGAACACATTTCAGCATTTGTTGGTCTCGTACAAGGTCTGGGGTAGTATTCTCGAGTCACGAATATATATTCGCATGCGAGATTTATGATTTGTCTCACTTGGTTTTCGTTCAACAAAGTGAGACACATTGTAAAACACGTATGCGAATGTCGGTAGTCGTGATTCGAGAATACTACCCCCGGACAGGCCCATGACACTCCCTAGGCGGGAAAAAGACGCGCACCTTTTACTGCGCTGACGTTTTCGGGATATAACCTATCACTTGTCATAAATCCGGTTAAAAACTCGCTACCATGCGCAGGCAACCCATATTTCGTACACAAATATAAACTTTGGTTTACATTTTATCGAAGTAGTTTTTGTAATACATTCACAGCTTAAAAACGGAAAATTTGTTATTTTGATAGTGGATTTAGATCAAAAATACCCCAAATACACTTCAGTGTGTGTTTTATCCTTATTATTGTTCATTTTATTTGAGGACATTGGAATAAATAGAGTACTACAAGTAATCAAGATAAAAAGGTGTGTTATAAAAAGAAAATACATTGGCTTCGACTGATTTATGTTTAATATGTTTTCGTGAAGTATTTTCAACATGCTAGTTACTTGAATGGTTGTAAATTGTACGTGTATAAGTGATAAAAACATCTAGTGCTTTGTGCTTCCTTTTTTTTGTTGGTGTCCCAGCCCAGCATTCCTAGCCAGCAGTAGTAACAAAAACATTAACATTGTCTACATTCAACCCATTTACATGTACATGATTTATCAGCTAAAAGCAGAATACAATATTTCTCTGCAAAATGTAAACAACGCTACAAGGAAAATTGCTCATGTATAAATTCAACAATTAAATCAAAATATATTATTTTTAAAGGACTTATATCATCTATTATGTTAATTATAAATATTATAAGTATTTATAACAAAATAATAGTTGTGTATTAATAAACCTGTTGCTACTCCAAAAAATATATTTTTTATTGATTATCAGGTATCAAAAATATGTGTACCTATAGAAATTTGTTGAAATGTTCTATTGCTCTTAATCTTTTTAATGGGTTCTTATTATAGTTGCAAATAAAAATCAACACTTTTTATGCCTCTATTTAACACTTACAAACGTATGCATATTTTAAGTTGTAAGGATCCATAGCCTCTTAATATTTCACATTAGAAATAAGACCTGTGATGTCACATTAAATCGTGAATATGAGGTAAAGGATTTGGGAGTTGCCTTTCAGTCTAATTTGAAGTTCAATAACCATTTTTTACACATAACCAAAAAAGCAATAAAAGCATTATGTTTTTAAATCAGAAATACAAAAAAAAATAGGATTACCACCAAAAGCAGATTATATAATGCCTTAGTAAGACTCCATCTTGAGTATGTTTTACAAGTATGGATGCCCTTGGAAGCCACACAAATTGATCATATTGAAAAAGTACAAAAAATATTTTTAGGGTACCTTTATGTCATAAAAAATACTTATACCCTTATACCTAAGATCTCGTATAAAACTATGCTCAATAGTTTTAAGATTAAATCTCTTTTACAAAGAAGAAAGCAACAGGCTGTGATATATTTTGTACTCTATTTTAAGTGCAAAGATTGTGAATTGATTGGCTATATAAATGTTAATGCGGCAAAGATTAATCTAAGAACCCCAAGTAACAAAAAATTATTTGATTTAGATCCAAGTAGTATATCTCCTTTTAACAAGACGATGACTGTTACCAATGAGTTTCTTAGCGAGATCCAAATAGATATCTTTAATGTTAGCCTAAAAAAGTTGAGGACTGTACTAAATTAAGTTCACTAGATATAAAGGTTTGTTTTGTTTTTGGTCTTAAATTTCTTGTTACTTAACTCTACATGTAACTACTATTAATTTTTTTATAGTATCCAATAAATAAATTATATCTTATGGCTGCTTCAAAACAATTCTGTGTGTAGTCACTTAGTTTAAAGTCAATTTTAAATTACTGGTTTTACAAGAATATCAAATAGTAATATGTATTGTGTCTATGAATTTGCTGTGTGTAGTAAATGGCCAATATACATAACTTTGATATTTTTATCACAAGTGTAAAAACTACGAAAACCATATACATATAGTTTCCATTTTAAAATAAATTCAAATTAATTCATAATAAAAAATAACGATTTTAGTCTGCCATACTTGAACTCATTCACAAAAACAAGTCACTGAGTATATATTTGTAAAAAAACAACACTAAATATATCTCCGTTACAAATTTTTAAATTTAAAACTACATACTTTCCTATAGATTTTGCAGTACCTAAATAACGTATAGAATAATTTTTTACAATATACTAGAAAAGGTTTAGATTAGAGTAATTCTTAAGAAATAAAGCAATACCTCTATTTTGTTCTCTAACCTTGTGTGTTATATATTTCCCTTGACAAACTAACGTTATATTTTGAACTAAAAGTAATTAAACTTATCACCAAAAAGTAATATTTCACATATATAAAAAATTTTAAAACGGTTCTGTCCTTCTTACATTTGCGAAGACTGCCCTGATATCTAATCTATTTTCTTCTTCAAATGCCTCGTTTGAGAATCCACATCGGATGCATTTTTTACATCTCGAGCGTTTTTTTATCCACATCGGACACATCTGTCTCATTACATTTACGTATACTGAATCACGTGATCAAAGATTTATTACATCTCAGATGCATCCGATGTGGATTCTCAAACGCGGCAAAAGTAATTAAGTTGTCAACCGTTGTCTATAAAGGTATCTCACATCTCCCTCATACACACGAATTTGAAAAGCAGCAGAACAAAAATTCAACTAACCATGTATTCCAAGTCCGTGTAAAGAAAACTTTTCATATCCCGAAAACGTCAAGTGTCAACTAAAATTTCTACTTTTAAAGATCAAACGTGCCGCCTCAGAGTGCCAATACTGATTGGTATATATACTGGGGTCTGGATACTTACCACACGTGTGCCTGCGAGCCTGCATTCTAGGATAGGATGGACGTCTGCATAACGTTTCAAATGATACTTTTGAAAATGTTTTTTGAATTAGAAATAATCTGGGAGTTTGCGCGTTTGCACACATTAGCGATATGATCACTCCACGATAGATTAGAATTCACTGTAACACCTAGATCGTTGTACGGGGACACTGTATTTAATGCATGCATGTTGATTGAATATGGCAACTCCGGATTATTTTTACTAATATGGAGCACAACACATTTGTTTATATTTAGGGGCAAGAGCCAGTCGCAACACCATGGATGGAGGCCTGATAGTCGTGAAAAGGGTTGGCAAATATTTTTGTATCATCGGCATAAAAACATATTGAGGATGAAACTAGTGCTTTAAGGTCGCTTACGTAAGCAGTAAACAACAAAGGGCCGAGAACCGAACCGTGTGGAACACCACTTGAGACTGGTCTTTTTAAAAAGAACTCGCTACCAACTCTTGCTTTAAAAGATGTGTCGGTTAGAAAATTTAAGATCCAATTATGAAGGTTACAGTGGATGATTAGATATTACAGTTTATGAAGTAGTCAACGTTTTGGGACTCTGTCAAAAGCCTTAGAAAAATCTAGATAAATGACATCGATAGGCTTTTTATCGTCAACGGATTTCGTCCAATTATTAATACAATGGAGGAGGTTGGTAAGAGTCGATCTTCCTTTAATGAAGCCGTGTTGTTGTTGAGGTATAACATTTTCATGGATTAAAAAAGGAGGACGTTTTTTCGGCAATAATTAATTTCATAACCTTGCAAATAACTGGTAGGAGGCTGATCGGGCGGTAGTTATTAGGATAAAGTTTGAATGAGCATAAACTTTACCAGTCTTTTGAAGAAAAGAAGTGGCCACTTTGGATGAGAGAGAAGAACGTATGTATTTAAAGATTTTTTTGGTATTGTCACTGTTAGCGATTGATTCTTCGTAAGATTGTCGCGTAGAAGACAGTTGCCGCTTGAGCTGATTGGAAAATCTTCTGTGACAGAATAAATCGTCGTTATCTTGTGTGTTTTTATAACTTCTCTATAGATTGCGTTTATGTTTTATCATTTCTAGTAGTTCCCAAGTAATCCAGGGTTTTAATTTTTTGCGATAAACTCTACGTTTAATAGTGTTTTCTGAGAGAATTTATGTAGTGATGTTGTGAAGTTTGTTCCACATAGATGAACAATAATTAGAGGCCAGCAGTAAGTTATCCCACTCAGTAATTGCAAGCGAATGATCAACTTTAATGAAGTCAATGATTTCAAACGTTGAGAAATGTTCTTCCGATTTACGAGAGGGTATATTGAATTATACATGTGCCGTTACTACTGGGTTATCGGATTTTCCAATAGCAGTACTAACCTCTAGTGAGGACAATAATTGTGTGTCATTTGTAAAGAGAAGATCGAGTATTGAAGGATCATTATTTATTCGGAAACGTGTTGGTTCAAGAACCAGTTGAGATAGGTTGGAATTATGAACAATATTCAAAAAAAGATTTTTGGAGTTATTGCCGTTGGAAACATTCATAATGGGCCAGGAAATATCAGGCAAATTGAAGTCTCCAATAATAATTGTGTTATCAAGAATAGATCTTCAAGTTTTGATAGGAGCGTAATGGTGTCGTTTAAAAGAGTGTCACCGGGTCGATAAATACATGCAATATGTACAGAGGTTAAATGTTTAGTAATTTTTATACATATTACATATATATTAAAGATTTTTATGTGTACAGGAAATAGAGAAATTATTTACATTATGTTTTGATAAGTAAATACAAACGCCACCACCAATTTGGTTTTCCTCGATCGCTGCGGGGTTTTACTATTAACCCCATGTACGCTGTTTTATCAGTTATTAAATATTTTATTAGAATCAATAATTACGCAAAAATCGAAGTTTTTATTCTAGAAATAAACAAAAAGTATCAGTATAACAGTAAAAACAAACAATTCTATTTATTATTAGTATAATATTAATTATTGTTAGTACATATTTTAGTAGATTTCAATTTTTAAATAAAACAAGGATTTCAAGTTATAATTTTATTTCATAAAATTTCATCTCGAAAAAAAGTTTTGATATGATATAAAGTAAGGGTTGCTAATTTCACCTCCCTATAATGTAACAGGAATATTGAAAAAATACCCGTGGTTAGTCCTTTACGAGTGCACGAAAATTACAAAATTTTAAGTTTCTAGCTTTACTGAAATTTTAGAAAAAAAAATAAAAACTTAATTTTAGTCACCACCTTTTAAGGGTGATATTTAGAAAAGGAGTGGGCTGAGAAAATTTTGTTATAGGAAAGATCACCTCCTGAATTTTGTCGCATGAATTTATAACTGTATATTAAATTTGTCATCGAATTGTACACATTCTTAATTTAATTTATTTCTTCCCCTATTTTACTGGTATCGATATGGTTTAAAAAATGTACAAATCAGTAAGCAACTGTTCTTAGTTACCCTCAAGTATGTCTGAAAGCAGATTAAACGATCTAGCAGTTTTAACAATAGAATCTGACACTGCAAATTCGATGTAATTCGACGATGTGAATAAATTCAGCCGAAAAGTGTAAGGCAAGCGAAATAATAGCCGATTTGTATTTAATTAAATATTACACCTCATAATGATCCAACAAACAATGGATACAAAAAGAGTTTCAGGAATGGTGGAACAACTATCCAAGATTGAGACAGGCCAAACAGTCTATCAAGGAACCATCGGCCAAGTTCACGAACGACCTACTGGATCAAAAGCGTCAAATCGCTAGGATAACAGTAGGTCTTCTTACTGGACACTGTCACCTCAAGAGGCACATGAGTGTCGTTAATCCAGCAGAAGAAGCAACTTTGTGCAGTTTCTGTGAAAAAGAAGAAGAAATATCTTTCCACGTCCTGTGCCAATGTGAAGGCGTGACTGGAATGATGTTTCTAACATTGGACGAAGAAAAGTCAAACGCATGCAACTACATGCGGGAGCCACTGTCAAAGCCACTAAGTCTAATACAAAAGACCAAGCTAGATGACGTACTTTAAAACAAACGAAGTGTCACAATAGATTTGAAAAGGTCGCGGTGTACAAGGACAAATAACGCCCAACTCCCAATCTAATCTAAATTCTATTGAAATTAACTTTTTGCTGCATTTTAGGTGATTGTAATAAACGTTTGCTTAATTTTCGTATTCCCTATTTTATTACCTATTTCTGTTTTGGAAAAAATATAGCATATACGGCGATTGAGTCTATAGGCAGCACATTTTTAAATCCACCCATACTCATTCCTTTAACATTCCTGGCGATCATTATAAAGTTAAAATCCTGTATGGATGTAGGTCAGTAAAGTTGGCACCCCAATGATATTTTGGAAAAAAATATATTGTACTTAAATGCACTAGTAATGCATCAATGTAGTCCACTAATTATTTTTTTAAACCACTTTCCCTAAGGAACTACAGCTATTTTAATGTGGGCTGCCCTTCTCGCCGGTAACTTTTTTATGATTTACTGCAATGCACGAGTTAGCTTTTGTAATGAACCCATATGCATTATTAATAAAACTTTTTGCACCCCCTTCCTTAAGTAGTTATAGCCGTTTCTTTAACGTGAAGTTAGCCCCCCAATAAAGTATCCACAAAAAAATTACAATCCTGATGCACTCATATGCACCACCAATAAAACTTTTTGCATCCCCACACTTCAGTAATTACAGCAATTTATTTACCGTCAAGTTAACACTCCCAATAAAGCTCTCGCAATAAAACACTATTGCACCGGTATGCACTTCTGATGCACTTATATGCACCAGCTTTAAAATGTTTTGCTCCCCTTCCTTTAGTAGTTATAGCTGTTTTTTTTTACCGTGAAGTTGACCTCACTAAATATTTTTGCCAAAAAATATTGCACCAGTATGCACACCTAATACACTCATATGCACCATCAATAAAAACTTTTTGCACTCCCTCCCTTCAGTAGTTACAGGAATTTCTTTAAAGTGAAGCTAGTCCGTAATGATTTTGAAAAAAAAATATTGCACCGATATGCACCCCTGTTAAACTACCAATAAAACTTTTTGCACCTTTACTAGTTACAGCCGTTTCTTTACCGTGAAGTTAATCTCTCTTAATGATATTTGACCAAAAAAATATTGCACTGATATGTATATTATTATATACTTAATACTCATTTTTAGTCCTAAATAAATTTTGCGAAAAATTCATTGGGGGGCTAACTTCTTGGTAAAGAAATTGCTGTAACTACTGAAGGGAGGAGGAGGAGTGCATACCGGTGCAATATTTTTTTGCGAAAATATAGGATGGGGCTAACTTCACGATAAAGAAACAGCTATAACTACTAAAGTGGGGAGTAAATAAAAGTTTTATTAGTGGTGCATATGAGTGCATCAGAAGTGCATACCAATGTAATAGCTATTTTGCGAATACTTCATTGGGAGGCTTACTTTACGGTAATGCAATTGCTGTAACTACTGAAGGGAGGGGGTGCAAGCAAAAAGTTTTTTGGTGGCTATATGAGTGCATCAGGACAAAACGTTATTGAAGAACGTCAAACTTTACGGTAAGGAAACAGTTATAACTACTAGAGAGAGGGGGTGTAAAAAGTTTTATTAGTGGCGCATATGAGTGCATTACAAGGGCTAACTGATGTACAACAGTAAACCATAACATTTTTACTGGGCAGGTGGGAGTTAAGGGGTGGGAGTTTGGAGGTGGCAGCGTTCATTCTCCATCCCCCTACATAGAAATAGCTGTAGTTTCTCAAGGAAGGTGGTACAAAAAAAATAATTAATAGTGCACATTGGTGCATCACTAGTGCAATAGTTTATTTTTGAAAAATATCATTTCGGAGCCCAACTTCACCGACCTTATGAACTTTTTAATTAAGAAAAATTGTGAACGTCAATCTGTACAAAAATAGAATCCGGTTCTGAATATAAATAATACCTTCTCACGTTCTTCTCATATTACCTCTAGGTATAACATAAATGAAGTCATCCGGTTCGAGGCGAAAGTCTCTCCAATGCACCGCAGATTTCTATTTCTAATAGTATTAAGTTCATTTCATGTTTGTTATTTCAATTTCAATGTAGTCGTTTTCATTTTATTTTTAATTTTTTGTAGCTATTTATACACAAAAGAATATTACATTACTGCGTAACGATCGAGTTTTATTACAGTGGATTATATCATTATTATAATATTAAACAGTAGTAATGCCAGCAGAAGTGACGTACACTTAATATCAATAAAAATAACCGTATTTATATGTTTTGTACATTTTTTGTGCAATGAAGTCTCTCATCTGACTGTAAAAAGTGGCACGTCGTGTTTTTTGCTTGTTATTTGTAGTTGGTTAAAGGGTAGGGGCGTGAACAATATGTACTAAGTCCCGGTGGTGGGAGTTGTTGTGTGACCTGTCAAATTCAAAGTAAAGTTGCTATAGACGTATTTTTCGTTTTTTGCTGACAATATATTCTTCTAGACGTCTATATTAATAAAAAAAAATTGATTTGCAAGCATTTTCTGTTGTCTAGATATGGGACTATATCGACACACTACCCCTATTCTAGGAAATATATCAGCAACTATACATATTGGCAATACCTCAATAAAATATTTATTTCTGGTGGCCGGTATTAAGGACTAGTGTATCTTTAATATGGATATTATTCAAAATAAGTTTATTATCCACCTTCAGGATAAGATTTTGACAATTCGGAACGAGGTAATTGTCCTAAATTCGGAGAAAAAGATTCAGCCGATTAAGGTCCTAGTAGAAGAAGATATAGAAGTACCCCAAAATGTATAATATGATACTTGTTATTTTATCTATTTTTTATTGTGTTTTAAGTTCAAATGATATTGGGAGTGGGTTAGGTTATTAATTTACTTTGAACATGAAGTTGGGCACCACTATATTTAAGACTTACTATACTTGACTATCGGTTAATGATAAAAATATAGAAAATCACTAACCATTAAGATATTATATTTAAACCAAGTTTTAGATAAGGCAGTAACAAATTCTTATTCACAGAGATTTACTAATTCAAATTTAGATGGTTTATTGCATAAAAATAGACTTATCTGTTATAACAGGAGGTAGTATAAAGGAGAGATTTGCATAGGCCTTCTTCAAAGGGACTCGAACGATACTCTTCGGGTAGCACCAAACTCTTAGGTATTCTCATAAACTTTTTTAGATGTAACTCAAACTAAACCTCTTGATATAATTTGAAATAATCTTCTTGATAGAAATCCCATAAACAGTTTTAGATATATCTTGAATTAAACTTCTTAGAGATGACTCGAAATGAACTTCTTTAGATATAACTCGAACAGAACCGTCTAGATATAGCCAGGCTACAAGGAAAAGGTAACAATATTAAGAAAGGAACTAGGAAATTTGCATAGCAACCAGATAAAATGCCTTTAACTTATAATTGAACAATTTAAACTATTAAAAAGGAAAAATCTTATTTAACATATTCAAAAATAGTAAAGCATAATATCCATTCCAAACAAAATAATATTAAAATTATACAAAACGTGTTATCCATGTGTTATTCGTGTGTTGAGGTTATGTACAATATTTGACATTTTAATTAAGAAATCCTTGTAGAAAATATATATAAATATATAACAATATATCGGTATTCAAACTTACCTTATAAAATCAGACGAAATATACGATAGATGAAATTTATTTAGTACATCGGATGACCCAGATAATTTAAAATTTAGATCAACTTATTCGTTGACAGATACAAATCAAAATGAAATAGGAACTTTTGACGCAAGGCATACACGGCAAATGACATTTGTGTAGAGATGTTGGTGTCAAAATAACGAAAACGATTCCAACCGCTACAAATTCTGAAGCTGTCATCTCGGCGACAAATCCCACTGCTTGCACGTGGGTACTGTGAAAAGTAATGAATTTGTAAGTAAATGAATTCTGGTTGCTAGATGTCTCGTTAATGTAGATCATCTGATTCCAGTAAGGGTATAATGTCTTAAAATACCAAGTGTGACATTTTCGACAATGGAAAATCTACGGGGCGTACCAGTCTTGTCCAGCATAAAATTTATATAGGCAAGCTAAAGCTAATAAGGCAAGTACCTATATAGAAGACGACCATTTGCTAAACAGAAAGAAGTAGCATATATGATAGAGGACATAAATGGATGCAAATTTTATCTTTTCTCTGTAGACTACACGATATTAAATCAGATTACGCAAAAAGACAGCTACCTACCCACATTCGCGAATGGACGACACACTCATCCCTCTGTCAGGTGCAAAATGGTTTTTCACTCTGAACTTAAAGTGTAAATACTGGTAAGTAGAAGTAGACAAAGCAGCTTTTTTAACTGGCAGCGGATTATACTGATTTCAGGGTCTGCCGTTTGGTCTCTGTAATGCCTCAGCTACATTTTAAGGACTGAAGGAATTGTTTTGAGAGGATTAAGCTGGAAAATTTGTCTACCTGAGTGATATAATGGCCATGTCAAAATTGAAAGTATTAATGAACACAGCAATCAAATTGGTAAAAGACCCTGCAGTAGCGTACAGGCCAAGATTTTAACAAATTTACCTAGTGTCTTTCGTGAATTCGTTCATATTTTACTGATTCTTAAACAATGGCAACAGCAATCGCAAGCGTGTTAGCAAATTATGAATCCTGAGGTTTCCAGTTAGTTCAATTAAACTTATTTTACATTATTTTGGTATATTTTTGCGTTTTATTCTACTGGTACTTTCATTTTATGCATGCACGGTCAACGTTTCACACATAACTAAAACAATTACACTGTCCTATTCACTAAATTTTTAAGATAAATGTACTGGGTGACTATAAAATGATAATAATTTTTTCGAACAGATCGCAATGTAACATTTGATATTACGGATGATAAATTTACTGTGTGAAGCAAACTATAGGAGTGCGGGCTATAAACTCCAAATTCAATTATTGGAAATCAATTAATATAGAAAAGTAAAAAGAAAGAATCAAAAACTATTTATAATTCATTTATTTCTATTTGCCAATCAAATGCACACAGCACTCATTCCAAAAATATATAAAACATATATTGGAATGAACATATTGATTATTAACACGTTAAGGGCCACCATGCAATCAGAATTTCTGGTCCCATTGACCAACTTTTTTTTATGAATATTCCTACTGCTATACTCGGAAACAACACATGTGCAGCGTGGCCCGAAGATTTAAATTGGGTGTGGCACGCGCATTACACCGCGTGGCTCTTAAGGTGTTAAGTAACAACGATAAACGGGATATTTGATCAGAAGAATGTCTGGCCAATCTCACCAATCCGACCAATAAACAGCAAAAAGTGTAGGGAATAAGAAAATTGAAAACTACAAATAATTTTGGTAAAACTGCTGTTAAATAATATTTCAAGTATGTGTAGTTTCAATATTGTTCTGTTCCGTATTCACTTTTTGCTAATAACAAATATTTTTTAGTAATATAACAGTCGGGTAACTTTTCCAAATAAAATTACATTATGAATTTAAAAACATTTGCCTATTAGTAAACAATTTAACAAATACAATAAAAATATTCAAAAAAGTCCATAACACTCATATAAAACTTTTTCATGGATATAAATAATATAATATCTACTAAAGGAATATTGTAGAAAAATACTGCAAAAGGGGAAGAAAACTGACTTACCCAAAAGTGAAAAAGTTTATTTTACAATTTAATGGCCTTTATATAATATGCATCAGTTATTTTTAATCAAAATAATTTTATAAATACAATATTGAAAAAATCTACAAATATTTCAATATTTCAGAAAGAAATATTGATAGCAAGCTATATTTAATTAAAATTACTTTTGATTTATAAATAAATATTAAGTAAACAAAAAGTGGTTAACCTCCTTTCCACAAAAAGAAACTATTTTCTACAATTTATTTATTTTTGATATAGTTCTGTGGTGACCACAATTTGTGATCAC
Organism: Psylliodes chrysocephalus; assembly: GCA_927349885.1. Classification (NCBI taxonomy): domain Eukaryota; kingdom Metazoa; phylum Arthropoda; class Insecta; order Coleoptera; family Chrysomelidae; genus Psylliodes; species Psylliodes chrysocephalus. The sequence goes on from OV651822.1 coordinate 38,853,044, forward strand.
CAGGCATCACAAAATACGTAGTATGTATAATTAAGATATTTAAAAAATATTCTATTATTTTAACAATAAATATCTGATAGCATTCATCTCTTTGAGACTAACCCTGTACAAATATTATCAAATACAGAATGGTCCATGTATTTTTCAGAATATCTTAAAAATCACTGGTGATAAATAAATTAAACAAATTTTTCTATCTGGTCTTAGTTATTCATATTCTAATATACTGTAAACTGAATTTCAATTAATAAATTTTTTTTTAAATAAAAAATAATAAAAACTTAAATATGATTTTGTAATACCTTTAAAGTATATCATTATTAGATTTAGTTTAAAATCATTTTCGAATCGAATATACACGCATAGGAAATGAAGATTGTGTACTACACATCATAGAAATTCTTATGAAATGTAAATGAATCAGTTTTATTAAACAAGATATGGACACTTAAACATCATCAGTGAACAGTGAAGAAAAAATTAACCAACTCACTATCGAAGACATTCCGTACACTTGGACCACCGTGTATAATTATTAGATACATAACAAAACAAGAAATAAATATAAAATTTATTAAATCTAATGAGCTTTCACTTTATTCGTCGTGGTAATCGCATGACCGTTCGTTTTTGTCCCGAGTGGTTCAACAGCAGTAACGCCTTTCGCATTTTTGGAGTTGTAGGCTTTCCTGTAGAAGTCACTGAAGAGGTACAGGAAGATTACTACATTACCGACGAAGAAGAATGTCAAAGCTTTGGGGAGCTTGCAGTCTATGGCGATTATGAAGACTAGGTAGGCCAACATGATGCAAAATTGGGTCTAGAAAAAAATATACATTAGAAATTAGCTGTTTATAACTTTTAAATTTTAATTCTCATAAATTTAAAGTAGTGATGGAAAAGAAATAACCGTATCTAATCGATACCTAGCTCCTTGTGGGACAGCTACTGGAATTGCATCCATTAAATCAGAGGTGTCTACTCAGACTACTTAACTTGTTATTATTTATACATCCTATTATACAGGGTGTTAAAAAAAAAGTGTCACAAAATGGAATGGTGAATAGTATGACCCAAAATAAGCAGAAAAGTCTTAATAAATATATGACCGCAAATTAACGGTTTCGGAGATACGGACCATTTTGTGTTTATAACAATTTTTTATTATTATAAAAAAACAATGATATTTATAAACAATCAATAACAACATAGAGTTAAATGAGATGTTCAAATACTGACGTAGCGCTTCCCTCGCATTGCCATTTGCACGACCGTACATAAAATGCATGTCAGCTAATTCAATATTAGTGTAAACAGGCATAACGAAAATTTATAAAATTATTCACCCACAACAAAATAATAACTGCAAATAGTATCTATAAAAAAACATCGGTAGACTCCGATAAGAAAAGCAAGTTTTTGAGAATGAAAAAAGATAATCAAAAAGTGATACAAAACACAAAACACTACGTATCTCTGAAACCATTCATTTGCGGACATATGTTTATTAAAACTTTTCTGCATATTTTGGCCCATACTACCCCCCGTTTTATTTTGTGACACTTTTTTTTAACACCCTGTATATTTGTCAAAGTTATGTTCATTGTCACGTTAATGTCAAGGGCATTTCTAGTTTAATAAAGCCTAGTTTTTCAATGGTTCTCATTTCAAGTAGGTAACCAAATTATGTTAAAATTTCAGGTCATGTTTACGTCATATTATTATTTGTTTGGAATAAGATTTATTGCTCACATTTTGATGACATTTAAATAACTTATGAAACTTTACGTACATTTAATGTTTCCAAATTATGAAAAAATTGTACGCTACGTTTACGTCAAACTTTTGCTGCCAACACATTTTCTTGATTCGGTCATCACAGACGTGACAGACTAAGTAGAGAAAAAATACAATCTATCTGTCAATGATTGGCAAACTGCCAAACACATTGTAGACGATAAAAAAATTAGATTGGCAATATCCAGTGTCTAAAAAGACTTACACCACACCTGGTGGATATATTCAGATCCTCGTTGGCTCTGAGGTATATACCCAAAAAATGGAGAGAGGTAAAAGTGATATGTATGCCCAAACCTGGAAGGATGGATTACATACCGACCAATTAGTCTGACATCGTTTTCCACGAAGACATTGGAAAGGCTAAGCGAAAGGTACATAAGGGATGCGGTGATTACAACAACACCACTACACCCAAACCAACATGCATACACCCCAGGCAGATCTACTAAATGAGCCCTTCATCTAGTTGCTGGCCGGATAGAAAGATCCCTGGACAATAAGGAGTCCTCCTTGGGTGTTTTTATAGACATATAGAAGGTTCTTTTGATAAAACCACTAGTCCAAAGATAATACACTCACTATCCAACAGGAATGTTCCACAAATGGTTAGTCGGTGGATACATAACATGCTCTCAAAGCGAGCAGTAAACATATGTAGAAGATGTGAATATAAGAGGCTTGGTTGCGAAAAAATGTCCACAGAAAGGGATGCTATCACCTCTACTGTGGAATATGGTCCGCTATATCATCAGCAGCCTCAATAATGACAGTCACTACACAATAGCATATGTGTAACAAGGAATTTTGAGAACATACTCTGCGAAAGAATTATAGAACAGTGTCTATCAATCCTAAGAAGACAGAAATGGTCCTTTTTACAAGAAAAAGGATGCAAATGGAATTAAAACCTCCAGAAATCCTAAACACATAACTAAAATTTGCAACAGAGGTGAAGTACCTAGCAAGTTAACATGGAACTCGCATTTAGAAAACAGAGTTAGAAGAGCATACATTGCTTATGAACAATGCCGCCAAACCATGGGGCGCACCTGGGGTTTCTCCTCCAGAGTCATCGCATGGACTATCATAAGACCTATGCTAACATACGGTGCAGTTGTCTGGGTATTGAAAACCCAAAAATTAACAGCTATCTGTAAACTAAAACAAATTCAAAGAACAGCATGTCTCAACATAACAGGAGCCACATAAAGTTATAAGAGAACAAATAGAAGAGCCGAAAACAAGGCCCAGGATGTAAAATATACTCCAGATTCTTAAACCTAAACATAAAATGGGCTGTGAGCAATAGTACCAGTGTAGTTCAAATAGAGCTAACAGGGATTCTCATAGCAGCAAAAGAAATCACCAGAAACAATATCACTGGAAAAAGCATGCTCATCTATACAGATAGAAAACACTACTCACCCTGAATAGACCATGAATTTACTCAGGGTTAGTACTAGAATGTCGCGAAGCTTTGGCCGAAGTATTAATCAATAATGTGGTCACCTTTAAATGAATCAAAGGCCACGCCACATCGAAAGGTAACTGTCTTGTTGATTCACTAGCCAAGAAAGCAGCCAACCAAATACTTTTTGGACCTTGCCCTTCTATTCGCCTGACAAAATCGGTAGTGACAGACCTAATTAAAGAACATTCCATTGTTAAATTCAAGGAAACATGGGATGAAACAAGGAACTGCAGAGTTGCCAGGGAGCTCTTAAGAAGATTTGTGTTCGGCGAGTATCAGCTTACACCGGGCGATATAAGAGAAGCACATTTTGACGACGTTGTCAACTACATTAAATCTGTAGGCTGGCTCACAAGCTAGGAGGTGCCAATCATCTTAGAAGGATGTAAAATGGGCCTAGTGATACCTAAGTGCCGTGGGGGTAACCCACCCTCCACACGTTACATATACGGAGATAGGTGTCACCAATACTGATTGAGACTAAAAGGTCTTCCTCTTGTTCCATTTCCATTCAGTATTGGTGACACCTACTTATTACTTTTGAAAGTAATGAATAGGGTATGAGCAAAAATTAAAGATATGTCTAATATGGTATATTAATAAAAGAAGTACCTATACTCTTTACAGAATAATTTTAAGGATTTCTTTAAAATAGCTGCTTTTTCCTAAAATTTTTTGATTAAATTTGGTCATTTTTATGAGTGTATACAAAAACACTTAATTTTTTCGTATAGCTATAAAATTATTGCTAAGTTTTTGAATGTTTCGGCATTATTGCTACTAGTTAAATATTGTAATCGAAGCTCATCCTACTTTGAATTACAATACATTCGAGATACGCCACTGATATCCTTAATCGGTGTTAATTAAATAGGTGTGATGATTTATATAATTAAATTAATACGTACCAGTTGAATCCAGGTCATGTATTTCTTCCACCACAAGTACTTCTGGTATTTTGGACCCAAAGCTGACAAGAAATAGTAAAAGTACATCACAACGTGGACTAGTGAATTTAGAAATCCAATAACTAGACCTTGTTCCCCTAAAATAATGAATAAGAAGTGAATTATGGGAGATTGGGGCAAATAAAATTTTTTGGCATAATAATTGTTTGAAGAGTACACGAAAGAAAGGCGAAATTTTACTTTTTATTATTTTCTTGCCATCACCATTTTTAGTAATAGTTTCATGTGCTGTAATCAAAAATGGTCAAAATGTGAAGCATCATCACAGCTTAAAATGAGTTTAAAAATACCCCGTTCTTAAAATAAAGGCAAGAGGTCGGCATTATTTGTTGTGTATACTTTCAGAATGACTTAAATATTAAAAAAAAAGTAAAATATGTACAAAGTCCATCAATGTTCTCATGTATCATAAGAAACATATCTATATATTTTAAGTAAGCTTTTCAACATTAGTTTCTGCTATTCCCGATTTGAGGTAAAAGTTCTTTAGAATTCATTAAATAAAACGTGTGACGTCTCTAAACAAAAAATATATAGAAGATAGGATAAACAAATTAACTGTGGAAAAACAAGTACACAAAGCTAAGGTGTTAGAGGATTGAAAAGGCAAGGAAAATATGGGAATGGAAGATACTAAGAAGAATATATGGAATCAAAAAGACAGAAGAAGGATAGGAAAGACGAACAAACACAAAATCTACAAAATGTTTAACGAACACCAAACACATGAAATAATATCGTCCAAAAGTTTACAATGGTTGGGGCACTTAGAAAGGATGGAGGACTCAAGGACAGTAAAAAGAGTAGCTTGGACCACACCGGAAGGGAAAAAAAGAGGGGAAGGCCTAGAAGAAAATGAAGGGAATAGATTATATATAATTGTCAAAAGTGTCGTTGTAGTGCTATGTTGGGCTCGAAACCCTGATCACTCGGATGTTATAATGCCAGAAACTTTTATAAATTCAGTTGGGAAATGATAGCATGTCGTCGACATTCTTCAATTGGAAAATTATATTCCAGGTAATTTTCCCCTTAAAATCGTTGGCAACGATGTTTGAAAAATGTATGTAAGTAATAAAATGATTGTTTATATTGGGCTGAAAAGCGTCAATAATGCAAGAAATAGAATGATGATCAAAAATACGATGAATAAGAAATATATCGAAGAATGAAATTTGTGCAGGATCACTAACAATAAGGATATTTAATAAAGTAGAAAGAGAATGGGTTATTCTTGTGGGTTTGTCAACTAGTTGTGCTAACTTAAATGTGTTTAGAAAATAATTAAAAAACTGAGGCGGTTATCTTGTGTGAGACAGTCAATGTTGAGATCCTCTGCAACAATAAAAAGGTCATTAGCCGGATAGAAGTTAGAGACTATGGCTTCTAGTTCATGTAAACCAGCTTTAGCCAAAAATATATTATTTACTATAAAATACAACGTAGGTCCGGTTAAGGATTTAAGGAATTTTCTCCTTCGTAACTATGTTAGTGAGTTCTTCTAGGGTATATGAGTTATCGTTGACCAGAAGCTTGCTCCCCTTCAAAGAACTGTTTCTGCTTTAGCCTTAAGGTCTTTTGGATGCTGCAGCAATTGCTTTCTTTCAGTTTGCTCCAGTTTAGACAGCTCCGAACCAATAAAATATTACTTGCTTTTAAAAGTTTCACTTTTCTAAGCACCTCTCTGTTTTGAAACAGATACAATATCAACTTTATATCGACTACGGTAGCGTAGATCTCTACGGCACCGCGTTCATTTGCGAGCCAATTTTGTGATAAAACAGATGCGGTTTTCGAATCCTACAGAAGACCATGTAAATTTATTTGCATGGTTCTCTATAGGATTTGATGGATGTCGTATTAGCAGAAATTTAATTTCTGTTGATATATCCAGATTATAAAAATCACCATGCGTTACCGTTTTCGATGATGGTGGGTGAGGTTTTCCGGATATGCAAATATCACAAGATGTTGCAGGATCACTAGGAAGGTAATTGACACCTTCAGCAGCTCTATTTCTTAGAAGATACAAACTTGCGTTGTTGATATGCCCTAATCGTTGGTGCCATAACATTCAGTTCTTCTTTATGTTTGACTGATATGCAATAGTAAAAGAAAATGATATTACATTTTGAGTAACTATAGCGACATATCTCAGGGGTGGTTCCATATAAATTTGGTCAAAATCTAAAAATTGGGTCCATACAAAATCCTCAAACTCTTCATTTTTTATATATGTTTAGCGATAATTCTTTACCACCTTGTCCGATTTCTATGATTCTTTTTTGTTAGTAAGGGGGTGCCTCAGGGGTGGTCCCATACAAATTTGGTCAAAATTATTTAATTGGGTCCATGAAAAATCCTCAAACTCTTAATTTTTTATGTATATTTTAAGATAATTCTTTACCACCTTGTCCGGTTTCTATGATTCTCTTTTTGTTTTAAGGGGGTACCTCAGGAGTGGTCCCATATAAATTTGGTTAAGATGTGGTGATGGCATCTACTCGATTTTAAAGTCAATTTTTAAAATTACTTTCGTGAGAATTTTGGTCTATAGACGATTTTATATATCTGTTTTAATAGACACAAAATGTCAACCTTTAAATCTCTTCTAAAAATATTTGCCTCTTTACCGTTTTCTTCTTTGATAAATTCCTTTAATTGTGTTAATATATCTCTTTGTTATTCAGGCATATTTTACAAATTTAACATTACCGTCTGCTGCAGTATCAGTATAAAATATGGTGCCAAAAAAATTGATTAGAATATTTGGAAATAACGATCGGTCGACCAAGTTATTGCCATTTAAAGTTCAAAATATACTTTTTAACGTAGTAATAATAATAATAATAATAATAATATGCACAGATATGCGTTTACGTTGTAAATAATATGGTTCGCTCAGCTTAATTTGTTTTAGTTCAAAACACTGTTATTCTCAATTTACAATTTATATGAGTGAAAATAAATGGCTACTGTTTCTGATTTGAAAGCATTTTAAGAGGCATATAAAGTGTTTAATTTCGTTTTCTCGAAAACCGTTTAAATTATTAGGTTCACATTTTCACATTTTCTAACCGAAATTACTAAAAAAATTCATCAAAAAACAGGTACATATTTTAAATTTAACAACGTTTTTTCAGAGCAACATTTTAGGAAGGCATATTTTTGGTCCAATCGTCATAATAATTATTATGACTCACTCTATATAAGATTAAATTTTTCATGACTTCTATCTTCCCTACCTACTAAGTAATTAATAGTTACATAAACATTAGAAGGCTTGAACATTTCTAATTATCATTTACATGGGATGTAAATTATTGAAAAAAGAAAGTTTAAGCTTCTTATAGCATAATTTTTAATAACATATCTATAAAGTAAAATTATTGCAGATTATATTTTTTAGGCAACACTAACTAGAACGGTATAACAGCAAATTTCTAAATAGTTTTATTCTAAATTTCTATGGTTAATTTTAAAGAGCGTGAAAAGGAATATGTTTTATTAAAATATGTGTTGCAACATTTATGATATTTAGTAAAAAAATGTACAATTCTATAATTACTGATTATATTTGTTATTAAAAACTTACCAGGTAAAAATTTCAAATATCCCCATGAAAAGAACATTGTTATCGCATGATGATACACGTGTAAAAATGTAACTTGCGACTGCTTTTTCCTAAGTACGAAGAACACAGTGTCCAATAGTTCAACTATTTTTGAGAAGAAGTACCACCAAGCTGAATTGTATACCTGAAAATTATAGAAAAACATTGTATTATTATATATTTTTTTAAAAATTAAGCAAGAATAAGATAAATCCAAAAAACAAGACGGTATTGAAACTATAATAAGGAAAATAAAAATTTGTAAGAATTGGAAGCACAACTATCGACAAATTGAATAACAAATTATGAGGAAACTGGATCATGTGAATGATAATTATCAGTAATTAATCTAGCGGAAAAAAAAAATAATATAAAAAGTATTTAAATCAGTTTAGAAAATGAATCAATGTTGTGCTTATTACACTTTCCATTAGCGTAAACAAATAATGGAAACAAAACAAAAATAACCAATGAAGTTTTAAAAATAATAATAATGAAAATAAAATGAAGTATTACATAGAATAATTCCTGCAAATGAAACTACATCTTAGTAATATTTTTTTAAATAAACAACACCAACAAGAATTTTGTCATGTGTTTATTTCACTAAATTGATATTTATATTGAAAAGAAAATTGCAATTTAAGTAAAATTTCAGAGCATTCGATGGATCTATCATATTAAATTAGCCTAGTATATTCAATATCACCAAAACTACATTTTTGGAAGTAAAACGGCGATCTCTTACTCAAAACAAAAATTTATAAAACTCTGGAATACAACTGGAGGCTTACCCACATATAGAAAAAATCAAACGCTAAACTGTGGTATAAATGCACAGCACACTGCGATTTTAGTAGACATCTAAAATTTCTTAGACGAAATATCTGAATGATGGTCTAACTAGTATGGGCATAATAAACTTAAAGCTTAATTTTCAAGAATAAAGTGAAATCCACCCATTACCTTATACAATTTTATTGTATGACACATCATATACAGGGTATCCCAGCTTTTATTAGACAGGCTGTATTTTTTATAATAATTATCAGAATTAAATGAAATTTAAACGGGTTCTACAATGACATGTTTGCTATCTAATGAGCGTATTTTCGAATATCAAGAACTTCCGGTCATACCGAAAGTGACCATGAATTTTGTTATTTCAAATAGGTCATACTGTATATTTCAACAATTCTGAATGTTCTAATCAATTCTACACATTTTTCATGTACCTATCTCTAACCGTTTCTGATATTTTGGAGGTTACATTTATTAAGTATCTTGACTGAAAATTTAATAAATTTTACGGACATTTTATAACAAAAAAATCTAACATTAGAAATTATATGAACATTTGAAGAGCCTTCTTTCTGTCTCCAGAAAATCCTGAAACTTCTTTAGTAGTTTCCTCGTTACACATTGTGTTTATGTATGTTTTGTGCTACCCATCTAGATATATCTAGTGGGCTTTGTTTCGTCAAACTTTCGATGTCATTTTGCAGCGCTGTTGACAACTAATTGGTTATTTTTAGTGGTAACGACTCAAACTACAATGCCTCTTACTTTCACACCCAATGAATGTGTTGATATGTTACTTTTATACGGTGAGTGTCAAAAAAATGGGCGTCATGTAAAAAGAGTGTATCAACAATGGTTTCCCGATCGTAGGACACTTTTTCCTTTGATTGAGTCAAAAATGCAAACTGTTTCTTTTCCGAATTCGATAAAACATTTCCATCATGAGGCACCTGCAAGAAATGAAGAAATTTCGATAAACGTATTGGCTTATGCAAATGTTAATTCAAAATTTTCCATTAGAGAAATTAATTTAGAAATGGGAATTAGCAAAAGTACTGTACACAGGATCCTCAAAACAGAAAAATACCATCCCTATAAAATATTTCTTGTTCAAGCACTTCGTCCCACCGACTACGAGCGAAGGTCGGTGGTGTAGCGGTCTAACGCGCTTATATTCATTTATAAGCAAGTTTATGTGTAGAGACTGCTGGGCTTCGAATCCAAGCCCAGACCATGTGGATTTTTAATTAAATTGCATGGTTCGGTATAAGATTTGATGTGTGCCGTATTAATAGAAATTCAACTTCTGTTGATATGACATGCAGATTATAAAAAATCGCCATACATTACCGTCTCGATGATGGTGGGTGAGGTTTTCCGGGTTTTTCTCACCTGTAAGTCAAATGGCACCATCAATCATCTTAAAGTCGCCCCGGAGCGCCACGGCAAATAATAATAATAGCCGTCCCTTTCCCCGCACAAGCTCAGCTTTTGGGGTTAAAATTCACTCGTAAGGGGGTGAATTAGGGAGAGTATTATTATTATTATTATTATTATTATTATTAGTATATTTCTTGTGCAAGTTATCCTTTTTGAGGATCCTACGTTTTTGGAGAAAATCTTATGAAGTGATGCATCAATGTTTTCCAACAATGGAATGGTAAATCGCCACAATTGTTACTACTGGTCAGTAGAAAATCCACATTGGGTCAAAGAAACTCGTTTCCAAACAGTGTGGGGCATCAATGTTTGGTGCGGGCTATTTAACGGGCGTCTAATAGGTCCCTATTTTTTTGATGGCACGTTAAATGAGATAAGGTATTTACATTTTCTTCAAAACTCTCTTCCCCGGCTGTTAGAAGACATTCCGCTTAGCGACCACGCAACCATGTTCTGGCAACAGGACGGTGCCCCACCACACAATAATAGAATGGTCACAAATTACCTGGATAGAAGATTTCCTAATAAATGGATTGGAAAAAAGGGACCTATAAGGTGGCCGGCGCGTTCCCCTGATTTGACTTCTTTAGATTTTTTTATGGGGCCTATCTCAAAAACATGGTCTATACAACCCAACCAACTGATTTAAATAATTTTAAAAATAAAATAAGAAAAGCATGCCATAGTATTACTTTCGAGATGATAAGAGCATTGTGTACAAAGGAACTCCTAAAACGATTTCAAGCTTGTGTTGAAGAGGACGGAAGACAGTTCGAACATTTATTATAATAATTATGTATTCTCTTTTTAAAACAATGAATAAACTGTACTATTTTTACATTTTATTTTCGAACAAGAATCATGAGTTAGTGTAACCACCAAATTATCAGAAACTGTTAGAGATAGGTATAGGACATATTATATGAAAAATGTGTAGAGAATTCAGAATTGTTAAAATATATAGTGTGTTATATTTGAAATATAAAAATTTATGGTAACTTCCGGTATGACTGGTGTAAGACAAATATGTTACACCTAAATGCTCAAAAATGTAAGATAGTTACTTACTCTAGGAAAAGAGAAAATATTCAATTCTTATATTCAGTTGGAGATAATGAGTTGGAGAGATGTTCTACTATTAGGGACTTAGGTGTAATTTTTGATGCTACATTAACCTTCTCAAATTATATTCAAGTCAAAGTTTCCGAAGCTTTTAGAATGTATGGATTCATTATTAGAAACTGCAGGCAATTTTCAAATATAGCACCCCTTAAATTATTATTTAGTACCCACGTGCGTTCTAAGCTGGAATATTGTAGTCTGATCTGGAACCCTTATTACAACTGCTACGTTCTGGATATAGAACGGGTTCAAAGAAAATTTTTAAAATACCTAGTTTTCAAAATTGATGGAGTATATCCCGAACGTGATTGTGATTATGCGGAGTTGTGTAACCAATTTGATATTAATAGCCTGAGCCTGAGAAGGAACACATCCTCGCTTATTTTTCTATTTAAACTCATACACAATTTTATTGATTATAGCGATATTTTGTCACAAATTAAATTTAATATAAATTCCAGAACCAACAAGCTATTCGAATGCCCTAGGGCAAAAACCAACTTGATGTTAAAATCACCCTTATATGTAATGTATAACAATTACAATAAAATTAGACGTCATTGCGATATTTTTCATTGTTCTTTTGGTGAACTACTTAAAAATGCAAATACTTTCCTTAATGAAATATTGTAATAAGTATATTGTATTATATTGCAATCTCCTTGTGTTATTTTGTAAGAATTTTTTTTTAAGTTTTCTTTAATATTTACTTGGCTTTTTCTCAATATTTATTTGTTTTCTATTATAGTTTTTATTTTGCAACTTTTAATTGATTTTCGTGTAAATATATGTTACATCACAACTTATAAGTAGAATTTACTTTTGTAATTTATTAATTTTATTTTTACATACCACTTTATTATTGTTACTTACTATTAAGAATATTGTCCTGTAAATAGAAAACTGTTGGGCAATAAAGCTATTATTATTATTATTATTATTATTATTATTATTATTATTATTATTATTATTATTATTATGACCGGAAGTTCTAGATATTGTAAAATACACTCATCAGATAGCCCACAAGTCATTATAGATCCGATCTAAATTTTATTTAAAGCTGGGACACCCTGTATATTTATCTAAATCGAAAATACAGACTATTTTAGACAAGTCTAAGATTTTCATCATCATCAATCAGCAACTTATAGATCCACTGCTGGAGAAAAGCCAATAGCTAACTGTATTTCTCATTCTTTCCTCTACTTTCGATACATCTTCTTCTTGTCCAATTATAGTATCCATTCCAGATTTGGCTCATCTCCATAAGATAGGAAAAACAAGTTAAATTTTTTACCAGTGACGCGCTATCAAGGTTAATGGTAATTTTTCCCCATATTTTTTACGCCACTGGAAAAAATATTATTTATGTTTTTATAATTTTAAATTCTAATCTAGTAAGCTTGTGTCAAATTTTTTATAGTTTTTGACAAGCTATATGTAGATCAAATTTGAAAAAAAAAATATTTAAAGATGTTTTATGGAAAATTTTAAATTTTGATATCTCGGTAACTAAGATCATTAGGATTTCATGTTCCTGTATCAAAATTCATCATTTCACGAGAGCTCTCTATGATAGAGCATTGTCGATCGAATATACTAACACCCTGTATAAAATACCATATATGTCATGGACAGTAAGTAACTATTCTTTAAACTATTCGCGAAATTGTTAGCATAATGAGGCAAAAAATTGGTATTTAAATAAAACGTACAAAAAAAAAGAAATGGAGATAAAATTTTTAAAAAGAAGTTGTAAAGTCAGAGGAATAAATTATAAAAATGAAGACTGGTAAGAGAGAGATACCTGAGAACAGAGGATAAAAGCAGCAAGACAGCGTCAGCTTTACTTATTTATAATAAATAGAATGTTATTTTTTAAAATATTAATAAACAAATTTTTTTGGACTTTGATTACAAACTGTCCAAATAAAATTTAAACCATTAATTAAATTTATATAGAAAATATATTTACTATTTCTTGTAGCTCCCTGTTGTTTGACGGATTGTTACAACTCCGAGTAAGCAGTTGTATAGGTTTCTGAACATATAAGGCTTGCGAACATAACCACAGACTAAATAGTACTTGATAAGCATTGTAAACTATCATAAGTAATTTGAGGTGAAGTGGTTTCCTGTGTTTCATAATATTTGGTCCTATTTTCAGTACGAAGATGAGGTAGGTTAGGAGTATCGCCACTACAGGTACAGGAGATTTCATAAATAGCCATGAGTCTACCATGGGATCTGAAAAAAAAAAGAAGAAATATTGTATTAAAATAAAGTAATAAGTAAACAAATGTCACACAATAGCTTTCACTGAAACCTGGCTCGCTGATTCAATCGGTAATTCTGAATTTATGAACACACACGATTTTAATATTTTTAGATCAGACAGACCATATCAAATAACCAATAACACGAGGGGTGGAGGATATTTATTGGCTGTAAGAAAAGAACTCTCGGCATTCTTTATTGACTTAGAACATACTGCAACCTTTCAGTATTTACCCTTCATCGATATAATTTCAGTGAAATTAAAGTTTATAGACTCCGATTTATTTATACTTAATATTTGTATCCCCCCTCAGGTTACTACTGATGATTTTGAACTCCTATTAGCAGGTGTCACATCATTAAATAATTTATTTAATATTAAATTATTAATTATTAGCGACTTTAATATTAAAAACCTATTCAGCAGAAGTAAATCCGCCAAGAAAGATTCAATCGTTGGTAAACTTCCAAAAATTTTACGATCTCAACCAATATAATGAAGTACTGAACGAGAATGGTCGTTTACTTGATTTAGTTTTTTCAAATATAAGCTCATGTAAAGTAGAGAAAGCCATCGACGTTCTACTTCCAACTAACAGTCACCACCCTGCCCTCACCATAGAAATACTTTTTGAACATAACAAATATATTGCTCCAATATTCTCCTGTGGTTACAATTTTAAAAAAAGCAGACTTTCCTCGATTGTATCAAAGTATATTTGAAACTAATTGGTTTTCTCTAAGTAATTGTAACAATGTGGGTGACAGTGTAAAGTTGTTATATGAAAAATTAAATAATATTTTTGAGTTACATGTTCCAAAGAAAATATCAACCAAAATACACTACCCACAGTGCTATAACGCAGATATTATCAAAACAATTAAAATTTAATATAAGCTATGGAAACAATATAAAGCCAAAAAAATGATTATAATTACGCTAAATTCGCTATTTGCAGATCTGATATTAAAGAAAAGATCCAAACGCTCTACGAAACTTTTCTAAGAGCCTCAGAGAAATTCGTACAAGATGATCCTAAATTGTTCTGGTCATTAGTGAATACAAAACGTGGAAGTTAATCTTCATGACTTATAATGACACACAGCTTAGCACACCCCAGGATATAGTAAATAGTTTCGCGGACTTTTTCTCAGCGAATTACACCGATTACACCATTACATCAATATTTATAGGACCATTCCTAATCCTATAAATATTGAAGTAGAGTCGAACAATAATAATATAATTAACATAACTTGTGTTTCCGAGGAAGAGGTATTGAATTCATTAAAAAAGTTAAAACCTAAAACGACGGCTGGAACCGTTAACATACCTGCGTATCTAATTAGAGATTGTGCACAAATTTTAACAAAACCTTTAACTGTGATTTTCAACCTTATTTAAAAAAATAGTTATTTTACAAATTGTTGTTCAATTTTTAAAAAAATTACAAGAACAACATTTCCAACTATTCGCCAATAGCAATCTTAAATAATTTCTCACAGGTATTTGAAATAGTTATCCATAATCACCTCTCTTTTAAACTCAGGCAAATAATTATTTCAAATTAGCATGGTTTTATGTCAGGAAGGTCCACTATAACCAATTTATTCTGCAGGACACAACTAATATCTGAAGCACTTGATAGAAGAAGTCAAATAGATGTAATCTATACTGATTTCTCCGAAGATTTCGACAGAATTGATCATAAACTACTGCTTATTAAATTAGAAAGCATGGGAATTCATGTATCATTGCTAGTACTTTTAAAATCTTATTTATTGAAACGTCTTCAATATGTTCAGTGCCTGGGACATAGATCACAATGTTTACCAAACTTCTGGGGTACTACAAGGATCTGTTCTTTTCATCCTATTTATTAATAATATAGTTAAAAACATCAACGTTACAAGTATTTTATATGCTGATGATCTACAAATTGAATTATGAGATTAAAACTAATGATGATTGTACTTCAGAAATACATCGATTTATTAGATCAGAGAATAAATTACCACTCAATGCCAGTAAATCTAATGTTATGTCATAAAATTTATATATATATATATATATATATATATATATATATATTGTTATGTTATCAAAACACCCTGTGTTATAAAATAATAATAAAACTAATAATAATAATAATATAATAATAATAATATAGTAATAAATAAAAATTAGTCAATAAAATTTATATTTGTGTATAATAAAGAAAAAATATATCATCCTGTACACTAAATTTAATTTGAGGGAGAAATGTCAAAGTAATTTGATAAGTCAGAGATATCCGAGGAGACGGGGATATTGATAGAAAGGTTGAAAGACATCAGACGGGAATCAATTTTTTCGTGAAAGAATATTTAAAAAAAATTACCTAAATTTAGAGCCGCAGTACATTTAAATTTGTTTAAAAAAGTTGTAATATTTAATAACAAATTTAAAATAGACAAATTGTATATCACCTCAATTGTATACTTAAAGTAAACGGGTGAAGTTATATGGGGAATCTATTATAAACTGAATAGTGAGAATGCAGACATATTAGTCAGAAGTTTTTGGATTTGAAGATGATAGAAGAAAGGACATTTTACTGTGAGTAAACAGTTTTGTTATAGTGAAAGAGCATAATAGACAATTTTGTTATCACTAATTCAATAAACTATATTTGCTTTTAAAATTGAAGATAAACCATTAGAAGATTAGAATTAAGTAAATTATTTATAATAGTTACATTTTGGAAAAGTAAAACGTCAAAATTTTTTTTAATTGTCACATTGAAATTTAGTGGTTAGTAAGTGTATATGGTGATGGATGTATGATTAGAGTAATTTAGTAAGTTAGTATATAGACAATATTGTAGATTTTTCAGAAATTTAAACGTTGTTACAAATTACTTTTAATAAATTGGAACTTGTATTTACAATTCGTCTATTAAAAAAATATTTTAAAGGATAACTCTGACGATGGTAATTAAAAGCAACATATAATTTAATTGACTAATTAATATATAAACCACATCCTTAAGCTTAACTTTTTATATAGAACATAAAGCTCAATCCATTTATTTAGATATAAAAATAAATAATTCAAGGTATCTTATTGTTAGAATTGTTGCTGTTATTATTTAATAAATAAACTAAATAAACTAAATAAACTAAATAAACTAAATAAACTAAATAAACTAAATAAACTAAATAAACTAAATAAACTAAATAAACTAAATAAACTAAATAAATTAAATAAACTAAATAAACTAAATAAACTAAATAAACTAAATAAACTAAATAAACTAAATAAACTAAATAAACTAAATAAACTAAATAAACTAAATAAACTAAATAAACTAAATAAACTAAATAAACTAAATAAACTAAATAAACTAAATAAACTAAATAAACTAAATAAACTAAATAAACTAAATAAACTAAATAAACTAAATAAACTAAATAAACTAAATAAACTAAATAAACTAAATAAACTAAATAAACTAAATAAACTAAATAAACTAAATAAACTAAATAAACT
Source organism: Psylliodes chrysocephalus (assembly GCA_927349885.1). NCBI lineage: Eukaryota > Metazoa > Arthropoda > Insecta > Coleoptera > Chrysomelidae > Psylliodes > Psylliodes chrysocephalus. Next base: position 38,870,071 of record OV651822.1, read on the forward strand.
AAATAAACTAAATAAACTAAATAAACTAAATAAACTAAATAAACTAAATAAACTAAATAAACTAAATAAACTAAATAAACTAAATAAACTAAATAAACTAAATAAACTAAATAAACTAAATAAACTAAATAAACTAAATAAACTAAATAAACTAAATAAACTAAATAAACTAAATAAATTAAATAAACTAAATAAACTAAATAAACTAAATAAACTAAATAAACTAAATAAACTAAATAAACTAAATAAACTAAATAAACTAAATAAACTAAATAAACTAAATAAACTAAATAAACTAAATAAACTAAATAAACTAAATAAACTAAATAAACTAAATAAACTAAATAAACTAAATAAACTAAATAAACTAAATAAACTAAATAAACTAAATAAACTAAATAAACTAAATAAACTAAATAAACTAAATAAACTAAATAAACTAAATAAACTAAATAAACTAAATAAACTAAATAAACTAAATAAACTAAATAAACTAAATAAACTAAATAAACTAAATAAACTAAATAAACTAAATAAACTAAATAAACTAAATAAACTAAATAAACTAAATAAACTAAATAAACTAAATAAACTAAATAAACTAAATAAACTAAATAAACTAAATAAACTAAATAAACTAAATAAACTAAATAAACTAAATAAACTAAATAAACTAAATAAACTAAATAAACTAAATAAACTAAATAAACTAAATAAACTAAATAAACTAAATTAAATAATTAAATAAACTAAATAAACTAAATTAAATAATTAAATAAACTAAATAAATTAAGTTTATAAAGTATTTCATTTCTGGAACCGACACCACTGGGACAAAGAGAATCTGCTCTATAAAAAAAAATTATATTAAGAAGCTAGCCGAGGTAAGATAAGTTTATGAAATTTTTTTTGTAACTTGTGAGGTTATGAAGTGTAAGTGTATAAATCATAACAAATGGCGCCCAACGTGGGGCAAAGTGAAAGCAGTGGCGTGCTCATTAAAATATAGTGTAGTGGTATTATGCAGAGTGTAAAATATACAAGTTTTATATATAAAGTGAATAGTGTAGTATAAAATAATTTTAAATGAATTTAAGAGACGGAAAGAAAATCATGAGAAAGGAAGGGGAAGATGAAGAAGGACAAGGAGTTACAGAAGAATTGCAAGTGCAAAATATAGATGGAACCGTCAGTGAAGAGAAAGTAACAGACTCAATGGAGTCAGAAATAGAAAAAAAGGATCAAAATCCAAACACAAATAAAGGAGACAAACAAGATATTTCGGAACAAGTAGAAGAGGACAGTATGATTAACGACAAATTTGAAATGTTAATAAAATTAATGATACAAGATAAAGAAGAAAGAAAACGGGAAAGACAGAGAGATAAAGAAGAAAGGAAGCAAGATAAAGAAGAAATCAAGCAAGATATAGCAAGTGTAATAAAAAGGATTGATGAATCAAAAATATATTTCGAAAATAAAATCGAAGAGACAAAAAAGGAAATAAGAGTAGAAATGATAGCCAGGATAGATGAAGTAGAGATATTACAAGATAACAAATTTAAAATAATACAAGAAAATGAGAAAATGATGAAAGAAGAGATAGCAGAGAATAAGCATAAAATAAAATCAAATAAAGAAGAGATAAAGAAAATAGAAAGGGATATTACTAAAAATAATAAAAATATACAAATTATAGAAGAACAAATAAATAAAGGAATGCAAATGAATATAGAGATAGCTGAAGAAGAAAATAAAAAAACAAAATTAGAATTGAAAAAGGAAATAGAAAAGATAAAAACTCAGTTAGAGCAACAGGAAAGAGTTGGTGTACAGACAAATATAGAACATATGGGGGGAATAAGAACTATGTATGGAGCAATTAACCACAAATTCGAAGGAAATATTAGAAAATTACATCCAAAAGTATTTATGAAGAATTTGAGAAATAAACTGAAATATTTTAGAAATATAGAAGATATGAAAGAAGTAATACGGGAAAATTTAGATAACCATGCATTAATTTGGTATGATAGTGTAGAAGAGGAAATTATGAACTTTGAAGAGTTTGAAAGTCTTTTTATGAGATACTTTTGGGGTGACAATGCACAAACCACAATCAGAGAAAAGCTGTATTTTGCAAAGTTTGATGAAAGAAAGGGAAACAGTATGAATAACTATGCAAGACAGATGTATACAACAGCAAAGTATTTAGAACCTAGAATGAAGGAAGAAGAAATAGTAATATTTATTTCAAGACATTTCAGAGTAGAAATTTCAGAAACAATAGCAATTCAAAATGTGAAAACCATGGAACAATTAGGAAATTATTTAAAAAGAATTGAGTTGACAAGACAAAATCATTATAACACATATAACAAATCACCACAACACAATAATACAGACAGGTATAAACAATATAATAGAAGTAACTATGGAGAAAATAATTATAACAGATTAATTAATTATCAAAACAATAAACAAAATAGTCATTTTAATAACTACAATAACCGAACTAATGATAATAATAGAACCAATTATAGAAATAATCAAAACTATAACAACCAAAACCATAATGAAATTTCTAATCAATATAATAGAAAATTTAATCAAAGTAATAGACATGACAGTACTTATCACAATAATGCTTATATTAATAATAATAATTATAGGCCTAGGGCTAATTCAGCAAATAGGGAGCGACAGGTAAATTACATGTCCATTGGGGAACAAAATAATGTCAGACGCAGAAGTTTTTCTGGTCAATCCAGCGAACAAGCAGTTCAGGTACATAATGAACAAAATCCTGAACAAACTCAAAATTTTTAAAAGGTTGCACTCTGTACAAAAATCTATATATTGGGAAATATGAACATCCTCGAGAGTTTATAAAATTAAATGATACATTTGATAAGGATCAAAGTTTTGGTTTAATAAATTTTCAGGCTAAATTAGAAAATATACTAATTAACATAGTAATAGATACAGGTTCTGAAATTTCAATCATAAATCAAAATTTAATAAATAAAGTCCCTAAAATTCAAAATGAGATCCTTAAAATTTCAAAACTAACTTTAATTGGTGCAAATAACAAAAAACTATGTGATGTAAATAAAATGGTAAATGTAAATATTAATATCAATAATAAATATATACCAATGGAATTAGTTATTGTCCCTAACATGGAAGCAGATATAGTCTTAGGAGGTGATCAATTAACAAAATATAATGCTATCATTAATTATGAACAAAAATTATTAAAAATAGATGAGAATTGGATAGAAATAAGTATAGCTAGTCAAGAAGGTAGAAATAGTAATACAGATATTGTAAGAAATTGGAATGTTTATTGTGAAGAAGGAAATGATAATAGTATAAATAATTGTGATGATATTAATGATGAATTTAATGAAAATATTATTATTGATTGTGGGGAAAAATATTTAAATAAAGTGAAGGAATTATTAGAAAGATATGATAAGTTAATTTCAAAAGAATCAAGAGTAGCTAAAGAATATGTACATAAAATTGAAGTAAAAAATGTTAGTAATTTTAAAGTTAAAACATATCCAATTCCATACAGATATAAAGATCAAGTTAAAAAAGAAATAGAAAAGTTGTTAAATGATGGCATTATAGAATACAGTAATACACAGTTTATTAATCCAATAGTAGTAGTTAGAAAGAAAAATAATGAAATAAGATTATGTCTGGATGCCAGAACTATAAATAGTATAAGTATACCTCAATATGAAGCTCCTATGCCCATAGAGGCAATATTAGGTAGAATAACTAATACAAAAATATTTACTAAATTAGACTTGAAACATAGTTTTTGGTTAATACCATTACATATTGACTCTCGTGATTATACAGGTTTTTCAATTGATGGAGTTGTGTATAGATTTTGTGTAGTTCCATTCGGATTACAGAGTGCCTGTGCTAGTTTAGTGAGAGCTTTACACAAAATACTCAACAAATATGAAAACTTTGTCTTGCATTATATCGATGACATCTTAATTTTCTCAAGAGATGTAGATGAACATCAAAGACATCTTGAAATAGTAATTAATGCTCTGGACGAAGCTGGGCTAAAATTAAATATAAATAAATGTCAATTTTATAAAGATGAAATAATTTATTTGGGTTATAAAATAGATCAACAAGGCATTGAAATGGATCCTGAACGAATTAAGGTTTTTTGGGAATGACCAATTATTTTAAAAGATTGATTCCTGATATTACCCTAAAGGAAATACCTTTAATAGAGTTACTTAAAAAGGAGACAAAATGGAGTTGGACAAGAGAGAGAGAAGAAGCATTTCAACAAATAAAATCAAGTTTTGAGAAAAAGATAAAAAATTTTCATCCTGATTATAAACAGAAGTTTATTCTAAGGACAGATGCATCTATGCATAGATTTGCAGGGGTATTATTACAGATAAAGGATAATATAGAAGTACCCATATGTTTTGTCTCCCGAACAACAAAGAAACACGAAGCAAATTACAGTGTAGGAGAACTAGAACTAGCCAGCATAATTTTCTGTATTACCAAATTGAGGTTTTATTTATTAGGGAGTAAATTCATTTTAGAAACTGATAATATGGGATTAATAGCGATACTCAATAATAAATTTGGCAGTAGCAGAATACATAGATGGGCAATTCTGTTACAAGAATACAATTTTGAAATTCGGCATATTTCTGGAAAATTAAATGTGGTATCAGATGCCATCACTCGAATGGATGGTAATTTGAGAAATGATAAAAATCAAGTCAGGATAGGAATTAACATTATGAAAGATAGAGAAGGGATATTTTCAAAAATAACAATCATAGAAGATCAGAAAGGTATTTCAAAAACAGAAAAAGGTAGGGCAAAATTTAATCAACAAGAAGGAATTTGGTATAAAGAAAATAAGGGGAATGAATTATATTTAATTTCAGAAAATTTAACAAGGAAAATAGCAAACATTTTACATGAACAGTTTGGACACCCAGGAATTAGGAAAACATGGATGGTATATAGAGAAAATTATATAGCGAGAAATGATTATAAAATAATTAAAGATTCTTTAAAATTGTGTAAAATATGTCAACTGACAAAAGATAAAAATTGGCATAATGAGGGAACACCGAAGTCTATTATTGCTAATGAACCTTTGGAAACAATTGCTATAGATTTCTTATCAAATCTTGTACTCAGTCATCAAGGAAATAAACATATTTTAGTGATAGTTGACATATTTTCTAAATATGTTAAACTATACCCTTGCAAACGAACTAATACCAAAATAATCATAGAAAACATCACATATTTAGAAGTTGGAAAACCAATAAATTGCATAATGGACAACGCAACATATTTTGCTAATGATAGAGCTAAAAATTTCTTTAAGAGTAATAATATTCAGCCCAGATTCACCAGCATTAGACACCCTGCTGCAAATCCAACTGAACGTTATATTCGTGAAATAATAAAATATTTAAGAATTCTAACATCAGAAGAACATAGGAATTGGGAAAATAATCTGAGACAGATCGAAATTTACATTAATCAAATGCCCAATATAACCACATTAGAAACTCCAATATTCTTAATGAAGAAAATAAATCCAGACAGACCTTGGATTATTAAAAATAATAAAGCATATGAAGAAATAATTGATAAAGTCAATAGGAAATTACATAAGAATGCAGAAAATTATATTAGAAAGAAAAGGGCAAAAATGAAAAACCAGATAAAATTTAATAAAGGAGATATGGTTATAGTCAAAGCATTAAGAGTACCGGACCGAGAAAAAAATAAATGCTCTAAGTTACAATTACCTTTTTCAGGACCTTATGTTATTGATAATGAGTTTGGTAACAATAGTTATGTATTAAGAGATCCGTACACACAAGTAGTAAGAGGAGTTTTCCATATAAACCAACTATATAGATTTTGGGAATAAAAAATATATTTTTTTTTAACCAATAAGTGTAAATAAGTAATAATATATTAGAAATTGACATTTGTAATTTTACATATATGAAAAATTTCCAAATGTAAATTTGGGAATTTGTTATGTTATCAAAACACCCTGTGTTATAAAATAATAATAAAACTAATAATAATAATAATATAATAATAATAATATAGTAATAAATAAAAATTAGTCAATAAAATTTATATTTGTGTATAATAAAGAAAAAATATATCATCCTGTAGACTAAATTTAATTTGATAGAGAAATGTCAAAGTAATTTGATAAGTCAGAGATATCCGAGGAGACGGGGATATTGATAGAAAGGTTGAAAGACATCAGACGGGAATCAATTTTTTCGTGAAAGAATATTTAAAAAAAATTACCTAAATTTAGAGCCGCAGTACATTTAAATTTGTTTAAAAAAGTTGTAATATTTAATAACAAATTTAAAATAGACAAATTGTATATCACCTCAATTGTATACTTAAAGTAAACGGGTGAAGTTATATGGGGAATCTATTATAAACTGAATAGTGAGAATGCAGACATATTAGTCAGAAGTTTTTGGATTTGAAGATGATAGAAGAAAGGACATTTTACTGTGAGTAAACAGTTTTGTTATAGTGAAAGAGCATAATAGACAATTTTGTTATCACTAATTCAATAAACTATATTTGCTTTTAAAATTGAAGATAAACCATTAGAAGATTAGAATTAAGTAAATTATTTATAATAGTTACATTTTGGAAAAGTAAAACGTCAAAATTTTTTTTAATTGTCACATTGAAATTTAGTGGTTAGTAAGTGTATATGGTGATGGATGTATGATTAGAGTAATTTAGTAAGTTAGTATATAGACAATATTGTAGATTTTTCAGAAATTTAAACGTTGTTACAAATTACTTTTAATAAATTGGAACTTGTATTTACAATTCGTCTATTAAAAAAATATTTTAAAGGATAACTCTGACGATGGTAATTAAAAGCAACATATAATTTAATTGACTAATTAATATATAAACCACATCCTTAAGCTTAACTTTTTATATAGAACATAAAGCTCAATCCATTTATTTAGATATAAAAATAAATAATTCAAGGTATCTTATTGTTAGAATTGTTGCTGTTATTATTTAATAAATAAACTAAATAAACTAAATAAACTAAATAAACTAAATAAACTAAATAAACTAAATAAACTAAATAAACTAAATAAACTAAATAAACTAAATAAACTAAATAAACTAAATAAACTAAATAAACTAAATAAACTAAATAAACTAAATAAACTAAATAAACTAAATAAACTAAATAAACTAAATAAACTAAATAAACTAAATAAACTAAATAAACTAAATAAACTAAATAAACTAAATAAACTAAATAAACTAAATAAACTAAATAAACTAAATAAACTAAATAAACTAAATAAACTAAATAAACTAAATAAACTAAATAAACTAAATAAACTAAATAAACTAAATAAACTAAATAAACTAAATAAACTAAATAAACTAAATAAACTAAATAAACTAAATAAACTAAATAAACTAAATAAACTAAATAAACTAAATAAACTAAATAAACTAAATAAACTAAATAAACTAAATAAACTAAATAAACTAAATAAACTAAATAAACTAAATAAACTAAATAAACTAAATAAACTAAATAAACTAAATAAACTAAATAAACTAAATAAACTAAATAAACTAAATAAACTAAATAAACTAAATAAACTAAATAAACTAAATAAACTAAATAAACTAAATAAACTAAATAAACTAAATAAACTAAATAAACTAAATAAACTAAATAAACTAAATAAACTAAATAAACTAAATAAACTAAATAAACTAAATAAACTAAATAAACAAAATTAAATAATTAAATAAACTAAATAAACTAAATTAAATAATTAAATAAACTAAATAAATTAAGTTTATAAAGTATTTCATTTCTGGAACCGACACCACTGGGACAAAGAGAATCTGCTCTATAAAAAAAAATTATATTAAGAAGCTAGCCGAGGTAAGATAAGTTTATGAAATTTTTTTTGTAACTTGTGAGGTTATGAAGTGTAAGTGTATAAATCATAACAATATATATATATATATATATATATATATATATATATATATATATATATATATACATATATATCAATAAATATAAAAGGAAACACAATCAAAATCATGGAAAATTCATGGAAAATTTATAACACGTTAAAAAAATGTAGCAGCTAGAATTTAGATAATGCATTGTTTTGTGGAGGAAAACATAGTAGCCATACTCCATAGAAGACGGAAATACGAAGAATATGTCGATGCCAGAGAAATTTTACATACGGAAAATGTAACGTTTATCCTCACGTTGGCTCCTTTTAATGTATCATAAGTAGTTCATAGCATTGACAGGTGATGCGTTTACGAAACACACTGTTTTTTTTTGTAAAGTATGTTTTAAATTATATTGTTAATTTTTTATTCTAGTGAAGGTATTTTAATAAAAGTTTTATAAAAATGTATTAATTTTTTTATTTATTTTATAGATTGGTTATTAATGAGTTAAATGATGTTTTTTTTTCAGTTTTAAGGTAATTAATTTATTAATCTATAATCTTTTTGTTATCTGTAATAAGTAAGGAAACAAGATTGCTTGGACGAATCTCTCATTAACTTAAGAATTAACTGATTAACTTAAGAACAAATGATTCTGATAACCTAAATATAGACCAAACTTACAATCAGGTGATTATATTAAGCCTATTATGACAGCCCATTACCTTATAATTTTATCATTGAGTTTCCTATCTATTAACACTTTCCTTATTTATTTGCTTATCGTTCTTCACTTTATTATTACCCAGTATAGGTATTCTAGCAGTATTGACACTTGCTGGGCGGGAAAACGACGCGCAGCTTTTACTGCGCTGACTTTTTCGGGTTATAATCTATCATTTGTCATAAAAACTCGCTACCATGCGTAGGCAACTCATATAACGTACACAAACTACAAACTTGTGTTTACATTTAATCGAAGTAGTTTTTGTAACACATTCACAGCTTAAAAACAGAAAATTTGTCATTTTGATAGTGGATTTAGATCAAAAATACCACAAATACACTTTATCGTGTGTTTTATCTTTATTGTTACGTATAATATATTTGTACTCTATTTTAAATAATGTGATTTGATTTGTTTAACTATATAAATTTTAATGTGCCAAAGAATAACCTCAGAATCCCAAGTAACAAAAAATTGTTTAGTGTAGATTCAAGTAGTATATCTTCTTTTAATAAGATAATGGTTGTTACTAATGAGTTTCTTAGCAAGGTCCAAACAAATATAATATCTAATGCCTAAGAAAGTACTAAATTCATTTTATTAGCTATTAAGTTACTTAACTCTACATGTAACTACTATTAATTTTGTATAGTGTTTGTTAAAGTATCCAGTAAATATATTATACCTTATGGCTGCTTTCAAACAACTGTGTGTGTAGTCACTTAGTTTTAAGTCAATTTTAAATTAATGAGTTTAATAAGAACGTTAAATAGTGATATTTATTGTGTCTATGAATTTGCTATGTGGCGTAAATGGCCAATATACATAACTTAGATATTTTTATTACAAGTATAAAAACTACGAAAACTATATATACAGTTCCAATTTTTAAATAAATTCAAAAAATATAAAAAAGTTGTATATATGTGTTCGCAAAATGTTTAGTTAAGGTATATTAAGGATCTACCCTTTGTATATATCCTAACTGTTTCCAAGTCTATCCGTGGTCCTCTTGTTTGTCAAAATCGCTTATAAAGACCCATAAGCGTGTAGTGTCCCTGTGAATCCTGAAATAATTAATAAAAAAAAAAATAATAAAAAAAAAAAAAAAATAAAAAAAAAAAAAAAAAAAAATAAAACAAATATAAAAAACAAAAAAAAAATCAAAAACAAAACAAAAACATTAAAAAACAAAAAAAAAACAAAGAAAAACCAAAAACAAAAAAAAAAGCTGTAATTTGGTAAAAAAAAAAGAACTTGTAAATACTGTATTATTATTCTGTATTATACTGTATTATTATAATTATAATGTAAATAAAATTAATAAAATTAATTTGTAAAACTAGACGTGAGCGTATTATCCTTACTATATGATATTGAACTAAGATAAAATTTAATCGATGTGGTTTGGCGAATGGACTCAGTTCCCGCAGTCAAAAATTCAAATTAAAAAAAAAAAAAAAAATAAATTCAAATTAATTCATAATAAAAAGTAACCATTTTCGTTTGCCATACTTGAACTCATTCACAAAAACCAGTCAATACGTATATATTTGTAAAAAGCTACACTAAATATGTTTCCGTTATAAATTAGGTACATATACACTGTTTTACCAAAATATGACATTTAAAACTTAGATTTTGCAGTACCTAAATAACGTATAGAATAAATTTCTACAGACCAGAATAGTGTTAGATTAGAGTAATTCTTAAGAAATAAAGCAAAACCACTATTTTGTTAGTGTAACCTTGTGCCATTTAAATATTTCTCTTTAGAAACCAACGTTGAACTAAAAGTAATTAAACTTTTCACTAAAAACTAATATTTCAGTTTCGAAATTCAAACATTTTTGACACTCAATCACATATTTAAAAAAATTAAAGTGGTTCTGTCCTTTTTACATTTGCGAAGACTGCCATGATATCTAATCGATTTTCTTCTTCAAAGTAGTTTTGATCAACCGATGTCTGTACCACACATCTCACTTGTACATACGAATTTGAAAAGCTGCAGAACAATAACACTAATTCAACTAACTAGCTGTAGAAGCAGAAGAGGGGGATATGGGACACACCCTCACCGATGGAGACAACACCCCCATTAAAGGAGAGTAAAATGGCGGGCATTCACATCGCCCAAGTGAATGCCCATCAAATATTCTTGCCTTTCAGAATTCATGACGCGTGATCTCGTCCCAATTCGAGCATACCTGGAATTAGAGATGAGGCGGCAAGACATAGTAATAGCTTCCAGTTACTTTGCCGGAGATGGGCCTGTACCACCCCCGGAAGTATCGTGGCTAGTGGAATACTGCCAGAGAAGACATCTGCCATTACTTCTTGGATGCAACGCCAATGCGCACAGCACTGTATGGGGAAGCAACGACACCAATCACAGAGGTGAGCAACTTTTAGAATATATTCTTAATAGGAGCCTTATTGTGCAAAATATTGGAAATACGGCAATATTTATAACAAGGGCACATTAAGCACACAGGGCAATAAAGATCTAGTTGCAAACTGGAGAGTATCGAGTGAATTATCTCTATCTGATCACAAGATAATTGTGTTTACGTTAGAGAGCGACATTCCTGAGACGATCCTCAGGAGGAATCCTAGAAAAACAGACTAGGACAAATACAAAACCATTCTAAAACAAAATTTAGCACGTAAACAGACAAAAAAGGAGCCCAGGCACCCACTTGCTCTGAAAGCGATCAGCCTCACACCCTTTGTATTAGAAATAATGAAGAAGGCTGTTGATAATTATATCAAAACGGAAGTCCTGGAGAGGGTGCCATTCCACCACAGCCAACACGCGTACCGAGCAGAAAGATCTACAGAAACTACCCTGGTACAGTTGACTGACGTAATCCAGGATGCACTAACAAACAAAGAAACGGTCATGTGTGCCTTCCTAGACATAGAAGGAGCTTTTGACAACACGCCACACGAATCTGTCAAAAGATCACTTGCATACAGAGGAGTTGATAACATCACATCCAGATGGATGGCTCAGCTGTTATCTACGAGAACTGCAGAGACACAGATAGGGCAGAAGACCATTTCCATCTGCACAACCAGAGGATGTCCACAAGAAGGAATTCTAGCCCCACTAATGTGGAGCCGAACCGTAGATGAACTTCTATGCATATTGACTGACCTGTCAAAAATATCCTATGTGATATAGTCCAACGAGGACTAGAACATACCAAAAGATGGTGCCGTAAAGTGGGACTTAGTATAAACTCTACAAAAACAACACTAGTAGCCTTTTCAAGGAAAAGAAAATTTAATCTCAAAACCGTTAAATTAGACGGGATAGATATAGAACGGAAAAATGAATTCAAATATCTAGGCCTTAACCTGGAATAAACATGAGAAGGAAGTAGAAAATAAGGCCACGAAAGCCCTAATGGTATACAGAAACATTGCTGGGAAACGATGCAGATGGATGTATATTGCAATAGTGAGACCAACCATCACTTTCGGGGCTATAGCCTGGAGTAACAGAAATAGTTTAGCTACTACGAGAGCTAATATCTCAAAAGTACAAAGAGTAGCCTGTGTTTGCATCACTAGTGCAATGAAAACCTGTCCTACGGCCGCAATGGAGGTGATCTTAAACCTCACCCCTCTACATTTAATGATAGAGAATGTGACAGAAAGGACACGATATAGAATGATCAGGAACGGAGAACTCAGACGAAAGTCTACTTGCTTCAGGACTAAAGATACCTGGGACAAGCGCCAGGATGAAATGCTAAAGAAGTACAGTTTTGTGAAAAACATCAAAACCACAGAGCTGGGCTGCAAGAAAGACTATAGCCAAGAATCCGTCGCGCTTGCAACCGAAAGACATGCTATTCAGTGGTATATGGACGGTTCCAAAACCATAGAAGGAACTGGAATAGAAGATGCCTAGAACAATTGAATGTACTAGGCGAGAAAAATAGAGTAACTCTGACTTGGGTCCCGGGACATAACGAGGTACAGGGTAACGAGATTTTAGATAGTCTTGCAAGGAAAGGGGCTTAAACACCTTTTGTAGGGCCTGAGCCGTTCTGCGATATCAGCAGTAACATAATAGAAAAAATTAAAAAAATCTTGGACAGTAGAGGAACCGATAATTGGAACAATCTCTTGAAGCTGAGACAGGCTAATAACCAAAAAAGATCTGAAGCCTGCATCTACCTGAGCAAGAATAGGCTACGTACTGTAACAGGGATCCTTAGGGGGCATTGCCGACTAAAAGGATACCTTAATAAACTGAGAGTAGTAGAAGACAGTAAGTGCAGATTCTGTGAGGAGGAGGAGGACGGAACCTCCATTCACATTCTAACTAAATGTGTAGCTCTATATCTAGGAGGATATAAAATAGAAGAGGTAGATTTACCTAACTGGAAAGCCACTCCAAATCCTACACTTTCGCGAATCGAAATATTTGAACTCTTCTGTTTATCTTCGCTATTTATTGACCACGTTATTTTAAGATTTGATTTATAAATTGTAAAATATATTGTATTACGGTTAAAAACTTATTTTCCCCAAATTTTCATTAGATGTAAGTTTCAGATTTAACAATTGTTGTATAGTGACAACTAGAGTGGAACTATTAAATATCAAAATCACTCCCTAGAAGAAACATACTCTCGTAACAAATGTAACACTTTCCACACTAGGTACCTATATAATATGCTATAACAACAAAGCAATCATATAATAAGTAGCCTACGTAGAGCTATTTTGCATCTATAAAGAAAGGTAAATTGGAAAATAACATTATATTTGTATTAATTCCGAATTAATAAATGATAATCTAAATTGTATCCAGGTAGTAACAATAATTTTATTAGATAACTCGTTTATACGAATTTAAACTACATGTTGTTTGTGCAGTTATCTGAATCTGATTTAAAATATAAATAAACAGTAAGCATTTCACTTTTTATTAAAGTTTCTATTTAATTGGACCTTTCTCATAAAGCGCCGAGTTTGCTTAGTATGTAACATTAAATTATGGAAGGAGTCAGAGATCAGTGTCGCAGAATGCATTCTATAGTTACCTAATTAAAACTATTTTCCAAATCAACTACATACTTTTAAAACGTTTCAAGTAATACCCAAGAAATAACAATAACAAATCTTTCAAATTGAAAATTTAAATTAATTCTCCCACGCCTACCCTATTCAATAGAATATTCGATGAAATGAAGAGGAAAACAAAGAAACTTCAATTAGGTTAAACACAAACATGCAAATGGTGGTAATAGCAGAAAATAAATTAGTAAATTATGAAAGAAATGAAAAAGGTCTACAAATGAATTGTAGAATTGTAGAAATGTAGAAATGAATTTGGGAAGAAATTTTAAAAGCAAGATACATGTAAATTAACTTCAATAACAATAGGGAAAACAATAAAAAAATAACAAATTAAATAGAAAGTAGATGGAAAGTAGAAAGGTTCAATGGGAATAAACATACATAAATAAATCAACAGTAAAATTGAAAGCACGACAGAATAATATTCTGCGGCAAAAATACCTTTATACGAAATAAATAAATAAATGTTCTTAAGAGAAGTTAAAAAAGTTACATAAGACAGAATAAGAGATGAGATAATATAAAAAGCGCTAAAAGTAGAGCCGATCATAGAAAGCACAGAATGACAAAACCTAAATGTTAACACGTAATACGTGTGGATAAAGAGAAAGAGGGACAGAACGAGAATAGTTGACAAGGTCACAGTACAAACGGAACAGACGCAAACCAAGAATAACATGGAATAGTACAATAGCCGAATGTCTAAAGAAACGAAGAGTATCTTGAAATGAAGCAAAAAGAATAACAAAATGCAAAATAGTAACAAATTGTACCTTTACACCATTAGAGTATTTAAAGGCTCCTAAATCGATCGACCATTATGGTCTATTGCATAATGGGTTATCATCGATGCCATCATTGCGCTGCTGTCATCTACACGATTGCACATGTTCATTTACTTGATGTGCATTTTTCAAGAAATAACTCGTTGACGAGTTGATTGCAGCTATTAGTATTTATTTTATCTATGCTTACAGTCGTTACATAATCAATGTTAATGGAGAAAACGAAGATTGTTCATTGTAATCTTGAAGATTTTTAAATTTAGGGTTCAATCTATGGCTCGCCTTGATCAGTTCTATAAATTCAAACGTTTGATCTTTATTCCACGCCGCTATTGTAAATTTTTCAAGAATTGCTTCCTAGTACCACCTACCCACCACATTTAAATACAATCGTGTGTGCACAAAAAAAACTACAGGCGATTATATTTGAACCGTGTGTATAAAACCGACAATTCTCCGATTACCGACGATAACGACCAAAAATTGCCAATCACCGACAAATAGACGCTTCTTATGATTTTACTCGTCTGTGATCGCCTATCGTGTATAGGCCGATCGTGTATAGGAGCTTTAAGGTTTACCGATAATAAAAAAAATAAAGTGAAATAGAGGAAAGGGGAATGACGCATGACAGTGGTTTGGATTTTTTAAATTCTCCTTTAAAATATGCAATATAGTTCCTAATAGTTTTTAATTACACACCCTGTACGTTTTTAAAAAGATCAATAAACTAACATACGGTGCAGTTGTCTGGGTACCGACAGCTCAAAAATTGACAGCTATTCGCAAACTAGAACAAATTTAAAGAACAGGATGTCTCAACATAACAGGAGTCATGAAAACCACAGTGACCAGAGCCATGGAAGTCATTTTCAGCCTCACACCTCATGATATTTACATTAGGGAGATTGCTGTGATGACAATGACACGCCGAACGGTTGGAATAAAATCTGATGTAGGATCTGGTGAGACTTAGCAAGAAATGCTCGATACGTTCTTAGCAAACATCGACTCCATCTCACAGAGATATATCTTCCATAAGCCATATACACTATATATAGTTATAACAGAACAAATAGAAGAGCCGGAAGTGGCAGGTACGATTCATGTATATACCGACGATTCTAAAACAAAACAAGGCCCAGCTTCAGATCCTTAAACCTAAACATAAAATCGGCTCTGAGCAATAGTGCCTATGAAGTTCAAACCGAGCTCACGGGATTCTTATAGCAGCAAAAGAAATCACCAGAAATAATATCACTGGAAGGAACATGCTCATCCATACAGATAATATATAAGCACTACTCACCCTGGACAGATCACGAATTTACTCAGGGTAAGTACTAGAATGTAATGAAGATTTGGCCGAAGTATCCAATGTGTTTAACTTAAGATGTATAAAAGGTCACGCTGATTTACTAGCCAAGAAGGCAGCCAACCAAATAGTTTTTAAAAATGTCCCTTTTATAGGACTGACAACATCGGCAGTGTCAAACCTAATTAAAGAACATTCCCCTGTGAAATTCAAGGAAAGATGAGATGAAACAAGACGCTGCAAACTTGCCAGGAAGATTATAAGTTATTCTGACAACACTACAGCAAAGAAATACTTAATTTTGACTAGACAGAATCTGTGCCTGATCACAGGCATTTTTACTGGATATTGCCAAGTACGGAAGCATTTCCATATCATGGGGTTGTCAGAATCTGCACTTTTTAGGGGATTTCGAACAAGAATATTAGACCATCGAGCATATTCTTTTAGACTGCTCGAAGGTATGATTTATTAGAATATGTGTGTTCGGCGAGAATTGGTTACCATCGGTAAATATAAAGGAAGCACCTCTTGGTGACGTAGGTCTACATTAAATCTGTAGGCTAACTCACGAGCTAAAAGGTACCTATCTACTTAGGAGGATGCACAATGGAGCTTTTAAGGCCTAAGTGCCGTAGGTTAAAATACCCTCTACACGTTACAGATACAGATTAAGCGATACAGCCACTAATAGTCCTAAATTACACACCTTGTACATTTTATAAAAGATCAATAAACTATACATTTCCATGTTGTAGATTAACAGTGACCAAAAAGTAGTATGTGCTTTAGAATATTCCTTTGTACTTGAAAGTTATGGATAAAACAAAGTACCTACAAATTAAATTGTTTAAATTATTGTTAATTTGGACATTAAGTGCATTCTTATAATACTTTCTTTGTGTCATATTGTAAATTGGGCAAATGGTTCCAGCGCATTATGTACAACTTCTTCAATTGTATACAACAGACAGTTTTCACAAAGTAAAACAAGAGGAAAAATTATTCTTTGAGTAAAAATAAAGCAGGAATACCACAAAGGAGCGCTCGTGGTCCTGTGTTGTATCTATTCACAGGGGAACAGCTGTTTTGGTGTCGAGCTTTTTTGAGCTGATTCTATATCAATTTAAGGTCCTGCATTCAAATAACGTATTTATTGTTACCTAGCAGCTCAAATTTTTAAGATATACAATTTTAGAGAAATATAAGTTATATTATTTTAAGTCAAATCCGTAAGTGTAGTAAACAAAAGTAGATACGAAATTTTTATTTTAGTTATACAAAATACAATATTACGTCGTACTTACAAAAAAAAAAAACATTGAAGAAATCAAATAGTCACTCAACATTTCGAAAGCTTCTTTTCCGCGACATTGTTGAATGTTTGGTATGTTGGTAGGGGTCCTCCATAACTTTAATATCTTGGTAAAATCTTTCACCTTGTTCCTCACTCATGTCTCCTAAATTTTCTGGAAAACGGTCTAAGTGGTTGTGTAAATAGTGTATTTTAATACTCATATTGCACCCTAAGGATTTGAAACATTAAGCATCTTGTTAATCATTTCAACATAGTTTTGAGCTTTATGTTTGCCTAGAAATTTTTCTACAACTGCAACAAATGATGTCTAAGCTTCTCGTTCAACTTGATTCATTGAATTTATGAAGGCAGGATCCTTAATAAATTGTCTTATTTGTGGGCCGTCAAATATCCCTGCTTTGCGTTTTTCTGTGCTCAACTGATGCATTTTTACCCCTATATATGCAAAACATGACCCATTCTTATCAAGAGCCTTTACAAATTGCTTCATTAAGCTCAACTTTATATGTAACGGAGGAAGTATGATTTTTTCTCTTTCAACCAAAGCGTCGTTAATGACATTCTTTTCCTCAACGACCATGTTTTCTCTTTGAGGCCAATCTTTTCTAACCTGGTGGTGTGTTTTGTTCCTACTATCCCAGAGGAACAAGAAACACGGATATTTCGTGTAACCACTTTGCTACCCAAGAAGAAAGATTACCATTTTTAAGTCTACATAAATCATCCATTGATGTTCGTGATACTTTATCTTCTGCAAGACCAAAGCTATGGTATCATATTCTTCTTTCAGTTTCGTTGAGTGAGCTAGTGGTATTGAACCATATTTATTCCCATTATGTAGAAGGACACATTTTAAACTTCGCTTTGAACTGTCAATAAATAGGTGCCAATCATCTGGAATATATTCAGAACGTCC
The DNA here is from genome assembly GCA_927349885.1 of Psylliodes chrysocephalus. NCBI lineage: Eukaryota > Metazoa > Arthropoda > Insecta > Coleoptera > Chrysomelidae > Psylliodes > Psylliodes chrysocephalus. Next base: position 38,888,266 of record OV651822.1, read on the forward strand.
CATTTCTTTCATGAGTCCATTAATTTCGTGACAAAATACAAGATTGTCTTCTTGAGAAAAGAATGGTAGCAGATACTTTTCTCTTCTACAGTAAAAGGTAATTTTGGTTCCTTGTTCAAATAAATTTTTGTCGTTCAACCTAGAAGCCAGTACTTCAGAAGCTTTTTTCAATAAATCGAGATCCCTGGTGAGATCATTTAATTCATTTTGATTGAAGCGTTGAGGAACTGATGACGTCTCCTCATAGTCACCGTTAGTTTCATTAGCATCAGACCAGCGATCAGAGGGAAAATATTCGTCATCAGAGATATCTGGTAGCTGATGAAATGTTGGAATCGGTATTTTATCTGAGTGCGGGATAGGCCGTATTGTCGAGTCTACATTGGGATAAGTCCACTAACTGCGGTTATTTCGATTGATTCCTTTAGTATTTACTAAACAGAAATAACAATCATTGAAATGGTTTTTTGGTACCATTGGTACGTCTAATTTTAGACATTTTCTTTTTCCGGTAGTCCACTGTAGTAAATGCTCTGTACAAGTTTTACATACAAGATGCGGAGCCCACTTTTTGTCCTGATCACCAAGGTTAACTCCAAAATATCCAAGATACGCTCGCTTTACAAAGTCAGTAATAGTTTGTCTGTTTTGTTGAAACATGTATTCTCGGCATATATAGCAAAACACACCAGGTTGATTTATACAACTTCTTCTTAAATTGGAACCTGAACTCATTTTAATTCTGTTCAATAACATAAAAACATTATTTTCTTAACATAAAATAACACGCCGAATTCGATCTACTCTCATTAGTAAGAACGCACAAACTGACGAGTTAGGGGATTAAAAGGGTCAGTTCAAGTACCTAGTAGGCAATGGTTCCAGTATCTATAGATTTACCTAGAATTTACTCAATTACAGACTGACAATAAAACCATTGTACCTACATTAATGAATATGGGTGTTAGTAAATAAGTGCGACAAACTTCAGGGGGTGATTCAGCATGAAAAAATAATGACAGTTTGCTATATAAACGTATGTCTGAAAATGCTTCGTTTTCCGAATACGGGGTGTTAAAGTTTTTATTAAAAACTGACGATTTGTTTATTGCTCTGAAACCGGTCAAGATATGCAAATGAAATTTGGTGGATTTTAAGAGGTAGTTATTCCGCATTTTTTGACATGCAATTAAGAATTTTATGTTCATCATTGGCGTGCATACGGGTAATGATCTCAATTCATTTAAAGAAAAAAATGGTACGCCACTGAGATATTTCAAATTAAAAATCATTTTTGAATTCCTCATTAAATTTGTCACAAAAAATATCTATGGCCTTTTTTTCGTGTGTGGCGCCGTTTTTATGCAAAAAAAAATAAAATATCTTAACGCGTATTTTCCATTTCTTTAATACATTATTATCTAATAGCGACGCTTGTACTAGTAGGCTATTGTCAACATTCTGTTAAATACGAATAGTTTAACGAAATGTCAAATTAGCGTTTCTTCATTATTAAGCTTTTAGTTTGGTATAACCCGAGAATACTCTCGGGTATAACATTGATGTTAATAAGTGATTTTTAATTTGAAATATCTCAGTGGCGTACCATTTTTTTCTTGTATTTATATGCGCGCCACAGGGTTTTCGGCGTTATGTATATGGGGAATATTGGAGCTCTAAATTTGTGCTCGATAAGGCAGAACTCTACAGATACATTTAACAAAAAAAGGAGGGAAAACCTCTCATTTTAAAACTACTAGATATTTTTTGAAGCAAAAAGCAGCATATTTTTAAAGATTTAATACAGAATGGCGGGTACATGTTTTTTATTAATTCCTTTTAAAAACTATCAAAATATATACTTTTCGAAGGTTAACAAAAAAATCAAGATTTCTCCACCCTAAATTTTGTTATTATTATTTCCTAAAAATAACACAAAAATCGGACTATAAATAAAAGCTAGAAGGAATTTTAAATTTTAAAGCTGTTCAATTTGCTCTTAAAACTTATATGAACTCATGATATACAGCTTTAAGGCTATAATAAACCAACTTATGTGGATATCAGATATTTCAAAATATTCTGGATGTTCCCAGGTATATTGAAATACATATTTAGATATAGATCTTAAGATCGTTAAAGAAAAAATCCAAAAAACACGAACTTTAAAATGCTTCCTCCTCAACATAAAATAGAAAGAAATTTAAAGAGAAAAAAAGCTTCAGATCTTCTGTGAGTTAATACTGAGAGTGTCTAAAACGCGTTGAATCGTAAAATAGTTTTAGTTTTTTCTTACTATCATTTTATATCATTGTAATATTTGAAATAAAGATGTGTATTTACAGGAAATATTTGATTTTTTTTTTATTAAATACCAAAAAAAATTTTTTACGGAACCTCTAAACTACTTCAAATAAGTACCCGTCTCTTTTTAATAATTATATTTTAAGTGTATCCTCTTCGCGCTTAAAATTTTGACCTACTGGTTTGTATTACCGGTCCTCTGTATACGTAAGTCCCCACCAACATTCTTATTATGCTAAACCGCACATTTTGTCTCCTACCTTAGTCGATTTTTTTTTTAAAAAAGACGTCTTTAAATGACTACTTAAATGCTTCGGTTGAACTACTTTTCTCAAATCAAACCTTATAAATACTAATCGGTCATTTATTACCGACAACTTGTATGTATAGATTAGAATAATTTTGAACATTTTGCCCAAGGATGTCATAACGGTATAGAGGAAATTGAATAAAAAATTTTATTTTGCCTCAAAGAAACCATTAATATAACGAAGAGAAATATATCATCTGATCTGAAAGTAACGGAATTGCATTTATTTTATAAAAAAAAACACATTCGATTTTTTACTGTTAGATATCTACCAACTGCATACAGTGAACACGTAAATGTTGGAATAAAAGTGATAAAATGTTGAGTGAAAAATTGTTGATAGGAAATGTCGATTTTGTTTTTTAGATGCTCGTAATAGACTTTATGTTTTTATAGTAAATACATATAAAAAGGTACTTGAAGGTAAAAAAATACACCAATAAAGTAAAAATCGATGAGTCTAACTGATGTTTAGTCCTAAAAATTACTAAGGACTAAACATCAGATTCACCTTTAGGGACCGCGGGTTCAGTTGTGCCATCTTGGGTTCTCTGAAAGAATGTTCTGCAGAGCCCGGGCTGGCACATCAGAATCACGCGAGTGACATTTTTGTTTTGTCTTGACATCAAAATAATAATATCATTTATATTAAACATTTATTTAAATTTAACTAACAATAAATCAAATCTTTAAATTCAATACTAACAAATTTTGATCTCCGTTAACCACCTCCAATCACTCGAATCACACTCGGAGAAACATGTTCCACACTGAGGTGAACGCACCTCCTTCTCTTGACATTTGACAAGTCAACGTCTTCAAGTGTCGCTTGTCACCACTGTCATGTGGAAACGGTTAAACAACTTGAATAAAAATGAATAGATAAATTTAAATTTGAAAATATTAATAATACTAAGATTATGATTTAGCAAGTTGTAAATATCCCGAAATATCTAATTTTGGGAGTGAGGATGACCAGGAACTTGTTGGATACGTTGTGGACAGTAGGTAGACTTTTTTATAATTATAATATATATAAAATATAATAAGAAAAAACCTTCAGTTTTTTTTACTTTGGCCTTCTGCGTTTAACTTTCTTTATATTAAATATTGTATTTTAGATTCAAATTTCAATATATCTTCCATATTTGTAAATTTCTTTAAATTTTAACTAATTTGTTAACTTGTTTTCAATTTTGTGAATAGTGAAGGTGGCATAATTCTTTAATTCCACACAAGCTAACTTGCTTCTGGAGATCAGATTTGATTTGTAAGGGCTTATCCCACACTCACTATTCCCAATACCAGTTGTAAGTTTACATCCACAATTTTTGTAGATAAGCACTGATGATGGCAAATAAGCCGAAAGCGCTTTGCATTGATTAATTAAAAAGTTTTGCACGAAATACAAGTCTTTCCTTTTGAATCTAAACTACGTGCATACAGCTGTCAACCTTTTTTGGTTATTTTAATATTAGTTCTCATTGTCCATAAGTAGCCATTACATTATTGGAAGTGTTCGGATCGGCTATAAAAGGCTATTAAAAGTGAAGAAAAAAAAACAGTTTTCGGATAATCTGATGTAATTTTGCATATTATTATCGGAAGATTTATTTTGACAATTATTGTTTTGTTATAATTCGTATTTAGTGAGGTGCTTCCTAGATATTTATAATTTGAGATTATGTGATGAAAACCGTTTAAATATCAAACAATTTTATTTGTAATTATTTTAAGTTGTCTGTGTGTAGACTTAGTAGATAATGGACAGGTCTGTCCAAAGTCTCCTACATGGACCTTTAAAGTTTTTTTTTTATTTAATAATTTCAACATACCGAGCTGTTATAGGAAAAAACTGACAATAATATAAAACGAGCTGTTAAAGATGAATTAATAAATAACTTAATCATACGCAGGAGCACAGCTAATAACGACGTAAAAAAAGCAGACTTGCTCTTTATGTAAAAAGAGCAAACGATATCGGAATAGACAACATGGAAATTTAAACCTGACTTTTGTAAAAACCAAATCTTCACACCTGAAATGGAGGCAGCATTAGAACATTAATAACTTAGGTTTGCACAAATGTTTTATGGTCTTACGCCCAAAATTCTAAGACGCATATGAATATGATACTAGAAATGTTATAAAAGTTTATATATATAAATCTTAAAATTTTTACTGGGGGAGGGGACAGCGTTCATTCGCTCACGCCCCCCACAAAGAGATGGCTATAGTTTCTTAACGAAGGTGGTGCGAAAAAAAAATAATTAGTGGTGCATATTGGTGCATCCCTAGTGCATTGTGGTGCAGTAGTTTTTTTTTTTTTTTTTTTTTTTTTTGAAAAATATCATTGGGGGCCAACTTCACGGACCTCCTTTGAAGACGTGTTTCTTCAATAAATTACCGTTGTGGCTTGTCATGTTATTCCAATAAGCCTTTCAATTATTCTATGGACTATTTATGAGTGCGAATCATAAACAATAGTACTATTTTAATGCCAATATGTAGATTCCTAATTAAACGGTGAATTGAAAATTTTCTTAAAAAAAACGAAGACATTTATTCATAATTATTGATTGTATTTACGTAAATAGGATTAAAAATTCCGATGCATTGCTATAGCTAATTATTTAGAATTTAAATCAGAGTGACATACTACTATAGAAATTCTATTAAATTTAATAACCATGGAGGTAAAAACAAAATAAATATATATGTAAAAGAGGTATTCTTTGGAGGGCTAGTTATTTCTTAACTAAAAAACCTCGAAAATTAGTATTAGCATTAGTTATATAACCGATTAAAAATATATAATTGATTATAAAAAAAATCCTTTGTATTTCAAAACTACTTTGAAATAAAAAAAATGAACTTTATTAAAAATGTAATAAGAAAAGTTAAAAAAATATTTCTTACCTCTCGATTGTGCAAATTCACTATAATTTTCTACAACTAAGTGCATTATCGACGTCATCTTAACCTGAAACAAAATAAATAATAATATATGAATACCCATAATTAACACCAATAAAGCGATTTTGTTGTTAGTAGATATATACAGGAGGTCTATTTTATTAATAAAATTTCATATGTGCTCTAGATTGCATTTTTTAAGATACAGGTTATTGATTTGAAAACAAAAATCAGGTTTTTATTAATAACTCAAACACGCTATTGACGATTTTGATTAAACTTGGCAGGTTTGTTTGTAGTATGTAGGTTGGATTCATAGTATAGTTTAAATTTTAGTACATCTGATGAGCCTAATAAAAGGTTTCGATTAGATTTAATTATATTTCCATAGTTTTTAATGTAATGGACATTTTCTTTTGACAGATAAGTCATACTGTACCGTATGTATTTTTACTGATTCTGAACTTATAGCGAGTGCATTAGAAAATATTAAAAGTACAAGTACGCGTAAACGGCCTAGTGGACGTAAAGTATTATCTTTAGAAGAAAAAATATCGTACTTAATGTATTTAATAATCTTTAAAAAGACTTTCATTTTCTGTGGATGAAATAGCCAATAAATGTGAGACCTATACTGGAGTATCTAAGCGGACAGTGCATAATATTATTGAAGAAGATATAGTTATTGGTCTCACATCCAAAAAGTCATCAGGGAAAAACAAGACCTTTATTGAAACTTGGGTGAAGAATTTAATAAGACAAATCGTATATTCTTTTTCTTTCAAAATTATATTCCGACACTTAAAATTCACTCTTCCAATATTATCATATCTGTGAAAAATATTACGAGGTAAATTTTCGTTACAAAAACGTGACCGCAACAGCTTTTTAACAGAGAAAGACGAAATCATTGCATGGAGACATGATTACACTGGTAAACACTGTTTTTGTCACACGAACTTTGTGATGATTTTTGTTCATGTTGGTGTACCCTCATTAAGAATATATAATAGTTTTGTTTCAATCACGTCCAGTTTTTGTGACAGCTACATATTCATTTCTGACCTCACATACGTGTCTCTTTTTGAATTACTTCATTTAGTCGACTGTATAACTATTGCATTCAACTAACTTACATCTTATATACGTTTGTTAGGTCGTAAACATGCCATGAAAGTGTTCTAACAACTCCGATCCCGATAGTTTTTGTTATGTGTGTGGAGAATTAACTTTTACATATCAGCGTCGAAATTTCACATCATAAATTGAACAGTGCTATTTAGACTATTTTGGATTTCCTGTGAGGAATCAAGATAAATCCTGGGTTCCACATAAATGTTTTGTAACGTGTGTGAGACCGCTATTGGGTTGGGCTAAACAAGAACCCAGACATATGCCACTTGCTATACCAATTATTTGGACCGAACCAAAGGATCATGTAAGTGATTGTTATTTTTGTTTGACTCAAACAAAAGGCATAACAACCAAGTCCAAACTTGTCTTCGGCCAACAGACCTATCCTACACAGTGCCGAACTGCCTGTGCCAAAGCTTCCAAATCGATCAAAAAGTCAGGATTCTACTCCGGAACTTGTTCTAAGTTAGCACCATAAAGTATCTGAAGATAGTGACCCAAGTTATGAACCGTCAACTTCAAAAGAACCGCACTTATTGACACTAAGTGATTTAAACGATTTAGTACGTGATTTGAATCTGTCTAAAAAACAGGCTGAGTTTTTGGGGGTCTGGATTAAACGACTGGAATTTACTTTCTTATTTTTGACATCGTGACGATGAAATAAAACTTACTTTTCTAAAGCAATTAATTTAGTCTCTTGTAATAACGTTACTGTTTTGATGAATTTATTAAATTTTGAATATGATCCAAATCACTGGCGATTGTTTATTGACTCCTCAAAAACTAGTTTGAAAGCACTGTTGCTGCATAACGGCAATAAACTTCCTTTAGTGCGGGTTGCTCATAATTCTGATATGAAAGAAACGTACGAAAATATGAGATGTCTTCTTGATAAAAATGAATACAGTAAACACGCTTGGAAAATTTGTGGTGATTTTAAACTCGTTGCTTGGACTATAGCATGGTTATACAAAATTTTGCTGTTTCATTTGCGAATGGGACAGTAGAGACAGAAAAAATCACTGTACGAAGAAAGTGTGGCCCAAGCGTAAATCACTTACTCCAGGTCATAAAAATATTAAAACTGATCCTTTAGTGAACCATGATGACATTCTTTTACCACCGTTGCACATAAAGCTCGGCCTGATAAAAATTTTGTAGAAGCTATGTCTAAAGATGACAGTGGATTTGTATATCTGAAAGAGAAATTCCCCAAACTCAGCGGGGCAAAAATTAAAGAGGGAATATTTGTAGGATCACAAATACGACAACTGATAAAGGATAAGAGCTTTGAAGAAAAACTGAGTGATCAGGAAAAACTCGCCTGGAAATATTTTGTGTATGTTGTCCAAAATTTTTATGGAAACCATAAATCGAAAAATTACAAAGACTTAATAAATAAACTCATAATGTCATATAAAGCTTTGAGGTGTAATATGTCCTTAAAAATACATATCCTGGACTCTCAGCTGGATTTTTTTTCCGGCAAATTTGGGTACTGTGAGTGACAAACAAAGCGAGAGGTTCCTTAATGGAGAAGCGCTATCAAAGGAAATAGCGTTCAGGAATGCTACCAGATTATTATTGTTGGAGACATAAAAAAAGACCTTCCAGCAGCCAAATATTCCTATATTAAGCAATAATTTCTCTAAATGTAGCTGATGTTTGTACTTTTTATGAAAATATGTGTTTTGATGTCACAAGGAAACCTGACGTGTCAATTTTTTTCATTCACTTATTATTGTTTGGTGGCCCTAGTACATTCAAAATTTGATATAAGTTTTTATGTGACAAAACAAATTTTGTTAACCAGTGTTATTTGAGTAAAATAGCGGACGCAAGTTATCAGCATAAACAGGTATTTTATTTAGATGAAACATGAGTTAATGATGGACATATAGTAATAAAAAATTAACAAGATACCTCCATCAAAACTAAAAAACAAGCTTTAATGGAAGGAGCCTCTTATGGATTAAAAAATCTAACAGGAAAAGGAAATTGCTTAATAATTACCCACATTGGAAGCACCGATGGACTTTTGCCAGATGGTTTATTAATGTTCAAGTCAAAGAAAACAAAAGACTATCTACTATGAAGAAATTCTAGCTAACTCCGTTATTGTTTTGGATAATGCATCCTGTCAAAGTCGAAAAAAGGAGTCACTACCTACAAGAAGATATTTCAAAATGGCTTCATTCTAAAAATATCATCAGTTCTCCTAAATACTTGAAGGCAGACTTACTCGTAATACCAAGGCAACATAAAAACAAATTAAAAAATAAATATTTTAGAAGAAATGGCCCGAAAAAAGAATTGAAATTCTCAGATTGCCCCCTAACCTCGCAGACTTAAATCCCATTGAACTGATCTAATTACAATTAAAAGGTTGTGTTTCTCTAAACAATACAACATTTAAATTACCTGATGTGCGAACTTTGTTTTTGAAGGCAGTTTTAGATTTAAATGGAGAACATTAAAGAAAATGCATTAATCATGTTAAATAGGTGGAAAATATATTTTGGAAAGAGGATACAGCAATGGAAAACTTAGTAGACCCTACAATAATAAAGCTAATAAAAGACAATGATAATGAAAAGAGTAGTTATAGTGACGACAGTGACTTTTAAAGATTGTTCTTGAACTTCTGGTTGGTTGGATGTAAACGTGCAATAATTTTGTCAGAAGTTTATTATTTTTTGTAAATAATATATCTTTTTCATTTAAAATTTAATCTACGAAGTGCACTATTTTATATACCGTGTCCTTATTTATATTATAGAAACTTATTTTGAAAGGTATGCCTATGAATTGTGACGTTATATATCCACTTTTACTGCACCCCTATTTTATTTAGACTATAAGTTATCAACACTTAGATATTAGAATGGATAATGGATACAATAGATCTTTAAATTTCACCAAAATCGAAATAAATAAATTCACTGGGCATAAAGACATTGTAAAATGTAAAAAAGTGTTGCCGTTACATAGAGAAAGAAAGAAGAAGCTTGGCAAATAAAATATTTTCAAATAATTCGACAACATTCATTTAAATTTAAAATATTTTTTCACAATAACAATTTTTAAGATTAATAATTAAAACACAGTGACACTGACAGAAATATAGAACATCATCAGCCTTGCGCATGAGTTTAACTGAAGCTCGTAGTTTAACTGATACTCTACAGAATGATTCATTACTAATTGGAAATATTTCAACTATAGAATCCTGAGCTCAAATTATAAAGATTTAATCCAAATTACCTAGGTAAAATGTGTCTCTGTTGTGAGTTACAGGGTGTTTTCTTTAAAAATTTAAAAATTATTTGTGTCCAGTACTTTAAAACTATTTGACGTATTATTGTCATATTTGGCAACAAGTGTAGATACTATACACCCTACTAAATTATGGTAAATAAACGTTTCTCGCTACCATCAGAGGCGTACTACAGGGGCAAGTGACTGGTTAACCCTTCCCAAATTTTACGCCACTGGCGGAATTGCAGTTTTATCATAATTTTTCGATTCTCCAATGCTTTCTACGTAAATATTGTACTCTTTCTTCATAGCGATAAAATTTTTCTAAATATTTTAAGTTAAACAATTATTTTGTTTTACATTAATTAAGTCGACTTTAAATTATTATTGAAAACGCTTTGTATTGCTGAGTGGCACAATTTTTTGTATTTTTATTTCTTTTAGTAAAACTAGTAATTAAATCATACAGTCAATTTATTTCACAGAGAGTGATTAACCACGTTAACATGGATTAAACAATTAAAAACAAACTAAATAAAGGAACAATTTTAATGAGAAAAAAATATCAAAAAGCACAGAGAACAATACTTAAAAAACTTTTTATGACAAATGTTTAATGTGACCCCCATTTACCTCAATAATTTTTTTCATTCTTTCGCTAAACGATCTTCTAACTTTAAAAAATATGTTTGGCTGGTTGGCAATAAAATTAAAGGAATTTAAAATTTGCTGCCATAGTTCCCGTCAAGTATTTATTGCTTGGTAATATACTAGTTAGTGATTTCATATGACTACAGAAACAGAAATCTAAGGGATTACAATGTGGACTTCGAGGCGGCCACGTAAATTCACTACCTCTGCCAATTCAACGATAAGAAAATTGCTGATCGAGATAGTTCCGTACTATTAAAGGGTAATGAGGTGGTGCTCCATCCTACATGTCTCTTTTTCTAATAACCGACAATTCCTCTAGATAATCGAAAAGTGTAGTTTGTAATAACTGTAAATACACGAGTTACCATTCTATTGTTCTTGTAATTCATGAAGACCCAACAAACTATCTCCAAATATACCATACCATACTTTTACTAAAATTCGTGTTGAAAATGTGATTATAGGAAGAGATGGGGATTTTCAATATCCCAATTGTGACTGTTTCTCCAGTTGAAAACTCCTCTACGTGCAATTCTGCCAGTGGCGTAGAATTTGGGAAGGATTAACCAGTCACTTGTCCCTGTCGTACGCCTCTGATGGTATCCAGAAACGTTGATTTAACATAATTTAGTAGGGGGTATAGTATCTACACTTCCCGCCAAATATGACAATAATACGTCAAATAGTTTTAAAGTACTGGACATAAGTAATTCATACATTTTTAAACAAAACACCCTGTAACTCAGAATGGAGACACATTTTATTTAGGTGATTTGGGTTAAATCTTTATAATTTGAGCTCAGGATTCTATAGTTAAAATATTTCCAATTAGTAATGAATCACCCTGTATATAACTTTTGATAATTAAAGAACCTTGTGGCTCTAAGGTTTAACTGAACCTATAAAACTAGCCGTAAGAGGATAATTTAAAACTGATAAACTTATAAAATTGTTAATCCGGTGGCATCCCAGAGGACAACCTTTTACCAAATCTCGTGACAAAGAAATTATTATATAAATAAATACGCTTAACACACTTTCGCTAAATCTCTAAATGAACATCTAACGGCGGCATGTCAGAAATTAAACACTTTACCAAAGACTTAAATGATTGAAATTAATTACAACGTATCCAACAATTTATTTTATAGAAAATGATGGTTTCCCTTTCTATATGTTTAACGGTTCATTAAAATAATTAACTTCATTAGAATAATTGACAATTACTGTTTTCTTTGAACAAAGTATCATGTAATAAATATAGAGATGTTTTAACTAATAATCTTTCAATTGATTAAATTATTATAGGAAAAATATGTGTACCTTCCTACAGTAAAAATTTCCAGGTTATCTTTAAATATTTTATAGTTTAGTAATATAATCTAGAAATTATAATTTTAAAATTATAATATAATTTAAAATTATTACAAATTTTAATTACTTGCACCTAGTTGCAAGCATCTGCATGTGCAAAACAAAATAAAATCCAAATAAAATTACATTAATAGGAGTTATAAAATATTTCTTTACCAGTAGTGCGAACTTCTATACACTGCTGGCTACAAAATGTTTTCCAATACGCTTTGTATAAGTGCATGTGAAAACTATACAATGAGCATCATAAGTCTTACCCCCCCTAACTAACTCGTTAGTGGGGTCTTCTTAGGAAAATCGCCTAGACAGGTCGATTTTTGATTTATACAATGTACATTTTTGCATGATTAGTTTACCCTTAATTTCTTCCCTTACTGGAGGGTAGCAACCCTTTCGAACAATTTAAATGGCATGGGGTGGTGAGTGATAGCTCATTTGAAAGGGGGTTTTATTCTCTATTCAACCATGCAAAAAATTTTGAAATTTGCTTACTAGCCCGAGAAGGAGCATCAAATGCTCTTATTGGCCCAGAACCCTTCTGTGGTGTAACAAAAACAACTATCAGAACATGCACAAAGCAGTGGATGGTTAAAAAATCTCAGGAGTGGTGGGAAAACTCACCAGGACAGAGACAGGCCAAAAAGTTCTTAAAAGGACCATCGTCTAAACTCACCGAGCATCTACTAAGCCTTAATAGGAAAAATACTAGAATACTAGTAGGTCTATTAACAGGGCATTGTAGGCTTAACAAACATATGTTCAATATCGGTCTGACAGAAGAGGCCTTGTGCCGATTCTGTCAAGAAGAAGAGAAAACGGCAGAACAAGTATTGTGCTACTGCGAAGGTCTAGTAAGACTGAGATTCCTTACACTTGGAGAAGAAAAACCAAGGGCAACTAGCTATACCGGAGAACTACTTTCCAGTCTATGGAGTTTACTACAAAAGACCGCATTAGACAAGGTACTCTAAACAATGATTAAAGGATATCCACAATAGATCTGAAAAGGTCGAGGTGGGGGAGGCCACATGGCCCATAGTCCTAATTAAATCTAATCTAATCTAATCTATTTACGTTTGGAAATGAAAATTCTTCAAATAAAAGTTACTTCTAATATTATTCTCTATAATTTTTGTTCCATAAAATTTTCCTAAAATGGGCCATAATCGTGAAATTTGGCAAAATGTGCAAAAAATATGATTTTTAAAAAACTTGTTAAACTAAAAAATTGGAGGAAAAGTGTAAAATTTATTTTTTTTTATTATTTTTGTTGGCAATGAATATATATAAAAAAAAATTTCGATTTAGAAGTACTTGGAAAATGTATATATTTAGTTTATCCTCTCAACATTTACAGAGGTGCTACAATAGGTTGTACAAAATAACCGGAAAAAGCCTGTAATAACTAAATAAGAAAGTCATGTGTTGGACAAATAAGATTTTTTATGTATGTTCAGCGATAATTCTTTACCAACTTGTCCGATTTCTATAATTCTTTTTTAGTTAGGAAGGGGTACCTCATGGGTGGTCCCATATAAATTTGGTCAAGATCTGTTTTTTTTTTTTAATAAATTACTTTTATATCTTATTGTTGACCTATTATTCTCATCCTTTGAATGTGTTGAGTGGTTTCCCCTCTATTTTTGTGTAGACCCTATGTTTTAGTTACTTGTTTTAGATCTGTTAATTTATTATTTATTATAAATAAAACTTAATTATGTTCTTTATAGTGTTTGATTTAGAAGCGATAATTGTATCGTTATTTAAAAAAAAATATTGGAACCAAATGAATGGAATTATCTATTTTACGTCAGACTGTATTTATATGCAAATACCTTCATACTAATTTTTTACGTTATTTGAAAATTATTGTATAATTGTATAAAAAACATTTACTTATTTTTACAAATCAACAAGATCATGTGTCAGCAAGCCATTGAACTTTGTGAATACCTAATATGCAAACTTGCAAATATATTTACCGGTTATTGGGCAACAAATTTTAAAATACTAATGCTTAATTTTAAATATTTTATTATTAAGGTTGAAGTTTCCTCCAAATTTTAGGAAAAGGAATGTAGATTAAATAAAAAATAATGTTTCGTATTAAGTTAATTTAAGAGAAAGGCTAATAAATAAGATTGTTTATTTCTTAAATATTTAAGTTCTGTCACTAGATCGTATGAATTAATTTGATAAAAGAAATTCTGGACGTAGGGGAGAACGGGGCTGGTTATCACATCGGTTTGTTGTTGCAAGCGTTTATATATTAGCGACTGAAGGCCATAGTTTACTGAAGTCTGAAGAAAGCAGTTATGTTAAGTATCTCGAGTACATGTTGTAATAAACTGAAATTGGAGTCATTTTTGTTCAATTTTAATTTATTTTTACGTTCTTGCGTGAAATCGTAATCACCCTATTAAGTATTTCAAATTAGGGTAAATACCCTCGCAAGTACCTCAAAGAATAGTAGTTCATACTCTTGGTTTTTTTTTAAATCGTGTGTTTATAGTAAAATTTTTCTTTTCTAAAAACGGTGATATGGGTTGGTTGCCACAATACAACAGAGGCTGGTAGTACGGTGATGAGATAAATGTTTGCTATACCGCGGAAAAGTTGCTTTACGTGTATACTAAAATAAAAAATCTGGTGTCCAATAGATGACTTTCCTATCTAGTTATTACAGGAATTTTTCGGTTATTCTCTACAACCTATGTAGTATGTCTGTAAATATTTAGAGGTTAATTTAATACATACATCTAACTCTAAATATTTTTCTACATACACACATTGGCAACGAAAATGCTGAAAAATTAAAATTTTATACTTTTCCTCCAATTTTTCCATTACGGTCCATTTTGGAAAAATCATGTAAAAACAAAAATTATAGAAATCGATATCGCAAACATCTTTTAGTTCAACAATTTTTTTAAAAATTAGAACTTTTTACATTTTGAAAAATTTCTCAAATACGAACCATTTTGGGAAAATTTTGTATAAAACAAAAACTATAGAGAATAATATTAGAAGTAACTTTTATTAGAAGATTTTTCTTCTCCGAAGGTAAATAACAGATATATTTCATAAAATATAAAAATGAGATTTATATCACGTTTTATCAAGTTTTATTTGAACAATTTTCTTAAAAATGTGAAATTTTACATGATTCCTATACTTTCCTTATCTGTATACAGATAAGAAAGTAAATAAAAAAAAATATCAAAATCGGACAATATCTTTTGTTCGCGCAAAACACCGAAAGTTTTAAAAAAATTACTAATTTTACAGTTTTTTTTAGTATTTTTCTATTTTTTGGGGTTTGTATTTTTCACCGCTATAGTGCTAAAATGTTAGACCTGATCCGGTAGCGCATATAGAAAAGCTACTTCAATATGTCCTACCATTAGTGACCTACTGGAATAGGATTTTTAGGCGGTAAATGCGCAGAAACCCTACTTCAATATTGCGCAAGATGCTGCCGTATTGGAGTAGGATTATTCAGTTATTTCGTAACCTTAATATTTTTGATCAGTGATATCCTGCTGTCACTTTCGACTGGACATCACTCTGAGTTTCAAGTTTTTTATTTAATTCTATTGTTTAACCACCCTCAGGTTAACAGATAGAAGGTTTACTACATGCCCCCGAAAACTCTCTACTAAGCAGTAGAAGACACTGCTTTCTTCAATTATTTCAAACTCAACGCTCGCATCAACATACAGAAGAAATACTTATATACAGTTACGGACTGACATTTTAACATTGATTGGGGTCTATTCTGTAATAATATTTTTAAAGGCCGTTAAATATAAAGGAATTGTTACAGAATAGACCCCATTATTGTTCAAAAATAAAAAGCATTTTTAACAAATACTTTAATTGCTCTCTCTTTTTAAACCACCCTGTATAAATATTAAAACGAAATTATGTGTAGCTAACATAGGAACAACAATACATTTCATTATTCAATCTGTAATTTGCATTATCTAATTTAATAATAGCTTTGTTCGCGGTAAGAATCCTGAACCGAGTTATTACTAATAGTAAAAAGAACTGAACTATTGGTTCTATTCTGCGTTCGCGGTAAAATTATTATTGATTTTGAACTGCTTGTCTATACCTGAAACACCGATTGCGTGCGCGGTACAAATTCAGAATTGATAATGATTCGGGCATCCGCTCAAAGTATGAATTAGTAATTCTGAATCAGTTCGGGATTGTTACCGCAAACAAAGCTAATATTACATAAAATAAGAACCATATCAAAACCAACCCTGGTAAATGACGTTTTAAATATATAACTTGAGGTAATTACCCTCAAGAATTTTTAAACCTAACTAAAATATTTATTATTAATAATAATAAAGTTTTAAGTTTTTTTTGTCTTTTTTGTTTTTCTGCCCGCTTACCGCCTATTTCAGTTGGTCACCTACGGTAAGACCTATTGAAGTAGCTTCTGCATATACGCGATCCGGTAGGCCCTAGAGGTCTCAATCCGATATTCTTTGCAATGGAAATCTTTTAATCCTAATGCATTTTAAATTATACTTTTATAACTACAAACTAGGTACAAAGTTGTTGTAGGTACCTAAGCTCGGAATAACTATTAAACGATACCTTTTTAATAACTTGTCTAATTGTACCTGTAACAGGTAATAGTATAAGGACACTTGTTTCGTATATCAGTTTTTATAGACATTTCTAGTGTTAAGTTGATGGTCTATCTATTCATAATTTTAAAAAAGTGTAAAAATGGCAAATAACTTTCCGGATTTAAGTAAAATGTCAACTAGTCAACGAGAAACACTTCTCTTAGTTTACGAGAACTTTAAGTTTAAAGAACACACTCGTTTCTGGCTGTATTTCATCTTAATAATCATCAGGTTCGATCATTTTTTCTTGGTTAGGTCTGGACTTGATGACGATTATGATTTTAACCAATACAAGCCCATCACCTTGTTAAATAAGAAGTCATCATGGGAAATCAAGCATGGGAATCAAGCATAAAACAAGGGCATTGCATTGCTACGGAGTATATGGTCATGCAGCCGTCGTGGGTATATTGGATTGGTAACAGAAACAGATACTTCTGACGTAGTCGAACGGTATGAAATAAGAAGGGAAAGGAGTCAAACAGAAGTAATTTACAGGCAAAAAGTAGCAGGATTCAAATAACATACGAGCTACTTATTTGAATACTTTAATTATCGAAAAAAATTAACCAAAGCAGTTTCGTCGAACAAAAAAAGATAAACATTATTCCATTATTTAAGAACCTGATTATATTTATTTGGGCCACGTGTCTCTAAAATATGGTTACTGTGACGTTATTAATACCAATAACGAATGAAAAAGTAGTGCTAATCGACAAATTGGTTGACCATTGCAATGGGCTGTTTCCTTACTATATTTTCAATATTTAACTGGGGTAACAGCTGGCTCAAGATCATTTAGCAGACCGATTGGGCAGAACTACGAAAAACAATTAAACATTTGCAATTTTTGTAAATATTCAGACTTTTTGCGGAAAATATGCTTTAAAAGCAGCTATCCAATACTAGTACTAACATTTTAGCCCTATAGCGCTTAAAAATACAAACTAACAAATTAAAAAAATATATAAAAATTGTCAAGTTGTGAGAACCACACCCGGTCTCCCCTACTAACAAATCCAACAACTAAGTACCTAGTTTATAATTGCTGATTATTTTAAAATTTTATAAATTTCACTGACGATGTCTTTAGAATTATTCGAAAAGCGAAAAAATATGAAATAATAATATGCTTAAAAGATTATAGGTCAATGTATTAATTAGAAATTCTATGCTATCAATGCAGTTGATGATATTCTTAAATTGACCTAACAAAACTTTTTTTTTTGTAAGAAGAATATATTTTTATAATTAATTATTTACTGTGGTTTACATAAATTATAAGCATTAGAACAATATTGCATGTGCCATAAATATAAAAGATTATATAAAATAAATTAATAATAATTGTATGTTGTGAAATAAGGAGGTCATATATTGTTGCAAAAAAAGCTTGAAGAAAAATACCAAAGTTATGGCAATATGATTGTCATGAGTATTTTTTTAATTCGCAAAAAAGTCGAGAAAAGTAATAATAATTGTTAATACCACAAAAGGAATGATATCACTTTCGGCTTACTGATATTTAGACAGAATGATTTAAAATAGATTTAATAACCGCCTCAAAATAGATATAATGAAAGTAAAGAAACATTCAATACAATCTTGGGGATAAAGATAATAGAGAGTAACAAAAACTTGAAATCCATCCACTATTACTCGATATTAGATAATGCTATCAAGAATTTAATACTATGAACTCTAGAGCCCTCTAAAAATCCACAATTTTATGCAAATGAAAGGCATAATAATTATCAATTAATAACAAATTTTAATTTAATGCATTGTAAATAAACAGAGACATCACGGAAACTGCATTTAATTGCAGCTTTTTTTGGTAAATTTTACCGATTATTATAAAGTTCACTGGCAGATGAGGCATTGCCTTTATAAGTTTTTTTGATAGATATTATTAGGGCCTGTTGCTTTCCATCGCGCGGTAGACATACGACACCGTACAAATCAGACGAACCTGGGCCCGATTTTGGCCTGAGCCCAACTCGGGCCATAGATAAATTATTATTAAAAGATAAACCATTTAAATGCAGGGCACTGGTAACAAGTTTTTAGTTCCAGCCATACTATTTGGAGCCACCATCGCAAATAAGATGAAAGCGGTGTTGCCAGTTTCCATAAACTTTTATGAGATTAGAGTTATTTCAAACGCACAAGCTGCACCTTATTTTGTTTTTGTATAGTGCTCGATACCATTCATGCAATGGCCATACTATTGCTGGGATATTTTAAAGAGAGGTTTGACAACTGTGTAATCTCGTAAAACATGGAAAGCGGAATGGCGAAAGGCGAAATGGTCAAAAAAACCCAAATATAGCATCATAAAATAATAAAATATTATGATGTAGTTCAATAAATAGGTAAGTTATTTTTAGGTTAAGAATATTGATAAGTGCTGATATTTGATCTAATCAGTAAGTATTAATAATTTAATTTAACAAGGTGTTAGATTTTTTTTAGGACTTTATCATTGTTTTCTTATATCCCTAACGAAATATAATTTCATTTTGGATCGATTTTTATTTCTTTTTTAATATACCTATTTGTGACAAAACATGTCTGGCCCGGGTAAAATTAAGTATTATTGTTCAGTTCCTAATTGTTTATATAATATTATGCTAATATTAAGCAGGCTGGTTATTCAAAAAAAAAAAACCTTTTTTCATTTTCCTTCCAATATTAAAATTCACGAGAACTAATTTAAGAATTTAAATTAATCTTTAGATAATAACATTCGCTATCTTTGTGAAGATCATTTTTTGCCAGATTCTTTCAGTAAGATTGCTTCAAAACATAAACGACTAATTGCAAGTTCTGTACTAATTTTATTAGATAATAAGTACATCCAGTTCAACTATACTTAACTCAAACGTCAGATTTTAGAAAAAGTTAAGGCTGAATCACATACACAGCAGCATAAGATAGAATTGCTAATCCACAAGGAAAAACAAAAAATTTTGCAAACGTAAACTTAGTACCTATTAGTGATAAACAATTTAAATAACCCTCTGTTAAAAATGAAAAGTAATTTTTAAACTCAAATTTGTTAAATCAACTAGAACAGATTAGTTAAAATATAATTTAAATCAATAACTATTGCACTATGAAAAATAAACTGAAAGTTTTTTTAATAAACTAATTTTAGACAAATTAAAAGTAACTTTTACTTTTATAAGAATGGGCAACATTTTGATAAGAGAAATTGTTCAGTAAGATGTAAGAATGTATACTGTTTTGTTTTAATAGGAAACGCCTGACACCTGCATCGAAATTTGGTCCAGTTTTCCAAGAATGAGAGGAGAATACTATTTATTTCACTTACAGTTATTGTTATTTTTACATGTTATGTATGTAATAAATGTTTGAATGCACCTTACTTTTATTAAATAATTGAACTATACCTTTGTTTCAAATATTTTAATATAAATATTATTAATATATATTTTTTGGAGTTTTATTACTTAAAAACTAATATTTATGTTAAATAGAGTATTTTAATGCAAATATTAGTTTCTTTAAAGTAATGAATGCAAAAAATGTAAGTAAATACTAAAGGACATTTGAATGAGCCGCGTTTAGGCTTGACTTTCTTCTTTTTAATTTTCTGTTTCTAACTGTCAAGTTAATCAGCCAATGCGCTAGTTCAGTGTGATGTCATTTTGGTTCCACTGACATTTAATTCTAACCAAACTTTTAACAAAAACATCAATAAATTTGACATATACGTTTTTACTGTTTTAAGTTTATTTTTAATTATTGTTTACAAGTCATAAAAAATAGTTTAAAGGTATGTAATTTGTAACTAAACGATTGTACATTTGATGCATGTTATCTACTTACTTTAGGAATATATTTATAAAAGTGAAAAAACGATATAATTTAGGTAAACAAAACGAACAAAACGCACTCAAAAAATCTACTGTCACTTTAATTGTCAGTGAACTAGCGCATTGTGTAGCGTACGATGGTGGCGTCAAATAGTATGGCTGGAACCAGCTGGAACTAACCATTTGATACCAGTGCTGTGCATCTAAACGGTTTATCTTTTAATATTAATTTATGTATGCCCCGGGCCCGGCCCGTTATATCTATACGCCCCTTTTAAAATTAGTCAGTCAAATTATACGGACAACTTATCTAAAGATGTGTATAGATATAAAGGGTCGAGCCCGGGCTCGGGCCCAGGCTAACAACGCACCCAGGTTCGCCAGATTTGTAAGTTGACGTATATTTACCGCGATATGGAAAGCAACGAGCCTACCATGGGCCGGGCCAAATACGATCAAAGTAGGTCCGTTTACTTTCCATCGCGTCCTAGATAATCGACACCCGTTATGTTATGTTATGTTGGAAATGGGGTGTTAATACACTGCGACCTAAAAGATCTATTGTGCCCCCTTCTGTCGCTAATGCACCAAGGAAATGTCTCAGTGCCTATAACGACCCTTCCAATCCTATCTTCTCAAGGAAGTTTAGGATTTGGAGTGGCTTCAAGTTAGGTAAATCTCCCTCTTATATTTGATATCTTCCTAGGTATAGTGCTCTTGGATTCTGGAGTGCTACACATTCAGTTAGAATATGAGTGTAGGTTTCATCCTCTTCCTCACGAAATCTGCACTCACTATCCTCTACTAAGTTTATTAAGGTGTCCTTTTAGTCGGCAATGCCCGGAAAGGATCCTTGTTACAATACGTAGCCTGTTCTTGCTTAGGCAGATGCAGGGGAACGATCTTTTCTAGTTATATTCACACAGAAGTATTTTAGCCTGTCTCAGCTTCAAGAGATTGTTCCAATTATCGGTTCTTCTACTGCCCAATTATTTTTTAATTTCTCCTTATATTATGTTACTGCTGATACTGCAGAACTGCTTAAGTACTACAAAGGGTGTTTGAGCCCCTTTCCTTGCAAGACTTTCTGCAATTTCGTTACCCTGTTCCCCGTTATGTTTCGGGGTCCAAGTGAGAGTAACTCTATTTTTCTCGCCTAGCTCATTCAATTATTTTAGGCATTTCCAGTCCATTTTTGAGCTGATTACGTAAAAGCTCGGCGCTTTGATGGCTGCTTGACTATCAGACATGATGATAATCTCTTGTCTATGATAGTTTCTCTCGATGTTAAACTGGATGCACTTCTAGATGGCGTGAATTTCCGCCTGGAAAATGCTTGGGTATTTTCCCAAGCTTTCGGAGTGCTTGGTTCTCGGCCCATACACTCCTATTTTAGTTCCTTCTATGGTTTTGGAACCGTCCGTATACTACTAAATATCTTTCGGTTGCAATCGCGTTGGATTCTTGGCTCTATTATTTCTTGCAGCCCAGCTCAGTTGTTTTGAAGTTTTTCACAAAACTATACTTCTTTAGGATTTCATCCGGGGGCATGTTCCAAATCAAGTAGACTTTCGTCTGATTACTCCGCTCCTGGTCATTCTGAATCGTATTCGTTTTGCCACATTCTCTATCATCAAATGCGGCCGTAGGGCAGGTTTTCATTGCACCTGTGATGCAAACACAGGCTAGCCTTTGTACTTTTGAGATATTAGCTCTCGTAGTAACTAAACTAGTTCTGTTATTCCAGGCTATAGCCCCGTAAGTGATGATTAGTTTCACTATTGCAGTATACATCCATCGCAGTATGTTTGGGCTACATCCCCATCGTTTACCCGCAATGTTTCTGCATACCATTAGGGCTTTTGTGGCCTTATTTACTACTTCCTTCTCATGTGTGTTCCAGAGAAGTTTGTTGTTCAGGGTTAGGCCTAGATATTTGACTTCATTTTTCCATTCTAATCGACACCCGTACAAATCTGACAAACCTGGGACCGTTGTTGGCCTGAGCCCGAGCCCGAACCTGGTCCGTTATATCTATATGCACCTTTATTAGATATAAAATTGGTCAATATTTTTTACTACACTTATTTTAAAGTCATTTACTGTTACATACTTTTTAAAATCATTTAGGTTATATCAATTTTTTGAATTAATGTGTTTATTACCATATTCACTGATGAGCTGATCCATTTTTTATACTTATTGGTTCAGTACTAAAATAAATAAAATTTGCTGCTGTATACTAGATTAGGTTACTACTAAATACATTAGAGAATAAAATAAGGCAAGATTTAAAAATAATGCAACAAAGTTAAAATAAGCTTCACTTTTCAGTCTTCTTTTTTAAAGCAGGATTTATGGTAGGTTTATTCTTCGGGATAGGTTATCGAGAACTAGTTGAACCAAGATGAATGAAATAACGTATTATCTGTTCGTTACTTGAGATTTTTCAGGTTGTTTTGCCGATACTTGATACAATGACCTTATTGGCTTCTGCAGTATTCTCATTACTGTCATTAAAAATTTGAGAACGAGTATGTGGAGCACTATTTCTCTTTGCCTTAGTGCAGAAAATTCTTCTTCTTTTATTTCTTGACTATTTGTTTTATCTTCGATTGTATATGACTTGCCTTCTATGAATATTTTATTTCCCCGCTCTTGCGTTCTTCATATATTGCATTTTTCTTTTTACTAGGTCTTTTGAAATAAGATCTTCAGATATATAAATGATAGTAATTTTAAGTTTTTTTGAATTCTGAAGTATTTCTTTCTTTTTTAAGTATGAATGAAGTTTTAATAAAACTGGTCTCATCGCTTCTTACTTTTTTCCTGGAGTACTACACATTTAGTCAGAGTGTGAATGAAGATTTCGTACTCATCCTCACTATCTTTTACTATGTTACAACGCATAGCCTGTTCTTGCTAATGCAGATACAGGCTTAATGAGACTAATAGTAGGATAATGTAGAAATAGCTTTTGAACACGGAAATAAATGCTATAGAAGAAGAAGATTTAGTAAAAATTATGAAGAAAATGAGATGTACGTTAGTTCCTCTGCATCTTCAATCACGAATTATTTAAGAATCTAATATTAAATTGATTAACAATCAACATGTTCAATTATCTTCTAGAATGTAACAAAATTAGCGGTAATATCCATACAGGTAATCACAAACCAATTTATAATATTTCAATGTAAATATACTTTCACCTAAATGCCTGATTTTCACTTTCTTCATGCAACAAGTATACTTATCATGTCTAGTATGTTGAATAACTTCAAAATACATTCAAGTCATTACGGTTTATGTAGGAATTATAACAAAAAACTAATTAATATTTTTTTAATTTAGGAAAGGCGAAATGTTCACGTAACCTAATTATAGTACAGTTTGATAATATCTTGAATGATCTAAACTTAAATTGAGGTTTATTTTCCTGGTCAGACATTTGTATAAGAGTAACACGTAGAACATTTGACATTGTTTAAAATTAACTTTGATTAGCTTTTATAGATTTTATGCTGGTTAAGATTCTTGAGTACAGAGTAGAATATATTTATTGATATAGGTATTTATCTATCAAAATAATTCAAAATTAAATATTCGATTATATTCCTATCAAATCAAGTTCTAAGGTTTGGGTATTAAGATCCTTCTCTCTATTTTATTGAAAGTACAGGGTTTTTCATTATAATTTGATCGCTATTTCTTTTCATTATTATTGCAAACACAAAAAAAAAGTTTTAAGTAAAAGCTATGTTGTTCTATCTGTACCGACTAAAAATGTAAGGCTGAATTGTATATACAGGACGACTCCAACAAAATATAATTTAATTTTTTTAATGGGACACCCTATATATTTTTGCCATTTTAAGTAGACTTGCGTTTCCTGATAACAAATATATAATATTTTAATTATATAGTGACTTATTGCACTATGAAAGCATAACACATAGATAGCTATGAAAATCATGTTTCCAAGTGAAACAGTTGTTTGTTTATTGAAAGTTGTCAATTGATTGCTTGTAATGGGTTTTACTGTGGTCGAAAAAGTTGAGGTAAAACAACAAAGCTTTTACTTGAAACTTTTTTTGAGTTCACAAGAATTATGAAAATACGTAGTGGTCAAAATATAATGAAAAACCCTGTACACTAAATATGCTATTACAAATTTTCACATTAATAAATCAATTTTTAAGAAGTTAAATGTATATTATTAGGGACTATTTTAATTTTAGCATTTTGGACCCCTATAAAAAGAATATACCATATTCTCTTATCTTCAACTAAACTATTAGAATGCTTAAAGGAGTTTGCAAACAATATTTTCTGTTAATAACAGTTTCAATAATGTTTAGTTCTGCAATACGTCTCACATAAGGAGAAATTAAACCTTAAATTTACAGTAGGTCATGTGCCCAAGCTACGGACCTTAAATTTGTAGTCTCCAAAAAAATACATTTTCAAATATATTGCAGAGAAATGTTTTTGCTTAACAAAACTATATGGAAAAAATTATTTTATATAGAAAAATTAAATTGAACTTCTTCTGATTAAGGAGGGTATGTGAGATGCTCTTTCAAGAGAAAAGCCAGTAACTGTAACAGACTCTTAGGTAACCCAGTCAATTTACAGCAATATGCGTTCATTGATGAGGAAGATATGCAGTTTAAAGTTGGAAGAAAATGCAAATATGGAAAAAAATATAGAGAGGTTGATAGAATTATTTAAAAAATTAGCTGTTTTAAGAGAAAGCTTTATTTCTTAAAAGTGGGTAGTTGCTATGTTGATAAGTAGTAATAACCGCACAAGAAAGACGTTGAGAGGATAAACTTATTCAATCGAAACTCATTGAAGAATAGAAATAAATAAACTCAACCTTTAAGAAATTAGTCAGCTTTAAGAACAGTTGCTGTCACCCAATAAACTTCAGTCAAATGTTTTTTTGTCACAAGACTAGTCAGTTAAGTAAAGATTGTCAATAATATAAAGATTGGTTGCAAAACGACATACAAGGCAAATTATTAAAGAAGAAAAGTACGGTTGTAATTTTTATTATAACAACTGTAACAAAAGATAACGAAGCAATTATAGACTCCGGAGTTTCATGCCATTTTCTTTGGCTAGAACAAAGCAAATAGTTATCGTTGCTAATGGAATTGAAGAAACTTCTGAAGGGATTGGTTCAATTAAGTTAAAGTTTTTAAGAGTCAGTTTATATGTTACACACAATACTCGATTTCGGGTAATGCCCGAAAGAAATGTTCAAAACTAATTTTGCGCAATGAATAGGTAATTCCCAAACCGGAAATTGTACTACGGCTATTGAGCGTTACAAAATAAACAGTTTTGCATATTTTTGAATGATCAATACTAGTCCTACTTGAACCTTGAATGTTTGTCTTTGGTCTATGTATTCTATCATTTTAATTTGTAAATTAAATGTTTAATTTACCTAATTATTTGATTTTATTAGTGATAAGCATTGAACTTTTCTAATCGATTCTCCAACGTACAACAATTTAAGGTGTGTCCAAGCCATTGGAGTCTATGCCGGTCGGCGTAGCCAGGGTATGGGTTGCTTCGTCTTCTTGTTTTATATTTTCTTCTTCTGATTCTATATCACTGTTAGTTTCCCACGTTGTGGTGATTTATAATATTATCGCACATCCCGAAGAAAACTGTATTAAGTCATAATTTGTAATTTTTTGCTTTATTTAAAAAAAACTTCTCTAAGGGTCTACTTTAACACAAATAACTAGTATAAGTATGTAGTATTGATCATTCAAAAATATCCAAAATTAGTTTTGCGTAATTCAAAATGTCCAAAACTAGTTCTGCTTATTTTCACTCAATACTCAATAGCCGTAGAAAAGTACAATTTGGGGTTTAGGAATTATTAGTTGCGCAAAACTAGTATCGCGCATTTATTTCGGAAATTACCCAAATTCAAGTATTGAACGTAACATATCAATCCTCGATCTTCAGTTAACGTATTTTTTGTACCAACTATGGATAGGAATTTGTTATCTGTTGAAAACAGCAGGGCTATGGTGTAACCTTTAGAAGTAATGGATGTAAAATTAAATAAAGGCGTTGAAGAAATAGCAGTAGCATATTTGAAATCAACATTATATGTACTGAAGAAGGCAGAAGAAGTTTACCCTGTTAGTGTGACTGCCGGGAAAACTATATTCATTACTGGCGTCGAGTTTTGGACCGTTATAATGTAGAAGTCATCAAGTTACTGGCTAAACCTTGCAACTGTTTTGTCTCAACAAACTGTGATGTTAAGACCTGCGCGGTATGTCTTCAAGTAAAATTCAGTCAACTATAATTTTCAAAATTAAGCCTTTCATAAACTGATTAGCAAATTAGTTATTTTTATAGTAGATTTTATTCTTTATGAAACCCTATACAAAATAATCCATAACGTTAAGACACGGAGATCAAGAGGCCATCTTATTAGTACATTGCTATTAATACTTCTAAAATATTATTGAGATGCTCTGCAACCCTCCCAGCATTGTGTGCGCCACAACAAAAAACAAAAATAAAGCAACTATTTTCAGCTGTTAATAATTTACACATAAAATATAATGTATCTTCAGAAAATTTAAACTCTCTGCATAGTAGAGACTTCAGCAACTATCATAAGTAATGCTTTTGACTTAAAAAAACCTGAATTAACTTTTTCGGATTTTGTCGAATATCTCCGGAACTAGCCGAAAAGGCTAGAACTTTTATAGACAATTGAATTACCCGTCAAAATATGAAACTTTTTCTTTATTTAACCTACATTGTATATAATGCAGTTTACGAGATCTCTATACCTATACGCAAATTAAATCTAGACTACCCTGTATTAGAAAAGGTAACAATTTAAAAGCAATTTTAATTATTTATGGTTCTTCAGGAAAGTGAAACATATTAATGTTAAGTTTTTTTAATTGTCCTCCCTTTTCCCCCATTTCCCATTATAACAATACTGAATGGTATTTAACACGATATAACCAGTTTTATATGAAAATTGAATTGATTTCAGTTATCTGTGTATTGCAATAGAAACAATTAAAAAACTTTTTTTGCTGTAAAACTTTTTCAATGTTAGTAAAATTTTATGCCAACGCACAATTTTTTTGAATTCGAAAAAATCTGTACGAGGTGAGCCAAATCTCAAATACATTTTTTCAATTTCTTAAATAGACCACTCTGTATTATATATCACCCTTTAAAAGTACCTTAATTATCCATTCGTTTGGGTTAAGCATTCTCCATACAATATCAATTACAAAAAGATGATTCAGAAAATATTTTAATTAAATACTGATTACTGGTTAATAGGAAATAGACTGTGTTCGTTAATTAGTATAATAATTAGAATTTAACCAGCTGTAATTTATTATCGACTGAATAAGTTTCTGATAATACCTAATGCGACTTTTACATTCAGTAAAAAGAAATAAAAATAGCAATCGCAAACTTGGCATAATAATATCTAATTTATTCAGTGTTATTTTGCGAGATTTAATTTAATTAGAGAAGTTTCTCTAAATGGTCTCTAAAAATATTTATAATAATATGGTTTTCGAAGGTCCTGCTCGCCATTTTCTGAGTAACACTTGACATATTTCTCTTATTCACGACTAAAAGTAATATTAAAAAACAAGACTTTTCCAAAAACAAATATTACAACACATTGGTAATAACGAACTGTTAATATTGGGGTTTTTTAAAATCAACTTCAAAATCTAATGTTATGAAAAATGGAGTGAATCTCTGATTGGTTGATATTGATATAATAATAATAATAATAATAATAATAATAATAATAATAATAATAATAATAATAGTTTATTATTTGCCAATAAAGGATGTACAAAAATACAAAATATAAAAAAAACAAAAATACACTAAATATACTAATTAGGCAAATAAAAGGTCTAGTGATAGGTCATAAGACCAATTCTACCTCACTCGCCTTGAAAAAAATAAATAAGTAAAATAAAGAGTAAAAATACATATACATATCTAGAATAATTTAAAAATACAGTTAAAAGAATAATTAACTAGTGAAAGGAACCTTAATCTATATTAATAAATATTAAAAATCACAAAAAAGACTTAAAATTTAAAATGTCTGTTCGCGTAAAAAAAATTTGTTTGTATTTATTTTTAAAAGCTGTTAATGAAAGACTGAAATTTGGTATATCAAGAAGATGACTGTTCAATGCAATTTGGTAGCTAAATGATTTTTTGAATATTTGTTTATTATGAGATGGAATGGTAATGGCATTCTTTTTCCTTAAATTAATATGATGGACGTCGGTCCGAAAACTTATCTTTTGATGTAAGTATGAGGGAATTTTGGTCTTAACTATTTTATAAAATAAACAGAGAGAATGAAGTTTCCGACGATTAAACATGTTCAGCCAATTCGCCTCTTTTAATTTATAAGAAATCCTCTCCCTTCTCCTTATGCCATAGATCATCCTTAAACAACTATTTTGTACTTTCTGAATTCGATTCTTATCAATTAATCGTAAAAAAGAACCATATACCGTGTCGCAATGAATAAAGTGCGATAAAACAAGAGAATCAGTAAGCATTTGTTTAGTTGCAGTAGACAAATCTGTTCTATGTGGATAAATTAGTTTTAGGGAAGAGTAGGCTTATTGATTTTTTACCAAATGTTAAAGTCCTATTAAAAATTTCCAAAAATTTATTCAGTCGATAATAAATTATAGTTGGTTAAATTAAAATTAGTAATTAACAATAGCTATTTGTGTATTAAGTAGCACTTTGGCAGTTTAAATAGAAAATTGCCAGAGGACTTTCTGCTCGAATTATACACGAGATTTTTTCTACGATCACACCAAAGTAAAATAAATTATTAGATAGTAATCGTAGAAAAACACTTTTTTTCATTTACCAGTGTATTCCTGAATTATCGTCTTTTTCATTTAAAATTAAAAATTTTCTTCTTCCCATTTCACAATAACAAAAATAATTAACAAATTAAACGCAAAATACGCAATATTCAAATAAAAATATTTGATTTGAATAAGGATACTTATGCCCCTGACTTATATTTGTAGAAGATATCTAGGGTGGGGCGTGATTAGAGTGGGACGTAAAAGAGTATATCTATTTAATTTAAAATTAACTAAATAATTAAGGTTTCTTTTATAATACCTACAATAAATTAAATATTAACATAATCTGTTCTTACGAATATTTTGAAAATTGTCCATCGTCTTCGACTCTAAATAATTCTCAAAATATTCATGTATTTTGATATAATTTAGACTGTAATGAAATTTATCAATAAAAATGTTATTAGTATATCAATCATATTATATTTATTTTTCTTCAGTAGAATGTGTAATAAAAATAGTATTTCCATTTGATAACAACTGCACGACTTTTCTTTCCTCTCTCTATCATAATTAATTCCATAACACGTAAAATAAAAGCAAAATTTTTAAATCCAAAGAGCGAGTTAGACCCTGGACTACTCCTTTTACATTTGATAACCCAAGAAACCGATAAGTAGATGAGAAAGAGCGAAATATAAATATGAAGAGTTTGAGGATTTTCTCATGGACCCAATTATTAGGTTTTGACCAAATTTATATGGGACCACCTCTGAAGTTTTCCCTTTCCAACAAAAAACGAATCGGACATCGTGTTAAAGAATTATCGCTGAACATACATAAAAAAATATACCGACGAATTGAGAACCTCCTCCATTTTCGAAGTCGGTTGCAAGTATTAGAAATTAAAAATTTAAAAAAACCGACTTCAAATTTATATGATGGGGCCACCCCTGAGATACCCCTTACTAACAAAAAAAGATTCATATAAATAGGACAAGGTGGTAAAGCATTATCGCTAAACATACATAAAAAATGAAGACTTTGAGGATTTTCTCATGGACCAAATTATTAGATTTTAACCAAATTTATATGGGACCACTCCTGAAGTACCCTCTTTCTAACAAAAAAAGAATAATTGAAATCGGACACCATGTTAAAGAATTATCGCTGAACATATATAAAACAAAAAAATATTGCGACGAATTGAGAACCTCCTCCTTTTTTGAAGTAGGTTAAAAAATAGTGCGTTGGCATGCATTTTTAAAAACTTTACGTCAAAAAAATTGCTTTTTAATTGTATCTTTTGCAGTATACAGATCATTAAATTCATTCGATAAAAGGTTATAGCGTGCTAAATATCTTGAGTACCGGATAAGGATACTTACAATGTATCCGGATACTTTTAAAAAAGTACAGATACATTCATCTGAAAATATATTCGGAAACAAGTATGCGGATGCTTTTTTTAAGTACTTTTCAAGTGAGTTAAAATAATGTTTTTATGACAATAGTCCTAGTCTACGAATAAAATATAATTGAATACGAGTAACAACATTAGGCATGTATGTAGATTAATGGCACGATCAAACCTTCAGTCCTGCTTTGCTTCTACAAGGTGGCGCAAAATAAAGTCCCCTATTTGTTTTTTATATAAAAGTAAGATTAATTAAAAAACAGTCATATTATAAATGAAAAATATTTAAACTCTAACAATTTTTTTTGTTACACACTAAAAACAATATCGACTAAATGGCCACCCCCAGCATTAATGCAATAATGAGCTCTTTTTAAGGCTTTTTCATAACTCTCCTTTTCAGGTGGTATTCTGTCAATTTCCTTCCGGATGTTATATTTAATGCTTCTAGTGTTCGAGGATTATTTACAAATACCCTATCTTTGAGATAACCCTATAACCAAAAGTCTGGAATAGTTAAATCGGGAGATCTTGGCGGATATGCAGTATCGGTGTTTTTCGAGATAAGGCGTCCAGGAAAAATTCTGATAATCGACAATTTATTTTGATATTTTACGATTATTTTACGATTTCGGCACGTTCTCGAGGCGTACATCGATTCATAATGAATTTCCCAAGTATCTACTTTGCAATTGACAGAAAAATTCGAACATATGTCAACTACAAACCATGACAACATTCGTAGGGTACTTGATTTTGCGCCACCTTGTATTAGAGTAAATATTAAATGGCACTCGCACATGCAAGAAAAAGAACGACACATTATCAATGGTGCCATTTGCAGTTAGAGTAACGGGTTGGTAAACTGCTATCAACTGGTAACTGGCAACGTCGATACCAAATCCTTTCCTCTCCTGCACATGCGAACAACATTTACTATTCACTCCAACATAAGCAAAGCGAGACCGGTGGAGGTTTGGCAGCAGTATATATCGAAAATATAAAGCGATATAATAGAAACAGGAAACAAAAACCACCCAAAAAGTTTCTTGTTTTAACCATAAGTGCGAACTAGAAAATTTTAAATCAGAAAATTTCGAAAACAATAGTTTTTTTGACATAGTCATATGTGTCATTTAACCAAACAGAATTTGTCTAAAGGGAAGACCCCAACTAACTAATGAAATAATGATAATACGATAGTTCAAATCGAGAGGTAAACCTCTCCCTAAATACTGATATCTTTTCACTCGAAATTACCGAAATCACTACACATTTTCATGAACATTCTGAAATCATCATCGAAAATCATGGTCGAAATCATCGCCGAAATGACTTCGAAATCACTTCGAAATCAATACGTCGTCCAAAAACGTAAATGCAGCAGCTTGTGGATTAAAATACAAGGAAATGGTCCAACAAAAAAGTCATCAAATAAAATTTTCAGCGAGATCACCGAAATCACATAAAAAAAAATTAGGTGATTTTCGAAATACGTTTTGACCTTAGCGGTTTACCCCTCGTTTCGAACTATAAATATTCGAATGACAAAACTTCGAAACTAGAAAAGTTTGAAATTGAAAAGGTCTAAAGTGAGTTAACCAAAAAATATTAAAATTAGAATAAATGATCAAACTCGCATATGATCGAAATCACATATAGTTTAATACTATTAGTGATTGAAATGATATATGAATGAAATAAAGCGTTATAAAAGTGTTTCTAAACATCATTTTATAATTGAAGAAGGTAATTCCGTGGCTCATATTTGAAAGTGAGTCTAAAGTGAGTTAACCAAAAAATATTAAAATTAGAATAAATGATCAAACTCGCATATGATCGAAATCACATATAGTTTAATACTATTAGTGATTGAAATGATATATGAATGAAATAAAGCGTTATAAAAGTGTTTCTAAACATCATTTTATAATTGAAGAAGGTAATTCCGTGGCTCACATTTGAAAATGTGTCCTAAATTGCTTTGTTTCCAAATTTTCAAAAATAATCAGTTTTTCAATATCATAAATACCTACTCTATTGCCGATTTTGATAAAATTTGGTACATTTGTTTGTTTGAGTAAGAGAGGCTGATTTATAATTGATTAGATCGAAATTATCAATTCCAGTGAAGTACCCAAAAACAACCTTATTAATATTAATGACAAAAAAAACACGCCACTATGTACTATATCAGCATAAGTTATGTTAGCATAATATTTTTTTGGCGTGCAGTTTTAATTTTTTATCTCGATAAAAACACGAAAAATAGAAAAAGTTTAAGAGATAAAAAAGATGTGTTTTTGATTGGAAAATCTGAAAAAGGAAAGAAAAAAGATAAAAAGTCAGTGGCGTTTTTTTTTTTTTTTAATATCAATTAAGTTGCCTTTAGGGACGCCTCTGGAATTAATAATTCAGATATAACTAGGTCAAAATTAGTCTCCTACTATAACAAATAAAACTTACAAGTTTTATTAAAATCGGTAGAAGAGTGTTTATTATATGAATGAAAAATTGATTATTTTTAAAAATTTGAAAACCGTGTATCTTTGAAAGAAAGCAATTTAGGACACATTGTGCCAAGGAATTACCTCCTTCAATTATGACATAATGTTTAGGAACACCTTCCATAATAATATTATGAAATTAGTAAATTAGTTTTATTTTAATTTTTCTTATTTGACAAAATGTAAAAAAATATTTTTTTATAAAAATTGTTCAAACAAAAGTTGTTTGTAATATAATTCTCTATAATTTTTATTTTATACATAATTTCTCTAAAATTCGAGATATTTGAGAAAATGTGTAAATTTCGAAATTTGAAGAAAACTCAAAAACGGATAAAGAAAAAAAACATTAAATTTTAAACTTAAGTTTTATTTCGGCCTGACGTAAAATGATTAGATTTTGGACAAAGTCGGAACATCTGGGGGGGTACTTTATGGGGGGCCGTTTTTATATTTTATGGAATATATCTGTTATTTATGTTTGGAGAAAAAAATTGTTCAAATAAAAGTTATTTCTAATATTATTATCTATAATTTTTGTTTCATGTCAACATTTCCTGAAATGGTCCGTATTCGAGAAATTTGACAAAATGTGCAAAATTCTGATTTTTATGAAAATTATTGAAATAAAAGTTGTTGGCGATATCGATCTCTATAATTTTTGTTCATATATGATTTTTCTAAAATGGACCGTAATGAAAAAAATGTCGGAAAAGTGCTAAATTTAAATTTTTCAGTATTTTCATTTTCAATGAATATCTATAGAAAAATGTTTCTAGGTAGATGTATGTGGAAAATGTATATATCTATTTTATCCTCTAAACATTTATGGAGGTGCTGCAATAGGTTGTACAAAATAACCGGAAAAGGCCTGTAATAACTAGATAGGAAAGTCATGTGTTGGACACATCAGATTTTTGTAAAGAGTATTATAGGTTCACTTTGTCTGTCCGATGTCACGTTTTTTGTCTGCACAATAAGTCAAAAACGAAAAATGATATCAACTTGAAAATTTTAAGCAAAAATCAAGCTCTATAAAGGGACAAAGCTGATTGATTTTTAACAAATCTGACTAAAAATAGGGGGTTAAGATGGGTTCAAATTAAAAAGAAAACCTAAATTAAAAACGAAAAGCGATATCAACATGAAATTTTTAGCAAAAATGAAGCTTTATAAGAAGATAAAGCCTATTGATACTGAAAAAAATATGAATATATTGGGAGCCAAGAGGGGTTAAAATATAAAAAAACATCCTGGAAAACGAAAAATGATATAAACTTGAAATTTTTAGCAAACATCAATTTCTAAAAGGAGAAGAATCCCTTTAATTATAAAAAACCTTTCTGATTAAATATGAGGGATTTAAGGGGGATTGAAATTAAAAAAAAAATCAAAAATGAAAAGCGATATTAACATGAAATTTTTAGTGAAAATCAAGCTCTATAAAGAGATGAGGCCTATTGATTATGAAAACAATCTGGTTGAATATGGGGGTTAAGGGGGTCTATTAATTTGCGAAGAGTATCATTTAGAATGCCAGGTATTATATATCTTAATTCTAGAGTTTGTGTCTGTGTAATACTATGTATTGTGATGGGACTGCTCTTATAAAATAAACAATTAAAACATTTTAGTTCTTATTTTATTTTCCAATAAAAGGTATTTAAAAAATATATTTTTTATTTGACATCTGTGACAAATTGTGAAAATGATTAAACTTACAATAAAAACTAAAAAATGGTAGGTAAAGTTTCATATAAAATTTTTTACACAAAAATCAATGTCAAGCTTTCTACATAACTTGATATATATTTAAAAATAATCTCAAATTATGAAGAAAAGTCAGTTTACCAACTAATAATGTTTATAGATGGTTTTCAACGTATTAAAAATAGAACAAATATTACACTAACTAAAATATTCATTTATTAATAGTTGTAGTGCTTGAAAACAGTATGATGTTGATAATAATAACTACACTTAATACAAACTCAAATAATAAAAAAAACAGCGATATTGACTTTTGTACAAAGTTTTGATTCGAACTTGCAATTGATAAAATTATTGGAAAAAGTGAACACCCATTTCAAATTACCACAAGCCGGCACTGTAATCAAGATAGTTTCTCAGTAGATAAAATCTTCCCCGTACCCAAAAATATAATAACTGAAAACCATTGTGCTAGAAGAAGGCAGTTCATTAAATTTTAGTTATTTGGTGTAATCTATGAAAAAAATTAAATAAATGGCAAAAATTATATATTTTCTTTTTTTTTTAAGAGTACCTTCTTTTTTTTAACTTTGCAAAGATTTATTACCAAGAAAACTCGTAAGAAATATATCACCCTATGATTAGAATGTTTTAATTTTGTTAAAACAAGATGCAATTTTTATGAAATGTTTTTTCTTATTACCCAAAAGTTAACAAGAATTGAGCTACATCCTTATATATTACCAAGAAAAGTTGTAAAAAATATGTCACCCTTTGATTAGAATGTTTTAATTTTGTTATAACAAGCTGCAATTTTTATAGTACGTTTTTTTTTATTTACCAAAAGTTAACATAAATTGAGCTGCACCCTTCTTGCAGGAAGGCCCTCAATTAAGGAAGTAGTGTTAATAAGAAATAGTACTAAAAAATATATATTTAATTAAAAACCTAAGATGAAACTAATTGTTTTGTACCAATTTCTTCTATAAAATAATTTTTTAATTGAAACTAACGCTAACACTTCTTCTCAAACAGCATCATGAGCGCAACAAGTGGTTAAATAGCACTAAACACTTACCTATTGACTTAATCCTAGTCCTAAACCTCGAGTAGTACCGAAATTAAAGAGGAGGCTCGAAGGATCATAAACGCACCTCAAGAAATTGCACTCACAGGCCGTACCGCTGTTGCATTCGCACTGACTACTTGCTAAATTTCTTCTTTGGCGAACGACACTTGTCTGCTATTTCTGCTTTCACTACTTGCTCGTTGTATATTAGAAAACTGAATACAATAGCCACAGGTATAGCCAGTTGCGTTGCTTCTTCGATGAAACGGAATTGTGTCAAACCGAAAACTTACTCAAAACTTGGTCAGTAGAATTCGGTTGTTATAAAATAAAATAAAAGAAAGTTCTTAATAATTTTTCAGTAGTAGCCCTGCTAGGCAACCAGCACGGATTGAATTTTTTTTGATCAAATTAAATGGTTATACTAAGAATAGAGGAGGAAATATCTTGCAGTCACATTAAGTACCAGGCTGGTAACATTTCGAGGGTGGGGGGTTTGGACAATAGGCCGTTTTTTTAATTAAATAATTATAATAACAATATAGTGTTACGATAAGTGTTAGATTAGGTTTACGGGTTGATTTGCATTTTGAGTATTTGTTTTATTTTAATTAAATTAAGAAACGTTATTGTAATTAGACTATTCAAGGATGCTCGTAATTCTTGGCCTCATTGGGGTTTTTTTGAACTATTACACTGAGACTGAGAAAATGGTGTTTGAAGTTTTCAGATTTTTTGTTTACAGTTTTTTAATTCTATCTATTAAATTTTTATTTAATTGGATTTCATGATTCTTTAAACCCTCATTTATGAACTTCTCTTTAGTTATTAAGCAAAAGTTTATTGTCAAATTGTAAGAAATTGTCAGAAAATAGAGTTATGTTGTTATTGCACTAACTTTATTCGTGCTATTGTGGAATATTTGCCAAATAAGGCAGCTTGACTGTGGGGTTTCTTAAAACCATTTAACAAAGCTGGCCAATCGGACACTTGAAATCTGACAAATTGCTTTGGAAAGACATTATACAGAATGTCTCTAAACGTCCATCAGATTTACTAGGGAATGAACATTTTAAGAAACCGACAGTAAGTGCAATAAAAATGTTATCACTAGAGTATTATTTTTTCAGCCAATGCACAAAAATTTATTTTAAATTAATTGTTTTGCATAATGATCGAGAATAAAATTTAGGTATTATTTTTTAAGTCCTCGAAATAAACAAAAAAATTAGTGATGCCGCGAGACGAGAGATTCTCGTCT
This sequence comes from Psylliodes chrysocephalus, assembly GCA_927349885.1. Taxonomy (NCBI): domain Eukaryota; kingdom Metazoa; phylum Arthropoda; class Insecta; order Coleoptera; family Chrysomelidae; genus Psylliodes; species Psylliodes chrysocephalus. The sequence goes on from OV651822.1 coordinate 38,925,556, forward strand.
CTCGTCTCGTCTCTAACGAGACGAGAGAGACATTTTCTCTCGAAAACAGATTTGAGATGAGAGAGTGTCATCTCTCGACGAGAATTTCTCGTTTCTCTCGAGCTCTTTCAAACAATTTTCTCTTTGCTTATTTGCAATTTTCAATTGCTTATCGTAACTTAAAATTATTATATTATATTAGATTTTGAGATAGTCAAAAAGTTAACTATAACACACCTATTCTATATATTTTTATTAAATGGTAACAAATGATACATGTGTTATTAGGATTTTATAAATAGTGATTTATAAGAAAAAATATTTCTCATTTCATTTATTTAAAATTTATACATTTCTTACATTTAATCCATTCTGCTTTTCTGAGGTTACTTTTAAAGATAAATTGAAAATTTTTAAGCGTTTTTTCAAAAAAGGTAATACAAACGAATGTATTATATACAATGAGGAAAATTGTATTCTCCTCCATTTTAACTTCTAAATGAAAAAAGATAATGACAAAACGAAAACGAGGTAAAACTCAAGAGATATTATATTTTTGTTATAACGAGATGCACTTTACTTAAGACACGTAAAATAGAGGGAGTTACTAGCTTTAAATTTTCTAATGGAAAGTAGGGTCATGTGATACCTCATTTGAAAAATATTTTCTATATTTTTACGTTCATGTAAACAGATTAAAGTTTTTATGTTACATTACATTAAATAAATTCATAAAGTAGGTTAAATTCTTTTTTTTTATTTACGCTTCAACTTCAAAGGATCATTACCGGAGGTAGAATATATTATAAATGCTGTGTTTACAATAGTATACAATGAATAATTAACATTTTGGCTAGTACAGAGTAAATGTCAGTATCTTTTATAAATTTAAGTAATTTTTTACTGTTAGAGGGATTTAACACTGCACAAATGGCATTTTTTGTAGCTGGTACTTTGTTCTAATACAGACATGTTCTAAGCATTTACTCATAAGTTACATTCTTGATAACTCTCGTATTAACAATTAGTGTTTATTACTAAGGAAACGCTTCTTGCATTTACTAAAATAAATAAATTATGAATATCAAACATGATTTAAAAGCCACTTGACGTATTAAATTTTTCATAACTTCTTGGCAAAAAAAATCTTATTAAAAAATTCTTTTCTAACATTATCTAACATTTCTAGGATTACTGCGGCACACGAGGATTCTCAAGAATGTAATTTTTGTAAAAAAAAAAAAAAAAAAAATTGTTTGCTTGGACGTAAATATAATCAAAATATCTTTCAAAAGAGGTAATACATGACTTTACTTTCCATTAGAAAATTTAAAGATAGTAACGCCCTTTATTTTACGTCTCAAGTAAAGTGCATCTCATTATAACAAAAATATCATAATGTTTCTCTAATTTCACATCGTTTTTGTTTTATGTCTCTATCTTCTTGTATTTTGAAAACATACTACAAAATGCTATAATTTGACATCGCAAGATTGCTTTAAAAAAATTCTAACTTCCAATTTAACCTCTTTCCCCCCTCCCAAACTGACTTACAAGACAAAATATTTTCGTTTTTAGTTAACGCCTAAACTGGGCCACGTATTACTTCAAATTTCAATTGTAAAAAGACTGTAACAGACGGAAAGACAGAGAGATATAAGTGTTTCTTATTGCCAAATTTAAGTACTAATGCGCAAATTACTTTATTTTTGTCTTACAAATTTTATCGTTTTTTCATGTTTCGTCTTTTTCAAATTTAAATTTGATATTGTTTTATCACGAGAGAAACGAGACGAGACAAGACAAGAGAAAGGCTCTCTCGAGCGAGAGAAGCGCCTTCTCGTCGAGACGAGGGAACAGTTTTCTCTCGTCCTACGAGATGAGACGAGAGAGGCCACTCTCTCGTCTCGTCTTGTCTCGCGGCATCACTAAAAAAAATAGACGTTGCATTTTTCGTTTATTTTTATTTAAAAATTATCAAATACAAAATAAGTAAGAAAATATTTTTTATTTAATTTTTTACGTGATACTGAAGACGAAGACTTCTTCTGAGGTGGCACCAGACTTCTTTTGAGGTGGCACCAAAGACTTCTGAGGTGGCACTAAAGACTTTTTGTTTTTGTGGTAAAACCAACAAATTTTGCAATCAACAAAACGTGTACGCGCATAATAACTGTAACAGGTTTCTGCAAAATTTTGACTTAGGTTTGTCTTGTAGTAAAGAATATCTTACAAGATTATTTAAGAATAGAAGAATGTAAAACATATTTTAACTTATGGTAGTTTTCATTTAAAGAGGTGGCTAGTTTAGTTACTTATAACACTTTAAAACTAAATATGTTGGTATTGTATTTCTGCATTTCAAAAGTTCAAAAAGGAACAACAATATTTTTAGTTATGTTGATGTTGTATCAGGAAAAGTATTTTCAGGAAAAATTCAATAGTAACACTTCTGTTATTTATAGGACGTTCTTTCGATTTAGAGATATGTTGGTATTTTATTATCAAAGTTAGCATCTAACACTATAATACCGCACAAATCTCAAAATCGATCAATTTTGAGTTAGGGTGGTCTTGTACTCATAGTGCGACATATCAATATGCACTTCTAGTTTGCTCAATGACTTGTAACTAAAACATAATTCATTTTAATATCCCAGCTAGCACATAACTTTGTTAAGCCTTTTGGCGATGTTTTTTAGGGAACATAATGACATTACTATACAACTTAAATGCAACGTTCATAAGAGGTTATTATGGGACATCCAAACCTCGCAAAACTTCTAATGGTTACTTACCTTTTTAACCTGTTATGTTAACACAACGTTACATTCTAATTTGTTAATGAATCCACGAGAAGTATTGTAAGCGTCACATTGTGTATCGGAACGTAGCCATTTGTGTATGTTCATATCATAATAACAAAACCAAAAAAAATTGTCACTTTTCTTGTTGTGTTTTTTTTTAGCAATTTAGAGAATTTATAAATTTTTATGCGTTAGAATAAAATTGAAAAAGGTTTTCTAAATCATTGTATGTTATTTCAGATTGCAATGCCTGATGCAGAAAGTAATATTTCGTTTATTATCGAAAACAAAATGATTTAGTTTCTACAACAATAAAAAAAAATAATGGCGGATAAATAATTGTTAACGAGAAGATATATTTTATAGTAAATGATTAAAAAACCGGTCAAGTGTGAGTCGGACTCACGCATGAAGGGTTCCGTATTATCGTGTAAGATTTAATACTATGTAGGTACTTTTTAAATAATTTATTAAGATCGAGGAAAAAAGTAAAAAAACACGTTTCTAGTAGGGGCAGCCCCCTTTAATTTTTATTTTTATTACTGGTTGTTACAGTGGCAACAGGAATACACATTCTCTAAAAATTTTAACTGTCAACTGTCTACTTATTACGGATCAGGAAATAAAGCTCGCTGTCAGACAGACGGACAGACGGTCCAGGTTTAGTAATAGCACAGTTTAAAGAATATATCTTTAAACTGTGGTTATAGGATCTCACTGCGGTTACCCTTCGGGTATGGAACCCTAAAAAGAGGTCTACAAAACTAATTTCTGGGTAATAATATTCTTAATCAAAATAAAAATACATATAATAGCTATTTGTGTATTAAGGGCGAAAAGTGATTCTTTGCCTTTTGAGACAAAAAATTGGCAGCGCGACGCGTAGAAGAACGCGGCAATCGGTCGAAAGCGGTTGCTAACTTTTCTCTCAAAATGCACACAAGATTTTTTCTACGATCACACTTTTTAAAAAATAGATATAGAAACTGAAAATTTGTCGTAAGTAGTGTATTGCCTATATCTACGTTAATTATGAAAAAAGCAGTTGGTATTTAAAATCCATGTTAACTTGGATAACATAACAAAATAACATGTAGCTATATACAAATGACTTAAAAATCATTTACTAAAATGAAATATTATTATACTATTAATTTAAATTAGGCTAGGAACAAAGCTGTCAACTTTGTCGCTCGGCGAGCGACAAAGCTGTCACTTAATGTCAGTTCGCCGAAAACGTCAACTTTGCGGTTGGATTTCGAAGCGCAATAGCCTACTTTGATAGTGATCGTCGAAAAAAATATTATATTGTAGGTGTCCTTTGTACTGGATGATAATTCTAGGCAAAAACTCAGTAATTTTAGAAGCAAAAGTAAATACTACCGAATTGATCAAAGAAGAATATATATCACTTGAAATTTTAGAATAAATAAATCTATAGTGGGTACCTGGTACGTTTATATTAAGAAAAATATTTCAGATTTAAGCAGTTCATTCTCTTCAACAGGCTTAATGTATCTGGAAATCAAAGTAGTTCAAGCAGAAACCATGAAATTAATTACTAATAATGTTCCTGTCAAAATAGTGATACATTATGACGTAATTTTTTGGTGTGCGTTACGTCATTTGATGACGTAAAAATAACGTTATGATAACGTGAGAATGTTACAGCAAAATGACGTCATTCCATTTCGTCATTTTGACGAATCGATATCACGTTAAAGTAACGTTAAAGTAACGGGTGTCCTAGGCTAGGCAAAATGACGTCATTATCACGAAACTACCTAACGTCAAAGTGACGTCTATATTGGGTGTCCCAAGGTTGGATGGAATTATTAAGCAGATGAAAGTTATTTATTTAATCCAAAAAACACATGAAAAATATATTATAAAAAATAAATTACACTGGTAAATAAAAAAGTCATGAGCAAGAAATCATAAGGAATAAAATGACAAACGAATATTAGAGGAACTGACACAACACCGGAGATTTAGGTAGTAGGCCCAAAAACTACCTTCTCAGAGATATACATATAGTCTGAATTTATAATAAAAGTTAATAAAAAAAAAGATCATATATCTTGTGAGATGATAAAAGGTATCTAAATCAAGTGACCCCTTACAAATGCTTCATTTTTAAACAAACTAATAAAAAATACCCTGAAAGAACTCCTAATCAAAACATAAAAGTATAACATTACTCACCAATCTTATATTATATTTCTTTATATACTTGTTTATAAAGGCGGCCTAAAAACTTGTTTTTTTACTTTGCGTTTGCCATTTTCTGCTCACCTCAGAACCGCCAGACCATCATCATCCGGTTTTTGAAACTCAACAATGCAATACATCTGTAAAATGCCAAATTTGGTTTAATATACTTTATTTCTTTTGTCACATTCTATTTTTTACCTATTTCTAAAACATCTTATCAAATAAAGTAGAATTTAAACATGCACCACGTTCACGAGGTCACGGCTGTCACGAGAATCATGACGATAAAGGAAACAGGAAAGAACAGTGACAATTGACAATATGACATTTTTAGTTTAGTACTATTATAGATTGGTAAAAATAATTGTATCAAATTTCATAAAAATGTACTAGGATCGGTTTCCTCTCTAGTTGCCTTAGGAATATTATCAATTGTTTAGGATTTATTAGGTCTTTACGGTTTAAATTATATTAATTACACTGGACGATAGCGTACAATGTACTGAATTTGGATCCAGTACAATTGTACAAGATTAGCAAAACTCATTACCATTTGAAATTTGAGGACATCGGAATTGGGTTAGCCATACTTAAAAAGAGACAGGCAACAAAATCTTAAATGAATAATGGTAGAAAAGGGAACGTTACTAATTATCCATATCAAAACATAAAGCACCGAAAATGTACCAAAAACATTTACAAACTGCAGCTCGAACAAACTTAATATATTCGTGTTTTAAGTTGAATCAATTTCCAATTAGGCTCTTTATAATTCAACACTTAAGTATTAAAATATTCGAAAAAATAACGTAATTATGACGAATTCTGAGTGACGCCTATGTCATCAATGGGACGTCAAATACACGTTACTGATTAGGATATTGTATTTTGGATAAATTAATACTAAAAAATTACGTCTTTGTTGACGTCTAATTAACGTTGCAAAAACGACGTTAAGGTAACATCATTAATTGGGATAGTGACATTTCCGACGACTAATCCCAAAAAATCACGTCATAATGACGACACCTTGCTGCTTGGGTATAAATTTAAGATTTTGGTTTCAAATTAAAAATAAGTGATTTTTCACAAAATTAATCCAGTAAAATAGCATATTTTTTGATATTTAACTAAATATTTATATTTTGAAAAATCCTATGAAACACTCTATCATGTAACAGTGGCCAATACCAACTTTCTTATTTTAAATGCAATACCCTGTATATTTTTAAATTTTTGGATTCTTCAGAAAATTCTAGACATATTTTATGTACTATGTCCTACACATAACTGTTTCGGAAATATTATAACCTAGTTGACTTAAGAAGACTTATTTGTCATAACCCTTGCGATTAAATCGGTCATTCCTGAGATATTAAGTAACGTTAGAAGACATTCTTATTTCAGATTAGGATGTTGCCAAGAGGTTCGCGGCGAGCATTTTGAACATCTCCTACATTGAGATGTGTTTGTTTTGTTACATTATTAAGAAAAAGAAACACTATTACTAATTAGTTTTTGAGTGTGTTGTAACGAATAGTGTGTTGTAACGAATTTCAGTAATCAAATAATAGTCCAGTAACTGAAGACCTGAAAATATGCAAAGCTGTCATTAAGTCGGTCCAGATTTCCTTTGTGGCTCAATTTTTAGGTCTTGACGGTCGCTTTCAAGGGCAAAAACTTTTACCAACTCTGCTGCGTCGGAAAGGGCCCAAAATGGACCTTAAAACTGGTTTCCCGCCAATATCTTCCACAATATGCAAATTAGAGAATTTTTGTTAAGACAAAAAAGAAAGATCTTATCATTATCTACAAAAATGGTCCCTATCATTTTTGTCGGGAAGTCGACAGGTTTCGAGATAACCGTATTCAAAAGCCCCTGCTTTATCTCTATAGCAATGCTGATTAGCTTGTAAACGGGTGGACAAATTGTTTCAGAACTCGGTCAAAAATTGATATTTTTCGATGATTCAAAGTTCATTACAATGGGAAAACCCATAGGTGTCGATTCATGTGCCTTGAAGCCCGTTATTTTCTGTCAAGAACATTGAAAAAGTTGCGTTTTTCCACTATTTTGGACCACTTTATAGTAATTCATTCATATTTTTTTCTTTTAATAGTTTTTTATCCCATTTTTGTTTTAAATGGGATCTTGAGATGTCTCGAATGATCTCAAAAATTTTTTTTCAGTATCTTCCTGGCGTTTTGAAATAAAACTGATTTGTTTATTTGCATTTTCGTTTTTCGGAGTTCTAGAAATCTCTGAAACAAGCAGTAATTAAAAACTCATATTTCATTATATTGTTATTCAATGCACACCATTTTAAAGCTTAGAGTGTCTACTTTTCGAATATATTTTTTAAAAATGGTGTGCATTGAATAACAATATAATGAAATATGAGTTTTTAATTACTGCTTGTTTCAGAGATATCTAGAACTCCGAAAACGTTTGACGTATTTAAAACAAAAATGGGATAAAAAACTATTAAAAGAAAAAAAATATGAATGAATTACTATAAAGTGGTCCAAAATAGTGGAAAAACGCAACTTTGACCCCTTTTTCAATGTTCTTGACAGAAAATAACGGGCTTCTAGGCACATGGATCGATACCTATGGGTTTTCCCATTGTAATGAACTTTGAATCATCGAAAAATATGAATTTTTGACCGAGTTCTGAAACAATTTGTCCACCCGTTTACAAGCTAATCAGCATTGCTATAGAGATAAAGCAGGGGCTGAACGAGGGGACTTTTGATTGCGGTTATCTCGAAACCTGTCGAATTCCCGACAAAAATGATAGGGACCATTTTTGTAGATAATGATAAGATCTTTATTTTTTATCTAAACAAAAATTCTCTAATTTGCATATTGTGGAAGATATTGGCGGGAAACCAGTTTTAGGGTCCATTTTGGACCCTTTCCGACACAGCAGAGTTGGTTAAAGTTTTCGACCTTGGAAGCGACCGCCGAGACCTAAGAGTTGAGCCACAACGGAAATCTGGACCGACTTAATAACAGGTTGGTCCCTTCAGTTACTGAACTATAATTTCATTTTATTAATGTTAATTTTTGCAATAAATCGGAAAACATTTAATATTTCCGAAACAGTTAGGTATAGGATATAGTAGATACAAAAAATGTGTCTGGAATTTTCTGAAGAATCCAAAAATTAAAAAAAATATAGTATGTTGCATTTAAAATAAGAAAGTTGGTTTTGGCCACTGTTACATGACACACTCTTTATAATTTTTTTTTGTTTTACATGCAGAACTAAAAATACGTGTCCGAGCGTTTTTTCGAATACGCCCCCATTTATTTATTACCGAATTTATTCCATTCGGCTGTTCCACAGTGAATACGTAAAAATGAGTTATTTTTGTGTAAAATTGATAAATTTAGAAATAAATTTTAAATTTTAATTAACTATATGAAACTAATTTAATTACGTTTATTGAAACTAAAATCGTATCTGTGGCCATGGAGGTGAGGCAACGGTGTCTGTCACGAGAGACCCAAGTTCAAATCTGGGCTGGGGATTAATTAAATTTTTTTTTCATGGTAATTTATTTTATAAATTAGTAAAAGTAATAAATTATTTAAAAGTTAGTAATTTTGTCTTAATAACCTAAAATATTTGTATATTTTCGTTAGTAGGTCGCAGAAAAAATATACTGTACAGCCAGAGTGCATTGTCCATATTTACTCTTGTTGCACAAACTACTACTTTCTATAGACACATGGATATTAACTTATCGACGCACAGATTACAAAACGAAAAAAATATACTATTGTAATAATCTATTGCGTTCAAATAAACGAATCAAAACAATATGAAATCCACCAATCACAGTTAATGTGTTGGTCACCAGACTACTATTATTATTAAAATTTTAAATAAGTGACAATTCTGTCAAACTAATTGTAAGTATATTTTTTTGTTACTGAGATTAAATATACATTAAAATCGATAAATAATAGCATTTCTATTTTTATTTCGTCTATAATTATTATAAAAAAAATCGTTAATTTTAATAAAACTATATGAAAGTAATTTAATTGCAATTAAACTAAAATCGTAAATGTGGCAGTGATCACGGGGACACGGCGTCTGTGTTCCACGCGAGTGGCTTGGGTTCAAATTAAATTAAATGTCTTTTTTTTTTCATTTTTATTTTATTTAATTAATCAGTAAAATTCATAAATTATTTTAAAATTAGTCTTAATTGTCTTAATAAACTAAAATATTTTTTAAAATTGTAGATCTTCGTCAATGGATCATAGAAATTAATTTAATAGCACTTCACGGTTTTTCCATTTTTAATGACCATTGAAACGATTCATTGGATAAAAACTCATGATCCTTCCATTCTATCACATAGGCACAAACGGGCCGGGTGCAAGTAAGTTAACATGGAGCCTAACAACTGCTAAATTAATTTTGAAATTTTGTAAATTTCAATATTGGATCATAGAAAAAATTTACTGTACAACTCTCGTTACACAAACTACTATTTTGTGCGGCTATAATACAAAACCATATTTTCTCTACATCTCAACTGTTGTTGATTAAAAAATTAGATATAATTCTAACAACACAAAGATAAAATATCGGTATTAGAAAACACAAATTATTCAAAAAAAAACTTTAATTTCTTAGTTCTACTTGTCTAGTATGCCTATGACTTAATTTTCAAATATTCAATTTGTCGTCCCCAGTTCCTTTGCTAGTGAGAAAATATATGAGAAAATAATGTTACCAAATATAAATTTCTGAAATTCATTAACTTCCTTGCAAACAAATTACAAATTTTTTATTTACCCTGTATAATAGAGTTTGGTAGTTTTGTTTTAGCTTTTTCCATTAGATTAAAAATTTACTCATAACGGCACAACCACTAATTTGTGTATGAATATAAATACATTTTTAATATAACTTTCTGAAATAAAATAAAAAACAAATTAATAATAATAATCATTGAATATTATTTTCAGACATACCTACTAAGATCATTTGATTTCAATATTCTAAATAACGAAAAATCTATAATTTACGAAATTAGTTAATGATAAATATATGCCAAACTAGGAGACCAATTAAAAATAGATTTACGCAGTCATTTTCTGAAAAATCGATACTTATGAGATTTTAGAAATAATTAGTGAACAATTTAACAATAAAATGTATTATGCACACTATAAAATTTTAAAATCGTGCTTCAAAATGCTTTTACGAGGGCTGTCTTTTAAGTTTTGCATATAGACCTAGAATAAAACAGCAGATAGTGTTTAAACATTTTATTGTTTTTCAAAGTATTCTCCACGAAGATTAATGCACTCTTGCATGTGCGCAGTTATTCCACTTCTGGGGTCTCACAGCTCAAATGGCTGTTGCCCACGCAGTGTGTTCTTGATTTTCGGAAAGGTAAAAAAATCGTCATGACTTAAGTCGGGACTGTAAGAAGGGTGGTCTAACAACTCGACGTTTTGTTGCTCTAAGAAGGCAACTGTTTTGCGAGCTGTGTGCGTACTTGCATTGTCTTGATGGAGGATGATTCATCATTTGGGGTTTGTTTCCCGAAGTTTAGCGTTGACTGCTGGCAAACAAATCGTTATATACCAATAGTAACAGTTCTTTGCTCTTGCAGAGGAATTGTTGCAACATGACCTGCTTTGGAAACAAATGTTGCGACCATCTTTTTAGACACACTTCAAAAACGGATCACTTTTGTCGGCTTATCTTCACCTAGGAAAACCCAAACAGACTTGCGATGCAGTACACGTTTTTAGAGTTTCCATCGTTGAAGCGCTCTAGAGTTTTTTGACATCAATTTACCCTTCTCTTGTTCTTCGGTCAACAGATGCGGTATCCAACGGGACACTAATTTTTTTACTCCCAATTCTTCATGCAAAATCTTTTGGCGATATGTCACATGCCGATCTTCCTCGATGAGCCTGCGCACAGCATCAATAATTTCCTGGGTGACTATCAATTTAGGTGCACCAGTTCTTGGCTCGTCACTAAGACTAACCCTTCCTCGTGTAAATTCTCCATACCAATGAGAAATTGTCGATTAATGTGGTGCATTACTACCGAAAACAGAAACCAACTCATCGAGGCATTCTGGTTGTGATTATTCTCTTCGAAAGTTGTAAAAAATTATAGCACGAAAATGTTCTCGTTTTAAATCCATTTTTTGAATAACTTGTCAACATTGAAAATTCGGTGTAACTACAACTAAAGGCGACAGTTTATTTTTATTAGAGCCGTTTGATTCGTAACGCCCTCTAATGCACGGTATGCAAAACTAAAAAGACAGCCCTCGTATGTGATACCTCACACGATGGCATCAAAATATTTTCTTACTTTCAATTTAACCTCCACGAAACTCACACGCCAAGGTAAAAAAAAATAGTAAAAATAATGTCATTACATTTTTTTAAATATGCCTGTATAGATGCTAATTTTGATTATTTTTCACTGTTAAAGTTATGATTTTATTATGATATTAGATACCCACAGAATTGATCACTAAATTCTAAATTAAAAGTTAGTTTATAAAGCATTATAATGCGTTGACTAAAAAAAATATATTCTTAATATGCGCTACTAGAGATACGAACATAAAATATAATCAAAACTGATTAGTTCCTTAACTACATGGCATTATTCACCTCTTTCACTAAGCAAAACAAGTTATTATCAATAAATCACAATCAGAATCAAACGTTAATACCTTCAAGAAATAGAAGTACCCACATACTGCTTTAAGTGTGTCAAAAATACATCTTCCAACTATAGTCAAATTATATGTGGATGCATCGCATAAGCGATCATGTAAAAGATGGGAAAACATTTTTTAGTGGTTAGGCAAAAATTTCGGGATAGAAGAAGACTAGTGATAGTGCGAGACGAGAGATTCTAGTCTCTCGTCTCGTCTCGTACGAGACGAGAGAGACATTTTCTCTCGAAAAAAGATTCGAGACGAGACAAGAGAGTGTCATCTCTCGACGAGAATTTCTGGTTTCTCTCGAGGTCTCTCGAGTTCTGTCGCGCAATTAACTTTTTAATTCTTTAAAATTTTCAATTACTGATCGTAACTTACAATTTAAAAATATAAAAATTTCCAGACAGTCAAAAAATTAACTATAAAACACCTATTCTATATACACAGTGAGTTTTAAGTATGGAACGCCTCAATTATCTCGGAAACGGCTTGCACGATTTTTATTTATGGTGACTCGTCAAATGCGCCCCGAAAAAAGCGCTCCGACAAAAGCGCCCCGACAAATGCGCTTCCCGACAAAAGCGCCCAAGACAAAAGTGCCACCCGCAATTTCTTTGTATAAAAAACTAATTAACGGACAGAATCGTAATAATTTCCATGCAGTCAAATTTTTCGGAGGTTACTTTTCTCTTTCAAAGAGACAAAAATTGCTATTTTGAACCTTAGCGATTTCCCATGTTAATTTCCATAAGGATTGCGCTAGAACTATCCTAGCCCCTTTACTCACTCTCGAATAATAAATCATTTCGTTGTAAATAATTTGGTTGTAAATTAATGTCACAATTTAAAAGGTTGCAAATTCGATTGCTTTCTCTGCTCATCGAGAATATATCTAAAAACATCTCCAAGGGTAGATGGTTTGCAGACTTCAGTAGTGAAGAGCCGCTTTTAGTTTTAATTTCTGAGAATAGTATGATGAGGGTTCTATGTTAAGAAATTGTGAAGGTTTCTTAACGCTGTAAAGTTTAGATGGTCTTTCGAGGTAATAGAGTTTTTAAAGTTTAATCCAGTGTGATTTATTAAATATTGTTTCTCGCAACATGAACCTCGAGAAGTGTATCCAGTTTAACATCAGAGAAACTATCGTAAACAAGAGATTATCATCATGTCCGATAGTCAAGCAGCCATAAAAGCGCTGAGCTCTTACGTAATCAGCTCAAAAATGGTCTGGAGATGCCTAGAACAATTAAATGAGCTAGGCGAGAAAAGTAGAATTACTCTCACTTTGTAGGACCAAAGCCGTTCTGCGGTATCAGCAGTAACATAATATTAGGAGAGATTAAAAAAGAATTGGGCAGTAGAAGAACCGATAATTGGAACAATCTCTTGGGGCTGAGACAGGCCAAGATACTTCTGGGTGAATATAACCAGAAAAGATCGGAAGCCTGTAACATTTTAAAATTCCATTTAAAAATGTTATTTTAATTGTGTGACATCCTGTATAAATTAGTATCAGATTGATTTATCATTTAATTATCGGCGCTAGCAATATGCATAGAGAGGGAAATTTCTCTAGGTGGGGATCTCGCTGGCTCCCAATTTTAGAATCTTTTCATTAAAATTCATTTCTCATCTGATAACTTAAACTAACAGTTGAGTGCTTAGACTGCAAAATATAGTGGTAAGTTTTTAATAATGTCATTTTAAAAATATCTCAGTAAAAAATTATATGTCTACTTATGTTTATTCATATTTATTTTGAAAGTCAATTTAAATTTATTAAATATGCTTCACTAGTTTGTGAGTTGAATTTACACATTGTTTATATTAATTAGTTTTTTGTTATCTGGATTTAATTAAAAAAAAAGTAAATGTTTAAAAGTTAAATTATATATCATACAATAGCCACGTGAAAAACGGAATTTATTTTTGTTTAGGAAGCGAATGTATGCAGTCTCTCTCTCTCTCACGTTGTAATTTTCTCCTTCCTACTGAAACTTCACTGCTAGATACTGCTAAATAATCAACTTTAACAGAAACTATGTTCAAATTCTTCAATTGGATATTTGGGAGCTAGAGAGGCTACCGAGGCTATCGTTGATGGTGACATTCCTAACTCCGAAGATCTACAGATATCTACATAGTGGTAATTAATTCACGAGGCTATTAAAGAACTATTGATTATGGTATGATACGAGTTTTAACTTTATAGTTGTTGGTACCAGTATGATAAAAATTATTATCTAGAAAGTTTCTGTATTTTTTATTTTTGTAAAATAATTCATGTCGTATAATTAAATAAACAAATTCATTTATATGTTAAATCTTATTTTTTTAAAGTTATAACAATTCTCTTTAACTCAAATAAATTTTATATAAGTTTTTATTAATTTCTTTTTGACAAAGCTAAAGTTTATAATTCTCACTAGCTTTCTAAAAATAAAGAAAGAGAAATATTGACGCCTTTCTCTCCCAGAAAACTATTATCCCAGAGGTGTCTATTGAAAAAGCCCAATTCACGACTGAGAAAACTATGGTCAATGTGCTCATTTCTTTTTAATTTGATTAAAGGTAAGTAATGTTTGGTGTTAAATTTCTATAAGCTAGTCAAAATTTCTTATAATCGTTTTGAAATTAACATTTTATTGCAAAGTAACGCCGATCTATTACAAGCCTGCATCTGTTTGAGCAAGATCAGGCTATGTATTATAACAGGGATCCTTTCGGGTCATTGCCGACTAAGAGGACACCTAAGTAAACTAAGAGTAGTAGATGATAGTGAGTGCAGATTCTGTAAGGAGGAGGACGAAACCTCCATTCACATCCTAACTGAATGTGTAGCACTCCAGAATCCAAGGGCACTATATCTATGAGGATATCAAATAGAAGAGGGAGATTTACCTAACTTGAAGCCACTTCAAATCCTACACTTCCTTGAGAAAATAGCATTGGAAGGGTCGTTATAGGCATTGAGACATTTTCTTAGTGCATTGGCGACAGAAGGGGACACAATAGATCTTTTAGGTCGCAGTGTATTAACACCCCATTCCCAACATAACATGAACCAGTCAATAAACAATGACTATGGATACAGGGTGATGTGGTAGTAAATTTTTTAATAAAATAATACCCATAGATCCAATTTTCGACATAAAACAAGCAGTCATTTTTTTGGAAATACTTCGACTATAAGTTACTTTTAATGAATTTTCTTTATATTTAAAGACCAGTCAATTTTTTTTAGTTTCGTATGAATAAATTCAACTTTTGTCACCACTGAAGGTGTCGCATACCAAATTTAATGTAAATATTTGAAGTGTTTCTTTGCACTATTTCGTGCAAGCTTCTTTTTGACATCTAGTTAAAGTATGTTGATTCGAATGTTAACATACATTTTTTACAGTTAAGTGATCATGTATGATTTGATTTATCATTATTATTTCTTGCACATCATCTATGATTTCTACCGTTTTGGACGCTGTCGATCAACCTTACCGGAATTCATCACTAAGGCTATTACGACCAAATTTAAATTATATGATACCATCGAAAAACAGTTGTTCTTAATGGTGACTTACCACTAAATGCAGTATTTAGAATGGAAACAGCCTGACAAAATCAGTAGTGACAGACCTAATACAAGAACATTCCCTTGTGAAATTCAAGGAAATGAAATAAGAAACTGCAGAGTTGCCAGGGAGCTTTTAAGTTATTCTGACAACACTGCAGCAAATAAATACTTGAATACTACTAGACAGCATCTGCGCCTAGTCACAGGCATTATGACTGGCCATAGCCAAGTACGAAAGCATCTCCATATCATGTGGCTGTCAGAATCCGCACTCTGCAAGGGGTGCGAACAAGAAGATGAGACCATCGAGCATATCCTCTAAGATTGCTCGACCATTTGTGGAACATTCCTGGTGATTAGTGAATGTATTATCTTTGGGAAGGGGTTTTATCAAAAGCACCTTCTATGTCTATGAAAACACCCAAGGCGGACTCCTTATTTTCCAGGGATCTTTCTAGCCGTCCAGTAACTAGATGATGGGCTGAATCAGTCGATCTGCCTGGGGCGTATGCATGTTGGTTTGGGTGTAATGGTGTTTTTGTAATCACTGCATCCCTTATGTACCTTTCGCATAGCCTTTCCAATGTATTCATGGAAAACGACGTCAGACTAATTGGTCGGTATGTTTTTGGGACAGTGTAATCCATCCTTCCAGGTTTGGGTATAAATACCACTACCTCTCTCCATTTTTGGAGGATATACCTTAGAGCCAACGAGGATCTGAATATACCCACCAGTTGCGGTGTGAGTTCTTGCAGACCCCACTGAAGTAGGGCTGGATAGATACCGTCACGAGCTAGGAGGTGTCTATCATCTTAGGAGGATGCACAATGGGTCCAGTAAGGCCTAAGTATCGTAGGGTAACCCACCTTCCACACGTTAAAGATAAAGATAGAATGGAAGCACTTTTTCAGTCGAAAATAAAATAAAATCGATATGTTCACAACCAAAAACCATGACGGTTAGATGACTGTTTCTTACCTTAAACATACTGTGTCGATTTTTAAAAATAATTGTAAAATATTTGCTTTTTTGTCTATGTTTTAAGAAGGGAGGGATTGCACTCGTGTTGATATTGTTGTCGTTATGAATTATTATAAGGTTTTGTCCTAAATAAAAATTTTGTAGCGATTGCAATAATCTTCTTGTTTTTATTAGTTAAAAAGGTGTACCATTAAACATAGAATCGAAAAATTTACTAAATCATACAGTCGGTTTGAAGAACGATAATTAAAATGTATTGCCCCGATAAACTTGGACAGTTCTTGAGAGGTCTATCTGAATCATATAAGCCTTAAAATTGGTCACACTCTAAATATTTGTCAAAGTTTACCAAGCCCATACATTTTAATGATTGTTTTTGTAACCATTTGTTATATACTAACAATAGGCAAGTAAATAATTAAAAATTAAATTTTCTTTGGATAACAAAAATTTTTATTTAACAATGTATTATTTAATTTAAACATAAACAAAAATATCCAAGGACATCATTTTATTTTTTTTACTTTAATTTTATCTATTTTTATTTTGTCTGTTTCCATATTTTTAAAAATGTGCATTGATTGCTGGTAATATAGAGATATTGCAATTTCTATAACGCCAGCCATTAATAGTGAAAACATAATTAGAGGCAAATGAATTCCATGCTGAAATACAACTTATTGCGAACCTAAAGTTTGGATATTACAGTCGCTGCCCTTATATCTAACCTCATAAAATCTTTAAATTATAGTTCTTCTTTGTTATTGTCTATAATAATACATAATATGGAAGAGACATTAGAGATGGCCATTTTAGAAGATATTAAATAAATAATATTAAAAAACTGATACCATTGTCGACGAGCGTACCCGAAAGCTGATAAAGTCGTCACTATTTACAGGCAATAAACATCCACAATTAAGGACAAACATTTTTCAAAATCAATGGGCTTGATCCCCTCATAAAGACAAGACAAGAGCTACATTTCAATATTTATTTTAAAATATACAAAATATTCCAGAAAAAATATTTGCAGATTTTTTATTAAAGCCCTACATATTTTTGCAATTATAGACTATAAAATCAGGTTTTTAATGTGGTCTAAATTTAATACTATGACCACTACACATAGTAATAATGTTTGATCATAAATGCAATAAAAAATTGGGCTTTATATGAAAAAATATAACTTTGATATGCCACACTCTTTTGGGCATTATGTTTATTTCAAAACAATTTTTAAAATGTAGCTGTTATTGGCTTAAAAGTAGCCATTGAAGAACATCAAAATTGTTATAGTTTATGCATCAAATTAAACACTAACTACATAACTCGAGATGCATCTGCGATAAATTTTATTATATTCCTTGTTTCTTGTCTGAATTTGTTCCTAGACTAGGTTTAAAAGTGGGGATGTAATACTAAAAAATCTTTATAGATACTTAAAATCAAGAAATTTTATTCTCAATTTTAACACGGTATTTTTCATTTTAAAAAACCCTCATACTTATTTTTAGCATGGGCGTTCTTAAAATATTCTTAAAAAAACAGAGTTGTAGATACTTTAAATCAGGAAGTTTTAGGCTCAATTTAAGCAGGATTCTATTTAATTTGAGAACCTTAATACTTATTTTAAGCATGGTTATTCTTAAAAAAATTTTAAGCCAAAAACGGTTATGCATATATAAAATCAAGAAATTTTATTTTCAATATAAGCATGGTATTTTTTAATTTAAAAGTCCCTTATACTTACCATAAGCCTGTGCATTCTTAAAAAAATTTCAAGTGAAAGACGGTTATTAATACTGTTAATAAGAAATTTCTTTCTAATTTTAATCTCATCTCGTTACTTCTTAATCGAAACAAATATCTTGCTTAATGTATGGCAATTTATTTAAAAAATTTAGACAAGAGGAGCATGAAACAATAAGTTCTATTCTCAATGTAAGTACATTATTATTTCTAAATTTAAGAACGTGTTATGCTTAACTATTGGATTTACACTACGTGCTTAAAATTTTAAAGATGCTATACTTGTTGCTTTGACGACAATGACACGCCTTCGTATGGTTAGAATAGAACCTGATGTAGAATTTGGTGAGGCGAGACGTCGCTTTTGGCAGGAAGAGCTCTATACGCTCCCACTGCTTCAAGCGAACATGGGCTCCATCTCATCGAGATATATCTTCCATAAGCCATATAAAGTTATAACAAAACAAATAGAAGAGTAGGAAGTGGCAGGTATGATTCAAATCTACACCTACGGTTTTAAAACAAAACAAGGCTCAGGATGTGGAATATACTCCAGATTCTTAAACCTAAACATAAAATGGGCTGTGAGCAATAGTGCTAGTGTAGTTCCGAGAGAGCTAAAGGGGGTTCTCATAGCAGCAACAGAAATCACCAGAAACAATATCACTGAAAAGAACATACTCATCAATATAGATAGCAGACAAGCACTAATCATCCTGAATAGACCACGAATTTACTCAGGGTGAGTACTAGAATGTCTAGAAGCTTTGGCCGAAGTATCCATCAACAATGTGGTCATCTTAAGATAGATCAAAGGTCACGCCACATCGAAAGGTAACCATCTTGCTGATTCATTAACCAAGAAAGCAGTCAACCAAATACTTTTTGGACCTGGCCCTTCTATTGCCCTGACAACATCGGTAGTGACACACCTAATTAAAGAACATTCCCTTGTGAAATTCAAGAAAAGCTAGGATGAGACAAAAACTACAGAGTTGCCAGGGAGCTCTTAAGTTATCCTGACAACACTACAGCAAACAAATACTTCACTATGACTAGACAGAATCTGCTCCTAGTCATAGGCATTCTGACTGGTCATTGCCCAAGTATGGAAGCATTTCCATATCATGGGGCGGTCAGAATTCACACTCTGAAAGGGTGCGAACAACAAGATGAGACCATCGCGCATATCCTTGCTCGACGCCCTCATTTATTAGATTTGTGTTCGGCGAGTATCGGCTAACACCGGTCGATATAACAGAAGCACTTCTTGGCGATATTGTCAACAACATTAAATATGTAGGCTGGCTCACGAGCTAGGAGGTGCCTATCACCTTGGAAAGATGCACAATGGGCTTAGCGAGGCCTAAGTGCCATGGGTGTAACCCACCCTCCACACGTTATAGATATTATTAATATAAACATCTTTCCGGTTTAATTTAAGAACGCATGCTAAAAAAATTCTTGATTTTAAAATTAACAACGTTTGTGCTTATTTATAGCCTTTAATTCCCAAAATTGAACATAATGAAGTTAATTTAAGAATGCCTGGATTCAAATAAATAATATGTTTGCTTCAATTAAGAGTTAGAGTCGTGCAAATTTAAAATACGTATTATCGATTACATTTTTAGACAAATTGCTCTGTGTGGACGGACGGACAAAGTAAACCTATAAATACTCTTCACAGACTACTGTTTGAGTATAATAATAATAATAATAATAATTTTTTTTTGGAAAATATTTAAATATGCTTCTTTCTGGACTTCTCTGTTGCAAACTGGTCAGTTAATATATCAATCAAAAAAATCAAAACTGCGTTTTTAATCAAATGTTCAAATTGTCCTCCATTGACTTCCATACAATAATAATTTCTTTCGAACTAATGAATAAAAAAATCAGAACATTTTCTTATCTTGCCTTCATTTTTTGTTCTTAGAAGGTGTTTATTACGTTTCTTCAATCATTTCATGTACTTATGATAAAACAATTAATTTTTTTTAAGAATGTTATTTTTTTTATACACCGTTGTAAAGAGGCTTCTAAGACCTTAAACACGAAGTATCACTCAACCCCTCTTCCCTATCAATTTTGAGGGGATGAAGCGCCCCCTCATAGGGGGTTGTTCGTTTATACGTCAAAATAAGTCCCCCAAATAAAATCATCCGATGTGTTTTAGGAAATTTTTCCAATTATTATGGGATAAGAAATAATATCGTCTGAGATGGAACACCCTGTATACGTTGCAACCACATTCTTTTCTTTGGCATGCAGATGAACTTTCTTTTTCTAGCTCGATAAAAATAATCTTCCTATATTGCGTCATCTATTAAATATATTGCTTCTACTTTTATATCCTCAAAATTACCAATAAACGTTTCTAAATGACACTAATGACGAAATTAGTTATGGATTTTGTAAGGGCAAGCTTGTCGCCTATTGATCCATTCCAAGAATTTAAATATATAGTAGTCAATAGATTTGAATTGTTGCATACTATTGATAATAACAGATTTAGAGATGTTCTTTCAAAGTCCGGGCTACTCTTCAGGCCCGGGCAATAAGCGGATGTTTACTCCACTTAATGTACAAAACGACTTGAACTAAGGAAGTTTCTCATCAGGCATAATCATTTATAATTTCCTTTTAGGTAAAACCGACGATAAAACCCATTTTAATTATCTTATAGACAAAATTCAAAATCCATTATAATTCATAATAGATTTGTAAAAGAATTGCACTTACGTACTCAATAGGTATTAAGAAGGATGACGATTAAATTTGAAAAATTTCTTAGAAAGACTACGTTTCTAATGTATTTTTAATTACTTATTTAAAAGGTTAATTGATTATTGAACCAACACTATCTTCAATAAAGAATATTATAGTATTAATATATACTCTTGAAATGCACAAAACCGGATATAGACAATAATTGTACTGTAAGCAACATGACTGCAGCTGTTACTGAGCATAGGATGACTGTTGCTTCTATACCTATTCTGTTAAAACCCAAAGCTGAAGAGAAATGAAACAAAACAGTTATTTTAATACAAATTATTAATAGAAGACTTTAAAAACTACAATTGGGATCATTGCTATTGCTATTAATAAATGTATTACAAAAATGTATATCAAAAAACACCCAAGAAGTGAATGTATCAAATCTGCATAAAAATGGGCTATTTAAACAATATCGAAAACATCTAACCGATACGGAATTACTTAATAGATTCATAGGATATCGGAAGTATAAAAATAAATTAATCAAAATTGCTATAAATAATTTCTATGAAAAACAAATGAACACAAATAAAAATAGTAGTAAACATTTATGGAGAATAATAAACAATGTAACTATGGACAAAAATTTAAACAAAATTGAATTTATCATTAATGAAAATAATAATGTATTAAAAAACTACTTGAACTAGTGAATAGTTTTAGCAATTTCTTTTACCAATATTGGTATAATCGTTAGCTTCCACGATAAAACATCCTAAAAGTCCAAACTTGCGAAAATTAATAATATAATATAATATAATAATAATAAAAAATTATCTTTTTCTTGAACCAACAGCCATTACGGAAAATGATACTTAAATTAAAAATAAATAAATCACCAGAAATCGATGGAGTACGTTCTGAACTTATAAAATATACTATTCAATGTTCCCTCTAATTGTATATTATTTTTTAATTAACTTAATATTTCATAACAGATATTGTTCAATTGAACTCAAGAAATATGTCGTTACACCAATTTAAAAAAAGGGAAATCTGGAATATCTTAAATCGTTCTCCGATTATTAGCTACTGTTAACAGAAAATAAACCAGGTCAGCGATCAATTCAAAAAATCTGATGTGTCTAGTTAATACAGGCCATTTCCGGTTATTTTGTACAACCTATTGTATCACCCCCGTACAAAAGTAAACCAGAAAACAGCCCTCAATACCCGCTCAGGAGTACAGAGGCTGGCATGCCTTTGTATTATATGAGCACTGAGAAGTACACCGACAGCCTCTATGGAAATCATTCTAAACCTCCCACCCCTTGACCTAGTCATAAAGGGGGAAACCAGAATGAGTGCATAAAGACTGGAAATCTCCAACAACTGGAACCCACTGGGACATATAAAACATACCAGAATAACACATAATGTAAATGATTTTATATTAAATATGGGATCAGATCACATGACACCCCTCCTTACCTTCAACAGACTCTTCCAAGTCAACTGTAACTGGAACGAGGTAAATGAGGAGATAGATAAATACTTACTTAGCGGTCTTGTATGGTATACGGATGGATCTAAAACTAACAAGGGAACAGGCTCTGGCTTACATGGAGTTAAACACAAAGGCGACATCATCGTCTTACTAAGAAAACATGCCACTGTATTTCAGGCTGTAATACATGCAATCGAATTGTGTGTACGAGAGAATTTAAGAAGAAAGTACAAAAAACAAACCATCTTAATTGTCTCAGATAGCCAAGCAGTCTTAAAAGCTCTTGATTCAAACAGAATCAAGTCGAAGCGTATCTGGAACTGAATTGGAATACTAAATAATCTGGCAATCCACAACAAGGTAAAACTAGCGTATGTACCAGGGCACAAAGGTATCCAAGGAAATGAAAAGGCTGATGAACTCGACAAAGAGGGATCAGATCTACCATTCACAGGACCCCAACCTGTATTTGGGATGAGCAAAACCTCTGCTCGACAGGCAGTGAACAGGTGGATAATCACAAAACACCAAATTCACTGGCAACAGGTAAGAGGGCACAGAATCAGTAAGCTCATGCTAAGGAGACCAAACCCACGCATGGCTACAAGTCGCAAGGCCTCAGATATCCACCATTGTGGGATTACTAACAGGGCACTGCTTGCTGAAACATCTTCATGTGATGGGATTACACAATGATCCCACTACGCGTAGACTCTGCATGGAAGAGGAAGAAACCTCATACCATGTGATCTTCGAATTCGAAGCTCTTACTACGCGAAGTTTCATCCTTTTCGGCCTAGAACCGGAAAGAACGCCCCAGGAATACTTGGCAAGAAAGCTATTAAAACTAACCAAAGACACAGGACTATTCCAAAGATAGTACCTGAATACGGGAAAAGCAGGGGAATACAATAGACCCAAGAGGCCGCAGTGTTCTGGGCCAAACCTAACCCCACCTGCTTACAACCGATAAAGATAAAGATTACCCCTGTATATGTTTAGAGGGTGAACTGAGTACATATTTTTTCCACACACATCTTATTTTAAACATTTTTTATATATATTCGATGGGTGTTTGACAAAACATCGTAAGCGATAATTTTTGTTCATTACGTTTTTTTTTGGTCAAACTTCACCAGTGTGACATACTATACCCCCGTTTTTGACTTTCATTATTGGTTATTTTTAATATTTTTACTAACGTAAGCGCCTGCCGTTTTAAATTTGTTACCGATTTATAACGTAAGCGCCTATATGTTCCCGATAAATAATCGTAACCACCGCATAGTCATGGTGTTTGCCATACGACACGGTCGCTTACGATAATATTTTTCCTCCCACCTCGTTCTATCAAGGCGTTATTCCCGCTTTAAAAAAGCCTTAGACAGCTCTGCGAAAAATTAGTATATTAAAATACAAGTTGCAGAAGGCCACATATTCCCGCAAGAATTCCAAATTTGGAACCGAGCAACGAAGAAGCGAGTGGACAAACGAATGAGTGCGAGAATAGCCTTCTGCAACGTGTGTTTTATACTATTTTCTCGATTTTGGCCTTAATTTACCTTTCTTTTTTTTATTTTTTTGTGGTCGCTTATACATATTTTTTATTAAGTATTATTTGATAAATAATATTTTTTTGTAAAATTTTAGAGCCCTTTTAAGAGTATGGGCCTATTTATAAAAAATTGATATACAGGGGGTTTGTATATCAATACGTTTATAGGCCGGATGTTTTCACGAATATATGGGGTAGTACATCAAACGTATTCATACGTATGGTAATAGCTAAAAAAAGACGTAATTTATAGCAAAGTGTGTTGCCTGGGTAGTTGCTGTAGTCTCAGAATTAGGCAATTATAAATTATTTAGTTTTAGGAAATAAACAAGATTGTGTAACATTTTATTGGAATTATAATGCTTTAAACATTTAAATTAAAATTATGTATAAAAATTCTATTGATAGAAGCTACATAATTTGCGGCACCATGTGTTACATTTTCTTCGACCAGTTATATCCAATCCAGTTAACAAAGCAAATATTTTTCACTCATTCATTCCATCATTTTTTGAATAAATCTGAAATGTCACAAAATATAAAATAATAAAATAGTATATTACATACCGAGCGGGCACGTACTCTATGACAGTTAACATATAAGAAATGGAGAACGTATTTTAACTCTTTTACATAATTTGTACAAAAATATATTGTTTTCTGCCCCTAAACAGTCTACATGGTACCAATATAAACATTTCTTGTGGTGTATCCACTGGTTACCCCTGACGTCGTTCCATTGCAATAGAAACAGGTGGCAATCATTTAGTTGTGAGTTCCAAATTGTGGACACCACACCATTCCATATTAGGTAAATCGCCATTTTTTTTTTTAACAGATTCAAACATTACCACCAACACTAGTTTAATTTTCTAAATAGGAACAAAGCGCTTCTGTTATGCTTAAACATGTGCTCTGCATAAAAAGTTGGTAGTTGATACTTCTCTTGTGCATTAATATTATTAATACACCCTGTAAAATATTCGATTTTACGAAAAAATTAGAAAAACTTGTGAGTCGACATACGTTGCATTTAGCGGAAAAAATAACTTGCGATTTGCGCGATTTGCGCGGCGTTATCAAAGCTTGTTAAAATAAATTAATGGTATTCCATTTTAGGAACACTATATTTGGCTATAAAATCCTCTACATTAAATTTTATTTTCCATAAAAATAAAAGTTAATTTTTGAATTTAAAAATATGTATGCGACAATAATTTCAAAAGTATCTACTTTTGCTAAATAATTGCCTGATAACTCGTATTCGTAAATCGCCGACGTATTAGTCTAACACGTCGTGATTTTACGAGACTGTTATTCTCGATACCGAACTGATACGAGCATCTAACGTGTCGGCGGTTTCCGAATATGCGTCCCGGTAAGCTTCATACGCAAGGCTAGAATGAGTTCCCTGATATACGATTTTACTAACAATCTCCTATTTTATATATGCATTTGTATTAATTTTTATCATAATTTTATCAAAATGTTTAACATATGAAACCGTTGCTAAGCAATATAAAAATTTGCTAGCTGGTAAAGTAACTTTCCCGGCCAGCTGAGAAAGTAATCACTTTTTGACTGTTTAGAAATGTAGATAATAAGACTTCTTATTTACACCTTGTATACAGGAACAACTGAGTTTTGTGCAACGTACCATTATTTTAATCATTACATTGTTATTCATTTATAGTTTTTATAGATAAACTACCACAATATAAATAAAAACCCCTACATAAACAAATGTAAAAAAGTTCATGCTATTTAACGAAAGTGGTGTCACTTATTTCATGCTGTATCATCACCTCCTTGTCCCACCTCCCTAGGTAATATACTCTAAACTATCTCTAAACTACTGGTTAATTATCTATATTTATTTGCTTTTATAACTTATAACTCATTAAACGTTATAATATATATTTTGCGATAAATGTCTCTGTATTAACCAACATCCGGATAATTTAATTACATTAATCTTCCAATCGGATAATGTGAAACGTGCGAATCGTCTGATACTTGAAATTTTGGATGAAACCTGTTACACCTCTTCATTTCGTTGGAATCATTTTAAAGGTATAAGTAGATATATAAATAAATAGGAGAAAGTAAAGAGTAAAACAAAATGGTGGGCACATGTAGCAGAAAAATCAAAGAATGCATTAATGCGAAATACTTTCTTTAATACAGACCCAGCTAATTGCGCCAACTCCAGTCCGTACTGGAAATTATATTTTGTTGTGTATAGTTATAATAATATAGCGATAATTTTGTCATTTTGAAAGAAATGATGTAAGAAATATTAATATTAGCTGGGCAAAATATTTTATTGGAAATGATTAGCTATAAAGTACAGCACTATTGTGAATATCATATTTGGTAATTAAGTCTGTAATAATGATGTTAATTGGTATTCAAAATTGCTCCTTCCTTTTTTCCTTTATCTTTGTCGGTTATAAGCAGGTAGGGTTAGCTTTGGCCCAGAACACTGCGACTTCTTGGGTCTATTGTATTCCCTTGCTTTTCCCGTATTCAGTTACTATCTTTGGAATAGTCCTGTGTCTTTGGTTAGTTTTAATAAATTCCCTACCAAGTGTTTCTGGGGCGTTCTTTCCGGTTCTAGGCCAAAAAGGATGAAACGTCGCCTAGTAAGAGCGTAGCATTCGAAGATCACATGTTATGAGGTTTTTTCCTCTTCCGTACAGAGTCTACACGTAGTGGAATCATTGTGTAATCCCATCACATGAAGGTGTTTTAGCAAGCAGTGCTCCGTTAAAAATCCCACAATGGTGGATATCTCAGGCCTTGCGAGTTGTAGTACCTCAGTAGCCATGCGTGGGTTTGGTCCCCTTAGTATGAGCTTACTGATTCTGTGCCCACTTATCTGTTGCCAGTGAATTTGTTATTTTGTGGTTATCTATCTGTTCACTGCCTGTCGAGCAGATGTTTTGCTTATCCCAAATACAGGTTCGGGTCCTGTGAATGGTAGATCTAATCCCTCTTTGGCGAGTTCATCAGCCTTTTCATTTCCTTGGATACTTTTGTGCTCTGGGTTGCCAGATCATTTAGTATTCCAAGGCAGTTCCAGACAAGCTTTGACTTGATTCTGTTTCAATCAAGAGCCTCTAAGGCTGCTTGAGAGAATTAGGATGTTTTTTTTTTGTACTTCCTTCTTAAATTCTCTCGTATACACAATTAGATTGCATGTATTTCAGCCTGAAATACAGTGGTATGTTTTCCTAGTGAATCGATGATGTCGCATTTGGATTTAATTTCATGTACGCCAGAGCCTGTTCGCTTATTAGTTTTGGATCCATCCGTATACCATACGAGACCGCTAAGCAAGTATTTATCTTTCTCCTTATTTACCCCGTTCTAGTTGCAGTTAACCTAGAAGAGTCTGTTAAAGGTTAGGAGGGGTGTCATGTAATCTGATCCCATGTTTAATATAGAATCATTTACTTCATGTGTTATTCTGGTATGTTTTATATGTTCGAGTGGGTTCCAGTTGTTGGAGATTTCCAGTCTGTATGCACTCATTCTGGCCTCCCACTGTATGACTAGGTCAAGGCGTGGGAGGTTTAGAATGATTTCCATACAGGTTATCATGGGTCTTGGTATTGCCAAATATAGCCAGTGGACCATTTTTGGTTTTGATCCCCATGTTTTTCTGAATGCCCGTCTCATTTTACATTTGTTGGTCACTTTTTGTAAGTGTTGGTTCCAAGTAAGTTTGCTATCTAGGATTAGACCCAGATATTTTACTTGGTTTATTTTGTTTAGCCTTCCTCCAAACAGAGTCAAAGTTTTTAAAACCTCCATATATATGCACTTTGATTCACAAAAATACCTTCAAACATCTTTTTTATTTATAAATTGAGAAAACTATCCAATTAAAATTTTCTTTTAAGTCATTGATAAATTTCATCATCTCAATTTCGTTACTGCAAGCCACAAGCCCATCATCCACGTAAATTACTACAATTAACATTTGGTTGATATTCATACGTAGAAACAAACGTGGGTCAGTTGAACTATTTTATCATTTCTTCATTTCTGCTTCTTTCAACATTGTGGAAGCCATACAAGCTACGTTTCAGTTTACACACTCTTCTTGTATGATCATCAAATCCCATACAAAAAGGCTGTCTTCACGTCAAATTGTAGCAATTTTAGACGTTTAGATGCAGCTACACTAAGTACTGTTCTGACTGTATCATACCTTATTACAGGACTAAAGATTTCATCATAATCAATTCCAAATTTCTGGCTATAACCTATAACCAAGCTTTGAAATCGCTAACTCCAGAGAATACTTATATCGCTATATGTAAAGACTTCCTTTCTTCAATCTACTTTAATAAAAATGTTTATACCTCTTTATACCATAAATAAATTAATATTAAAAGATAAACCGTTTAAATGCACGGCACTGGTAATAAGTGGTTAGTTCCGGCTATACTTGTATAACAAAATAAGTTTCAGGAGCGATGTACACAATATTAATATTCGCAGAAAGGATGATATCTCTATTCCTCGACATTCCACTGCTATGTTCAAAAGTTCCTTTTTATATTTAATAGGCCGTATCCTGAATCTTATACCAACAGAGTTTAAAAAATTAAGTCATGTAACTTTTAAAAATAAGTTGAAATTTTTGTTACTTCGGGAACAGCTTTTGATCGATTTTAAAATATAAATATTAATTTGTGATTATTTGATTGATCTTTGTATATTTTTATATTTATTGTTTGAAGCAACGTTCACTAATTTTCATTGAGCTTCGTCTACTAGACTAGGTAGGTATTTATGATGTCATTGTTATTAATTGCAATTTTCATTTTTTTTTTCATTTTTTTGTGTATCCATTATGTATTTATATATGTACTACATTTAAGGGGTGTTTATATTTAAACTATTAATATTGAAAACCATTTTAGTCTGTCTTCTGATAGGCTACGATGAATACGATTCCTTTTCAGTATAGTAGATAATCCTTGTATTTTTGTTAAAACTTCTTGTGTTTCACTATTTTATGTATATGGATTCTGCTTCCTGAATAAATATTATTATTATACTATTTGGAGCCACCATCGCAAATAAGACGAAAGCGATGTTGCCAGTTTCCATTAACTTTCATGAGATTAGAGTTATTTTAAATGCACCTTATTATGTTTTTGTCGTGCTCGATACCATCTTTACAATGGCCATACTATTGCTGGGATATTTTAAAGAGAGGTTTGACAACTGTATTGATAAATAGCGGAAGGCGAAATGGTCGAAAAAGCCACAAAAGCCATCATAAAATAAAAGTTATTATGATGTAGTTGATGTAATTCCATAGATAGGTAAGTTATTTTTAGATTCAGAAGATTGATAACTGCCGATTTGATGTAATTAGTAAGTATTCACAATTTAATTTAATAAGGTGTTAGATTTGTTTAAGGACTTTGTTTATCATTATTTTCTCATAGCCTTAACGAAGTATAATTTAATTTTGGATCGATTCTCAATTCTTTTTAAAATATACCTATTTGTAACAAAACGTGTCTAGCTCGGGTAAAATAAAGTATTCTTGTTCAGCTCCTACTTGTTAATATAAGTGTTATTCTAGTATTCAGCAGGCTAGGTCCTAATTCCTGACGGCGTTCGACATCTTCTCGCATGCGGTGACATAACAAATGGTATTCATGAAAGCCTTTGCCGTAGCGAGTGATTCCGCATGTGTTGCTTGGCGAATGATTTGCAACGAACGGTCTTGACCATCTTGACCATTTGACAACCTTATCTCGCATGCGGTTACTATGGGTATCCAAGCAACTTACTTGTCACTGTCACGTTAGTTCTTAGAGGATAAATGACGTCCTCTATGACGAAAATAAGATGTCATAATGACGTCAGTCTGCTGCCTGGGTACTAATTTCACGTACAGTTATTGTTATTTGTAAATGTTATGTATGTAATAAATGTTTTTTAAATATTTGAATGAAAATATTTTTAATTTATATTTTTTGGAGATCTGTTACTTAAAAAACTAATATTTATGTTAAATACAGTATTGTAAATATTAGTTTTTAAGTAATGAATACCAAAAAACGTAAATAAATAAAGGACATTTGAACGAGTCGCGCTTAGTTAGGCTTGACACTCTTCTTTTTAATTTTCTTCTTTTATGCAGCCTCTAACTGTCAAGTTAATCAGCCAATTGTGTAGCTTGCGATGGTGGTGCCAACTAGTATGGCCGGAACTAACCACTTGTTACTAGTGCCGTGCATTTAAACGGTTTATCTTTTAATAATAAATTTATCTATGGGTTATACTCAACATCCCTTGGTTCAATAAAAACACGACTGTTTTAAATTGAACGCTTCAGTACGATCTTCTGTTTCTTTTATTTGGGTATCCTCTCATGTCAGAATTACAGGCAATGAGGAAGCTGATCGTACCGCGATGAATCTACCATCAGAAAACAATTATAAACCGTATTGAGCTAAAAGATGCATAATCAATGGGAAAATAATTGGCACAATGAAAATATCACTACTTAGAAACTTTGGGAAACTCAGCGCCATTTTAAAATGTCCTACCTGTCAAAGAAAAAAAACATCATCATTAGAAGACTCAGAATTGGACATACTATATCGACTCATAAACATTAATAATTATTACTGTCTGCCGAAGCACATCCTCTTTGCGAGAGCACTGTAAAAAGGCCTTAATGGTCAAACATGTAATATTGGAAGATTGTATTTACAAAACTCGAGCTAAAAATATTTTAAGTGATATGACTATTATTCTAAGATATAATACTAGTGAATTTGGGAAACGGTTCAATTATTTAAAAGAGGTGAATTTATTCAACCAAATTCAAATTAGTATGAGTTAAGGTTTTCACTATATAATTTTGTGAACTATTGTTTTTTAATGTAAATTTTTGTTGTGTCCAAACACCTAAAAACCTCTTTTTGTCACGTGTTTAATAAGTTTATTAGTCCCTCATCTGACTGCAAAAAGTGGCATGTCGTGCTTTTTTGCTTGCTATTTGTAGTTAGGGGAGGAAGTTAACAACTTGTACTATGTTTCAGTAGTGGGAGCTGTCGTGTAACCTGTCAAATTCAAAATATTTTTTCATATCGATGGAGTTATTCGTTTTTTTGCTGGCAGTTAAATAATTTGCTCCTAGACGTCTATAACAATAAAAATATATCTTTGTAAGTGTAAGTATTTATCTACATCGATAGTAGCAAAACCGGACGACAGAAAATTCTTACAAAAGGATTTTTTTATTGTTATAGACGTCTAGAAACAAATTATTTAATTGCCAGCAAAAAACAAATAACTCCATCGATAAGAACCATTATTTTTGAATCTGTCAGATTACACAACAGCTTCTAGCACCGGGACATAGTACATGTTGTCCCCTCCATCCCCTGTACAGATCTACAAATAGCAAGCAAAAAACACGTTTATTAAAAGCTTAACTTAAATCCTCTGTAATATCTAATATATTATTATACCTATGACAATGGCCCCTGATGCCAAAACACGTTAATTTTAATAAAAGAATATTGTATTTGTTACTGTGTGGGTGGTGTTAAATGATTCTTTTATTATGATTCTATTTTTATTCATGTACTCGGTCTCCTTTAATAAATACTTTGCTTTGATCTGCTTCCTTGAATAATTTTCTCATTTATTTATGTCTATATTAGCTATGTAAGACTTGGACCCATTTTATCCCTAATAGAGAGTACAAAGTCTCAATCATAGATGTGTTAATGCACAGAACTTATAATTTTATTTACTAACTTAAATGAAAAAATAGTGAAATATATGTCGAGCGACTAAAAAATTTGGTTTATATAAAAAAACATCCATTATGAAATCACTGACATCTAAAATACTGTGATGGATATTTTTTTCTGTGTTGATAGTTAATTAATTTAATGCTTCTGCTGCCTAATTTTGCTTTTACATCTTTCGTTATACAACGCTGTATATAAAATGTGTTTATCTTTTTACAATCGTTTTAATATTATAATAAAGTGAGTTGATTAATAGGTAATTTAGATAAAAACTATTTATAAAAAGTTATACAAGCTCAGACCTCTTAGACATTAGACGAATTTACGCACGTACTGATGTCCGTAAAGCAGGTTACGATGTTAATGAAACTTGTTGAAGAAACCATGCTTGGTCTGTTGATATTCACTCTCTTATCGCTGCAGATTACTTGGCACAGACCTTGAGGAACACAGAAATAAAAATTATATTTTTATTAAAAATTTGTTTCAATAATACCAGCTAATAAAATCGTAGATTTATTAATGAAAATTAAATTTATTTTTTGATCATAAATTCGTCAAATCAAATTTAGAGATTTGGTGAAATAAGTGGGAATTCCAGTGGCGGGTGGTGCATGGTGCATAAGTGCTGCAGAGCTGCAGAACTCCAAAAAATACTGCCTGTATTTCAACTACCCACTAAGCAATCAACAACTTAGTTTAATATTATCTAAGAACTTATCTGAAAATTTTCAAAATCACACTTGACTGACAGTGTTAAATTTAAACTTTTATCAAACTTACCTTTATAAATATGCTTCAACCTTTCAGGATTTTATTGTGGTTATACCAGGTGTTCCATTATATTTATTTTGAACCCTGTAACTTTTAAACTAGTTGAAATAACGAAATGCAGTTTTTACCAATCTTCTATTAATTTTCATAAGTTTTTTCCTTGTTCCTGTCGTTTTTTGCCCACATCTGGCTTAACCAGAAATGACATTCTGTATGTTCGTAGATAGACACCTGTTATTTCGAATTATTTTTCTCAATTCAATAGCCCACTATTTCTCAGATATATCTCACCGAGATATATCTTCCATAAGCCATATAAAGTTATAATGGAACAAATAGAAGAGCCGAAAGTAGCAGGTACGATTCATATCTAAAACAAAACAAGTCTCAGGATGTGAAATATACTCCAGATCCTTAAACCTAAATATAAAATAGGCTGTGAGCAATAGTGCCAGTGCGTAGTTCAAACAAAGCCAACGGGGATTCTCATAGCAGCAAAAGAAATAACCAGAAACAATGTCACTGGAAGGAATATGCTCATCAATACAGAAAGCAGACAAGCACTACTCACCCTGAACAGACCACGAATTTACTCAGTACTAGAATGTCACAAAGCTTTGGCCGAAGTATCCATCAAAAATGTGGCCAACTTAAAATGGATCAAAGGTCACGCCACATCGAAAGGTAACTGTCTTGCTGATTTACTAGCCAAGAGAGCAGCTAACCAAATACTTTTTGGACCTGGCCCTTCTATTGGCCTGACCAAATCGGTAGTGACAGACATAATCAAAGAACATTCCCTTGTGAAATTCAAGGAAAGATGGGATGAAACAAAAAACTGCAGAGTTGCCAAGGATCTCTTAAGTTATCCTGACAAAACTGCAGCAAACAAATACTTGACTGACTAGACAGAATCTGCGCCTAGTCACAGGCATTCTGACTGGTCATTGCCAAGTACGAAAGCATCTCCATATCATGGGAGTGTCAGAATCCGCACTCTGCAGAGGGTGCGAACAAGAAGATTAGACCATCGAGCATATCCTTTACGATTGCTCTATGCTCTCATTTATTAAAAGTTTTATGTTCGGCGAGTATCGGCTAATGCCGGCCGATATAAGATAATCACCTCATGGCGACGTTGTCAACTACATTAAATCTGTAGGCTGGCTCACGAGCTAGGAGGTGCCTATTATTTAAGGAGGATGCACAATGGGCCTAATGAGGCCTAAGTGTCGTGGGGGCAACCCACCCTCCACACGTTACAAATACAGAGAAGGTATTTATAAATAACAAGATTAATGTATTTAAAAATATAATGAATAACGTAATCAGTATAAAGTATCTTAATTCAATAGTACGATTTATAGTAGGGGCAGAAATTGGAAAGGCTTTTGGTAGGTGGAGAGGGGGTAAACGTCAAACCACGTCGAAAGGCTTCGAGAATTTCGCAGTAGTGATTACCTGCCAGTGTCGTTTCATAGAATAAGTAATTTTAAATAGTTACCGGTGAAACCGAACAATCGCATGTATTTATGGACTATAAATAATTATTAATTCTTTTTTTATAGTGTTGTAATAGAACTGGCGCTTTGCTCTCTTAAGATATCACGCTGATTATTTAAATCCAAGAGAAGTAAAACGTTTTCCTGGTTCCACTCCATGCAAAATAAATCCTAAAAACTCACTATATTCTGTACGGTTCTGTATGGTACAAATTTCCCGTCCAGGCTGAGCACGTACTGCGCACTGCCTCCTTTTGATGTACCGCCAACAAACGGATCGGGGCAAGGCCGTACGGAACACACAACGACGCAATTTGCAGCGCCTCGGAAACTCGTCCACATCTGCATGCTCATGCGTCCTCGGCTTCCCTTATACGCGTACGTGCTCAGATCTGTACCCGCCTTTATAGGGCAAATACATGTAAAAAATTTATTGTGTGAATCAAATCGGCAATCATCGCATCCATTTTTGTTTTAAAATTAACTTTTATTGGTTGCTCAGGTAAGTAAAGGCTTACATTTTAAGTTGTTAATTATATTTTTTCGGTATGTTAAAGCATTTGTTTTTTTCGATTCATTATGGCCTTAGATTATATAAACCTTAGATGGAACATAAAACACTGCGCATAATCCCGCTTTTAAACTATTCACACCGACGAATCACAGTTGAGTAAGTAATAGTACGTCACATGGCAGAGTGTTGTCCGTTCAAATTTAATTCAAATTGTTGTGTCAACGAGAATGAATTTTATTATTTTAAAGACTTAAATTGTGGAAATTAAGGCTGAAAATGCCAAGGTGTGTTGTAAAAAACTGTGTTTATCATAAAAGTGCGAAGTGTGATGTCGACAAAGGAAAATTACATTTATTTCGGTAAGTTATTTAATTTGTAGAGATTTTGTCGACCGCCATATTTGTATATTTGAAAATAAACAGAACCGGACTTGCTCATTGGAACATATTAGAAGTAACATAAAAGGTTTTTATTGTAAACTATTTACTATTTCTTGTTTAATTGGGAATCTTTCTTTAAGCAGTGGAAAGAGTAACATACAATCAAATACAAACATATCAATTTAATTTCCAATTTATTTGTTTCAAACTTCACAACGGGTTTTAGGGTTTTAATTGTTTTTAAAACTATTTATTCGATATTTATTTATAATAATATGAGGTAGACCTATTTAATTCATATTTTGTTTAAAAATTATTATTTATTTAATATTAATATTCTCTTTATTTAAAATGTCGCCAGCTTATTTAACCGTTTTATGAATAGATGCATAAAAATTTGTGACCACGTATGTGTCTTTTAGATTTCCAAAAGACGTTGTCAGGAGGGAGCGGTGGAGAAGAGAATTAAACGTGGATAAGGAAAACTTATATACTAATTCAAATGTATGTCATTTACATTTTCGTCGAGATGATTTTGATTTTCAAATATCATGTTTTGCGATACATTTAAAAGAAACCGCTGTACCCCGTTTAGTAAGTAATCTGTTTTAAACTTCATTTATTAAAAATCAGTTATCAGGTGCGTTTTAATCATCCGCTTCTGCTTCGGAATTGTCGGTTTTCTTGTTTTAATCTGATAGGTTAAAACGGCTCGTATAACCATAAAGCGACTACAGAACAACCTGCGGTATTATAAAAAGAAGGTTGGAACATTAACAAATGTTATTAAATCCCTTCAAGGCAAAGTTCCCAAAGAAATGTTGGAGAGTTTAAAACAAATTGGACCCAACGAAGAATTTCTACAAAGGCAGATACGTGCAAAACATAAATATGGTGAACAATTAAAGGCTTTCGCTCTCAGTTTACATTATTACTCACCACAGGCATACAATTTTGTACGAAATACCTTCAATTCTGCACTGCCTCATCCAAAAACATTATCAAGGTGGTATAAATCAGTTATTGGAGAGGCAGGATTTTCAGAAGAGGTTTTTAAACTACTTAAACTCAAGGCAGAAAATACTAATTTTAAACTTATTTGTAATTTAGTTATTGATGAAATGGTCATTCGACAACATGTTGAATGGGATGGTACTAAATATTATGGGTTTATTGATTTTGGAGCCCACATTGAAACCGACTGTAATCCTGTAGCAAAAGGAGCATTGGTGTTTATGTTAGTTTGTATAAATGAGATGTGGAAGCTTCCTTTAGGATATTTTTTAGTAGATACATTAACAGGTAAACAAAAGCATAATTTGTTGTTACATTGCTTAAAATTCTTACATGATACAGGAATACAGTTGGTTTCTGTAACTTTTGATGGTGCATCTAATAATGTTACAATGATTAAAGAGTTAGGGTGTAGTATGGATTCTAACAACAATAAATCGACTTTTAGAGATATACATTCTCAGAAGCAAATAGCGATTTTTTTTTATCCCTGTCACATGATCAAATTATTAAGAAATACATTAGGTGATAAAAAAATTCTTATTGATGGTGACGGTAATTTAATTAAATGGGAATATTTAATTAAATTATCAGAACTGCAAGATGAGGAGGAAGTCCACTTGTCGAATAAGGTAAAAAAGTCGCATATTGACTTTAAAAATCAAAAAATGAAAGTGCGACTCGCTACTCAATTATTTAGTAGTTATGTGGCACATGCAATAGAATTTTGCAATGAAGTTTTAAAACTAAAACAATTTGAGCAATCAGAGGCAACAGTAAAGTTTATTAGAAATGTCAATAACTTATTTGATATATTCAATTCTCGACATATGGCACAAGTTGATTTTAAGAAACCCATAAATAAATTAAATTTTTTAAAATTAATAATTTTTTGGAAAACATTTCGGAATATTTATCCTTCTTAAGATTAATAGATGGCGAACTGTTATGTTGTAGTGGCAGAAAAATGGGCTCAGTAGGATTTTTGTTTTGTATAGAAAGCCTTAAATATTTATATAAAACATTAATTGATATTGAAAATAGTTTCCTTGTATACATTCCAACCTATAAAGTAAGTCAAGATCACATAGAATTGTTTTTTGGTCTTGTTCGGTCGATGGGAGGCTATAATAATAATCCTACCGCAAGACAATTTAAGGCAGCGTACAAGAAACTGTTAGTGCACTTAGAGTTAAGAGATTCATTTAGAGGGAATTGTATTCCATTGGAAGCAATTTCAGTGTTTTCACCTCTAGATATTATCAATAAATCATGTGACAGGGGCCGAATAACAGAACATGTTGATAGCGAAGAAGAATTAATAGATGATGCTCTATATGAACACATATTTAATTTAGATGTGACTGAGTTTAAGCAAGAAGTTATTGTTTATATCTCTGGTTATGTTGTTCATAAAATATCAAACTCTTTAAAGTGTGAAAACTGTTTAGAGGCTCTCATAGGGGATAGGTCAGATTATTTTCTCTCGCTTATCAACCAAAAAGATAAAGGACAGCTGTTTTACCCCTCTAAAGATGTTGTATTTATATGTATCACAGCAGAAAAAATAATGCAAACGTACTGCAAAGAAACAAGTTTGAATATTAATAAGTTAACCTCTTTAACATTATATATGTTAGTGAATACAAATCTTTTCTCTAAACTGGATAACCACTTTAAAGACAATTACGGGTTAAGCTGCCACTATGGTAATTTAATAAAGTTAATAGCATCCATTTACATTACGGTTAGGATTCATTATAACAATAAAAAGATGTTTGACAAAAGCAAGAGCATGAGATCTGTGTATAATAAATTAATATTATTTAAAGATCAATAAACTAAATTCTTTTGTTATTGTTATTTTTATTTGTTTATACAGAATTAGTTTTCAGTGTGGTAGCGGATGATATCTCCGATATTATATAAGCTAAAAATAAGTTATTTACTATATACACAGGCGGCTATTGCATAGTTACCAATACGTTTGCTAATGTCGAAGTGAAAACTACAGAGAGCATTAGTGTGATCAGGAAACGAATAATCTCAACGTTGCTGTATGTACTGTTCGATATGGATAGGCATACAGCGAGAGATATCCCCACGCTGCTGGCTGGCTACGTTGATTTTATTCGTTTCCTGCTTACGATAATGATAACTGTAGTTTTTTCTTGGACATTAGCAAAGCGTATTGAAAAGCGTTCAATATCCGACACTGCATATGCAACCATAAGCTGCTTACTTTAAAAATATGTTGATCTACACAGAGTGATTCGTAACTCTACATGGTGAAGCAAAAATAAATTTTTCTACACCCACACGGATATTAGCTTATCTACGCACAGACTACAAAACGAAAACGTATGCTATTGCATTCAACTGAACGAATATATTTCATATCCATTCTAGGTATTGAGAACACTGCAAAAAAATAAAATACATCAATCACAGTTCATATTTTGGACACCCAACTACTATATGAACTATATGAAACTAATTTAAGTATTAAAACTGGAATCCTAAAAGTCGCGATGTAGATGAAGACAGAGCATCTACCGTCCACGCAAAAAGCCCGGAATTGATCTGGGCTGGGCACTAATTGAATTAAATCTTTTTTTCATGTTTATTTAATTATTAATAAAATTCATAAATTATTTTAAAATTAGTTATTTTGTCTTAATAACCTAAAATATTTTTTAAATTTGTAGTTTCTTTAGTGGGCCGTAGAAAAAATATACTGTACAACTCGAGTAGATTGTCCATAATATCGCACTTAGACGATTGTGCTCAAACTTCGTCTTCGTGCGATATTGCCATCATATCCACTCTTATTGCACTTTATTGTAAACCCTATATAATATTTCACTTATTTTAATGCGCTTGAGGAGCCGAGTTCAACCAACTCTCACATTTGGGGTCTAAAGTGAATAATTACGGAGTTAAAAGATGTTACAAAATAAATTTAAAAAATGTTTCCTTCACCACTTAAGTATAAATCTCCCTGTATATAAAGATTTTTTCAAAGCAAGAAATACAAAGTTACTTACGTGCTGGCCATGAATATTTGCCGGCGCATTGGCCATTATGAAGAGGAGCCTTAAGACTAACCAGTCTTAAACTGCATTATAAATATTATAACATTTTATTTTAACATAATTATTAACATTTCGCTTAATAATTTGTAAAACAAATTTACTATCAACTGAAGTCAAAAAATTTCTCATAACTTTTCATGTTTTAAAAGTTACCAAAATTAGGCACTATAATGCAAATATTATAAGTCCAGCCCATAACATCTCCCCACTCTTTCCACCCAGTTTTTCGGTTTTGACAAAATTCGCGCAGCGGCAAATGCTTCCTATGTTACCTCTATCCTTTCTAACCTCTTTGATTATGGCGTAAATCTTCATGTTGCTAATTTGGAATACTACATATGATGCAAATTTGGACTATTCCAAATTATATTTATCTTTTTACGCCAGAGGGGGGGGTAGTGTTTTTCGATTGTATGTAGATCTACATTATATATAAAATGTCCCTATGTATGTGTGTAGGCATATTTATTGTTTTTCTCGTTTAAGTTCAGTATTTTTGTAGTCAGGTTTTTATCTTTTTTTCCAGCAATCTTTTTTGTAATATTTGATTTTTACCTTTGTTTTAGTAATGCCACCCAAAAAATCTCCTAAAAAGAGGCAGAACTGGAATCCAGAAGATATGGCCGCTGCTGTGCTGGCAGTAAGGGAGAAACAAATAGGATACCTTAAGGAA
This sequence comes from Psylliodes chrysocephalus, assembly GCA_927349885.1. Classification (NCBI taxonomy): domain Eukaryota; kingdom Metazoa; phylum Arthropoda; class Insecta; order Coleoptera; family Chrysomelidae; genus Psylliodes; species Psylliodes chrysocephalus. The sequence goes on from OV651822.1 coordinate 38,965,129, forward strand.
TCCATATACTTTAAGGTACCAAGAACTACATTATTTAGATCTGTTTCTGAAGAAAAGGATACACCAACTGAACAGCGTGTTCGTAAAAATATTGGGCGAAAACCTCTTTTTAATAAACCCGTTGAATCTCTTTTGGTCGAATATGCGCTTACAATGGAGTCCAAATTTTACGGATTAACTCAAATAGATATAAGATTAACTTACCAACTAGCTGTTAAAAATAACATTTTAAAACCCATTTACTTTCAATGCAGCTGGCCGCTATTGGCTAAAGCGGTTTCTGCCGCGAAACAAAAATATTTTGTCTATGCGAAAGGCGACTGGCACGTTATTCGCGAGAGCCCTTGGATTCACAAAAGAACGTATGGATGAGTTCTATAATATTTTAGAACAAGTCTACGAAACAAAGAAGTTTACGGCTGATCGAATTTTTAATGTAGACGAAACATTTAAAAATATCCAAAAATTATTGCTAGACGCGGTAAAAAGCAAATTGGCGCAATTAAGTTAGCGGAAAGAGGTTTTCTTATTACAGTGGTGGCATGTATGAGCCCAGCTGGTATATTCAATAGGCAAAGCACATACGTCTGGATGGATTCAAACTAATCTATTCACACAGTGGTTTGAGCACTTTATTCCATAGACAAAACCATCTGAAAAGTGGCCAGTCTTGCTAATTTTTGACGGGCATTATAGCCATACAAAAATATAGATATTGTTGACATGGTAAGGGATAATAACGTCACGCTGTTGTCGCTACCCCCTCATTGTACTCACAAGTTTCATCCTTAAGACAGATCATTTATGGGCCCTTCAAAGATATATTATAGTGAGGAGGTACGCATATGGCTTCTTGAAAACAATTAGACATTCCAAATAAAATAGCTACCAGTGGGTTTTGACAGGTTATGATATGGTAAAATTATGGCAACCCTGTAGGCCTGGTGATTTGACGAGGCCAATGAAATAGATAGTTACATAGATTGATCATCTATATTTTTCAAAATAAACATAAGCATATGCCTTGAAGTAAAAATGTAGGTAATTATTTTTTTATTATATTCAAAGGCTATATATTGGTTTGTAAACACATTTTTGCAAAATAGAGCAATCTATATAACTATTAATGTATTATTGACCCTGTCAATAACAACAGGCTCGCAGGATTGCCATATCTAAATATTAGTTCCACTTTTCAGCAGTTTGCAAGAAGAGGAATTTTTTAAGTTTGTCCAGCATTTTGTTAGAAACGTCGGTGCTCAAAAGAACATCCAGTTTTGTTGTTGTTAGATTACCATGACTCACACTTATCCATAGATGTTTTAAATTTTTTAAAAGAAAACGGAGTCTGCCATTTGTCATTTGTCACACGGCATGTAATGTCTGGATGAGGAATCATGCATGACAATTTATGATATTCCTAGTATCGTAAATTCATCACTTTCTTTGGCAGCTACGCAGATGAATATTATAATTGGTTTTAGAGTATCAGGCATTTTTTCTTCAACAGGTTAATTTTTGATAATTCTTACCTAACATTATAACAGATCGAAAAGATCCAAAAGAAGGCACTTCTGATCGGCCTGATTTAAAAAAAAAGCACCTCTGACCGGATAAATACAAATGAAGGCACTTCTTATAAAACAGATCTAAAAGAAGGCACCTCTAACCAGTGGCGGTTTGCCCGTAAGGGCACTTGGGCACGTGCCTTAGAATAATAAACCAAAAAAAAATAACTTACATATTTTATATTTTCCTCAATGCATAATATTATTTTATTTAATATTCATCGCAAACCGCATTGGCACGACACTGGGCGACCGGGCGTTGAGCGACGTTCCGAAGATGGGCACAGTAAATGTGTGCCTCTGTTGTTTTATCTTCCATTATGATGCGAAAAACAAAGACAACGACAATATCGCTTAGCAAGAGATGAACACATGCGATGGATTATACGTCACAAGCAGGGCGCTGTCCCAGATTAACCTACATCAGATACGAATGTACGCGGCGGCAATAGCCTAGAGCTCCCACCACTTTCTTCCTAGATCCAGCGGAAGAAATAGTACGGACGATTGCGTTGGCTCCAGTTTCAACAGAACTTGCGACCGTTGAACGTTTAGTCCGACCGCCTAGGTTACAACAAATCGCTGAACTTGTGAATTTGTGAAATTTATTATGACGGGATATAAATTTGTAGATGTTGTACATCTGAAAATAGAGAAAATTTTAATTTTTCTTTTGGTATTGTCTGACTTTTTCGAGGATTTCAAATCTATGTTTGCATATTTAAGAGTATAAAAAATTCTGAGTCTTATAAATAATTTAATGGTGTACATTTTCGCAAATTGTTGGCAAGGATGACCAAATTCTATTTTGTTCATCTCAAAAACGTATGCGTTGGAATTTCAAGGCTTAGTTGACGAACTATCAAATAGAGATATAAATATTTTTTCTAATTTGAAAATATAAAAAAAAAATTTTCGCTGGGAGATTTTAAATTGCCAAACACCTTTTCTTTAGAGTCGTATGCTTTAAAATGCGCTAACAAGTTAGAATTATTAAGTAAATTGCATTCTTCTGAGAAATTTACGCAAATTTCGTAAGAGTGGATATGTAATAATTTTTTGATTAAATAGCCACATACATAGTTAAATGCATTTTGAGTGGTCACATTTAGCTTCCTGTAGTCACATTCAGAAATCGTTATGGCCCCAACTGATTGTTTTGAAATATATTTAATTTTCATTAAGCGGAGAACTTGTTTACCCAATGGAAAAACGAATCCAGGGATTCATTTCCATTGTGTGCCCCACTGCCGCTAGTGCTCACGAGCCCTCACTGCCTCTAACCAGTCAGATCCTAAAAAAAAGCAATTCTAATCAGCCAAATCCAAAAGAACGGACTCCTGATCGACCGTTCTCAATTAATCAGTTTGGGGAAAAAATACTTTCAAAACCTAACAGCCCTATTATGTTGCCTTTAGAAAACCTGAGACCTTTTTCTAAAGCTGCGCCTAGGAAAAATACAATAAGAGGCCGAAAGAGACGATTAACTGCTATACTGACTGACACCCCTATAAAGTACGAACTAGAGCAAGAAAAGGCTGAAGCAAAAAGAAACAAGTCAATGAGCGAAAATAAAAAAAAGCAAATAAAATAAACCAAAAAAAAATAAAGAAAACGTAGAAACTGAAGAAACAACTGATGACGACTAGGATTCTGGAACTAACAGCGGCGACGAAGACGTAGACTGGGCGAATATTGACCCTGTTGAGTTTGATGAGCTAGAGAGATATCCTATAAAAGATGATATTGTGTTAGTAAAACTGCTAGACAGTGAAGATCCCCGCTCGAAGAGAAAACATTTTAACCTAACCTAACCTAACCCCAAAAGAGGGGTAGGTTGGTTTACTAAACAATGGATTCAAATAATACTAATACTAATAAGTTTCTAATTTTGGTCAGTTATTTTTTATATTTTTTTACAATAGAAGTAAGACTTCAATAAATTCTTTAAAAAATAAAAAAAAAACACAAAAATATTATTTTTTTTCTAAAAAGTGTACCTACCATCCCCTGTCTTCTATCTTCAGTAAACGAAGGTGACCAAAAATTATGCGATGAAGCAGAGCCCGAAGCTCAACATTCTACAGAACAAGTAATACTGAGTCCCTATTCAAAAAGCGTTTCAACAGAATCAGGAATACAACAGTTAGCAAGTAGCTCTGGTTTGTGTGTGACATCATCTGATATTTCACCAGTGCCATTACCAAAGAAGCGAAATTCCAATAGAGGTCGAAAAGCAACAAAATCAACAATACTCTCTAGTTCTCCATACAAAAGAGAACTTGAGGAAGCTGCAAAGAAAAAATACCAAATTAACTTTTAGTAAGACTATGAAGAAAGTTAAGCAAGTAGGAAAAATGGGAAAAGGAAAAAGAAACCAAAAATCAGAGGACATAGAAAGAGATAGTAAGTCTAATGCAAGCTTCAATATTTCCACTTCCTCAGAAGAACTTGCCTCGACAATTAATTTAGATAGAAAGACAAAAGATTAGGAGACAGTATGTTTTTTCTGCGATAGGAAATTTAGCGAAGATGCAAGGGGAGAGCAGTGGGTTCAGTGCCTCACATGTGAGTCATGGGTGCACTGTGATTGTGCCGGATATGACGCCGGAACATATGTGTGCGACTTCTGTAAATAATCTGCCTAATTTTCCTTTTTAATAAATGTTTGGTTACCACTTCAACCATGTTTCATTTACCTTTTTAATAAAAAAGCATGCTCTGCTATTTTGGAATATTCTAAATTGGTGGTATTCCAAATTAACTGCATGTTACGTAGACAGAGATTTTTGATACTTTATTTTTCATTAGTGAACAAATACTTTTAAATTAATTTAAAAACTTTGACATTCTCGCATGGCGTAGTACATATCTAGATCTAAGACATGTTAATTATTTTATTTAAAATATTCAACATTTAAATTTTTTGCAATTTTCTTTGAAACTACTCTTCCGAATTACCCTAATTTCCTCTACATTTAGATACATTATGTATATTTTCAATTAATTTATTATTTAATTTTTGATTTATCTATTCGACTGGATCAGACAATTTATTTTTAGAATTCCAAAATATTATATAATTTTTCAATGATAATAATAACCTCTTCTGACTGACGTCAATTAACGCACGCGCTCGAATAATAATTTGAATTTTAAGAAATTCAAGCTAAAAGATAAATTCATTATTAATCTGCAGAATATTTCAAGGCTGTATTTAGTTGTTTCGTAAGTTTGAACAAATTGTTGGTTCCATCAAAGAGCGCCCCACCCTTTGGTTCAGCACATAAATATCTTTAAGGAGTTTTTCTTTTAAATAAATCATAGCTTGGCACAATACAAAGATAATTATAAATAAGCAGACATATTAAAATTAGTATTTTTATTTGTTGTGCAATTCGTTCAGTGCGAAGTCATGGTTGGGGAAGCAAAAGCGATACTAGCGCTAGCTGCGGATAATTCGTGCATTTAAGGGCGATATTTTGTAATTTTGGCATATAAACTAGACGTATACATTTTACTTTTTTACAAAAAAAAAAAAAATAGGTAGAAACAATACAATAAGCAACTAGAGTAGCTGTGTTGTAAATTGTAAATATACTAGCAAAAAAAAGTGGAAATTAAATCAAAGAAATAAATTGATAGCTGTACAGTAAAAAGAAAAATTACCTGTATTTTTGTAATAATAACAGTAATACTGGAAATAGCAGTAGACATCATAATCTTAAAAGGTTATAAATAAACAATAAATTATCATTTTATGATGTTCTTCAACATCCTTTTAATCTTAAATATTCACCAAGAACTAAATTTCTACCTTTGATTATTGGATGTGGCTGGAATGCAATTTTGTAACTTACTGATAGGAAACCATTTTTAATCATTTATTCTCTTTTCTCTCGAACAAAAATGAAAATATAAATAACAATCCCTCTGTTTATATATTTTAACATTACGCTATTATTTAATGGTATTTTTCTTTTATTTTGACAGAATAGGTTAAAGGTCTATTCTCACTATAGGGCAAGCCATGATCAAGTCACGGTCCAGTCACGGTTCAATCAAAAATCATTTGTCATAATTTTAATGCTTTTAAATGAGATTTAGTTTAAACCATTCACACATGCCGGTCATCGAATAAGCAAGCCACGGTCAAGTCAAGGGCCGATCATTTTCAACAATATTTGACCGGACCGTGACTGTCCGTTGACGCGCTGACCGTCTAGTGTGAATGCTCAACGACCAACCAGCCAGACAAAAAAAGGAGCCTTCAGTAGTATAGAAAAGGATAGAGTGATTACTGTATATGTTTAGATTTTCTTTAAAATGGCTGTCGTAAAAAAATTTGACCTGAAAACGTTAAAATTTTAATCTAAATGGTGCGTCAAAAAATTGTTTTGAAATTCTTCAATTTTCATTCCATAATAAACAAAACATCATCCATAAGTTTTTCATGCAACGTAAAAAATTCGCCTTCGGTTTTTCTTTTTTTAGCATTGGATGTTCTTAAATTATTCTTTTTCTTTTATTTTTTATATTTTTTTGCTGTTCTTCCGCGTCCAAAATAAGTGCGATTTTAATTAATGAAGTTGAAAACATTTTTTAAGATGCTACAAGCAAAAATACTCCTGAAAAATACACTCATTCACGATTATCTGCTGTACGTTGGGAAAACTAGTCGAATATGACGATGACATGACCCAATAATGTGAATGTTTTCGAAAAGATCGTGACCGGACCGTTACTTGATCGTGCCTTGTCCGGCTAATATGGATAGACTTTTATTCTTTAAAGACTTATTAGACTTAGGCAACTTCTCATACATTTTCCCGTAAATACTGTTGCCTACCTTTATTTTATTATTTATTATAATTAGTTTTTTGTAGTTTAAGCGATAAAAATATATAATAATAATAAATTAATGTTTTATTTATTTTACAAATCCATATATATTTATTGAAACTAACATATATACTTTTTAATTACGAATTCTATTATAAATTATATTGTCAGTATAAGCAAAAATAGTCCGTTAGTACATAAATGAATTGGCGCAGCAGTCACGCACAGAGTGAATACTGAGATATATTTAACAGTGTACTGGGACAACTTATAAAATCGAAATATCTTAAAATATATTTCTTTATACTTGAAAAAAGAATGGGATATCTTTTTAGTATTAACTCAAAAATCAATTAAATGTAACATGTATATTTGCCAAAAAAATAATTTTATAGACTGCAGTACCAGAAAAAATATATTGATCTGGATAGCTTTTCTTTTCTTCGTTCAAAATTAAAACAAGATTAATTCCGTTGAATGAAACGTAGAATATGATTATGCAAAAATTAGAACGAATAAATTTAAACAATTCAGTTCATATAAATGGTATTCACATAATACGCCGGCAGCTGTAGATAAATCATTAATCAACCACTATAAAGCAATAATACCTATAATATTGCTACCTTGAACTTCACCATGGCGTAAGTTCATAAATTGTATTCCATTGACGGTGAAAAGTCCACACGTTTGGGATCCACATGTTATGTAATCTTTGAAATTTACCAATCAACGTCAATAGATGAAGATGAGTCAAAAACTAAAGATTCCATTTATTTTAGATATCCTGAAATTAATATTAATGTATTAGTGACATGAAATATGAATTGAACAATAATAATAGAATATATTATTATATTAGTATTGCTCTACGAGTGGCGAAAATTATTTGTGACAAGTAAAACAATATTCTTTTTCTACTGTGATCGACAATAATACCCAAGAATGTTGGCTATTCGGAATGAAACTTTTAAGGGTGTCCTTGTTTATATTAACAAGATTAAGACACAAGAGGAACAACGAATCTTAGAGAGAAAATTCATTCTGACTATCGCATTGCTTGAAAACGGTTTACATGTGGGCTAATTATCTCAAATTTTTTACTATATTTTGTGTTAAAGATAATTAAATTACCTATTATATTATTTCTACTTAATCATAGTTTTATTTAGAACTTCATTAAGCAAGATACTAAAATAAAAAATAATAAATGTAAACAAAAGCTTTCGAAGCAATAAACATCTTAAATAAACAATATTACATATTATTAAAAAAAAACAAAAATTATGAACTTTAAAAAAATATAGAAATGTAATACAAATTTCACAGTACGTAAATATGCAAATATCCCAGACAGCACAAGTAAATCCTTTGGATGTCTATCGGAGGTCCATTGATGGACATATCGGCTGTCCAAAGGACGTTCAGCATTTTACCAAAGAATATCGATTGGACTATACAAATGGGCGTCCATTTGGACTCTATGAAAGGTCCATGTATAGACTCTTTTTGTATTGCTTTTGGACAATTTATGGACATCTGATGGACATCATCTCGGACATCATCACCTACATTAATGGGAAATTAAATAATTGCTACTAAGTACACATTTTTATTGTCCTAAATAATATCAAGCATGTATTGGTTTTATACGCACCCATTTCTGTTGACCTTCTCAGCCATTTTCTTAAAGGTATTTCGCTTACTTTTTAAGCAGCATCATTGTCACTTAGCAGTGGTTAAAAAAATACACAACATTTTAATAAACGCCTTGATCAGGCAAAACTGAGAGTTAAAAATGTAAAGCTTTTAAATAATATTAAATTAACTAATACGAAAATATGCATTGGCTAATGTACTTTACCCTTATACTTACATATAAACAAAAAACTGCCCATTGTTTCTTTAAATGACCATTTTAATTTCATACTATCATATGTGAATTCTTTCGGGAGGGTATTAGAAATTATGGCTACAAACATCTTTTTATAAGTTCGTACAAGTCTTTGCCCTCTGGTTTTGGTAAAATTACAATAAAAATATGTATTTGTGAACATTAAAGAGAAATAACTTATGAAACCACTTTCAATGCATTATTTCTTAAACGTTACAAAACGATTATATTTTATTTATTAAAAGTAAAGAAGCTGTAAGTTATTTAAATATAGTTGTATCTTCTAAACAGCCTTTTACTTCTGCTAAAGTCTCATGCAGTACAAATAGAAACTTGAATTTTTTTTTTTTTAGCTTTGGAGGTTTTCTCACCTCTATTAGTTACAATAATAATTGTTTGACATTATCTCGAATTTGCATTATATTAGCTTTTAATAAAGCAATTTTCTTAAATAGGTATATCATTTGAAAAAGGTCTAAAAGAACGGGATTCTTTGAACGTAAATATTAAGTTTAAAACAAAATTTTTAGATTAAATTAGTTTAAAACAAACGATTTGCGCCAACTCATTTTGTACTCAGTATGACTCTTTTATTCTAGAAGAAGTTTTATTAAAGCGAGTTCTAGAGAAAGATGATGACTTCAAGAACAGAAGACGGTTGGTCTTTCCAAAGACTAGAGTAACCGAAGTACTTTGTTCATCAGGAGAACAGCTCGGTGTTAAGAAAACCCTTCAGAGAGTTCGTAAAAGGTTTTATTGGCTTAGATATTGCCTTAGATATTGCTAGACCATTCCCCATGACCGAGGGTTGTAATAAATACATAATGGTGGTTATGGATTATTTCACAAAGTGGGTGGAAGTATACGCCATTCCACATCAATAGGCTGCAACTGTTGCAGACATGTTAATAAAAGAATTTATTAATAGATTTGGAGTGCCCTTGGAGATCCACAGTGACCAAGGTAGAAATTTTAAAAGACAGAAGAGGTGTGAAGAAAACCAGAAATACGGCGTTTCACCCACAGTCAAATGGAATGGTAGAACAAATAAATGAGACCATTGGCAAATACTTATCAAAAGTAGTTTCCAACCATCAGCGAGATTGGGATAAATATATTTCGCTCTTCGTAATGACATATAGATCCGCTGTTACTTAATCAACGGGCCAAACATTAGCAATAGTCATGTTCGTTTGCGAAATGAGACTACCGTGTGACCTCGAGTTTGGATGCCGACCTGGAGAAGACATATCCGGTGAAGATTATGTGATCCAACTACGGTGAAAAACAAAATGAAGAAGCGATACGATACCCAAGCCACAGAAGGATGTTTCAGGGAAGGCGACAAAGTTTGGCTCCATAAGCCAAAAAATCAAAAGGGTTATTCTAAGAAGCTTCAAAGGTCTTGGGAAGGTCCGTATCTCATCAAGAAAGAAATCAATGATGTAATTTACCGTATAAGTAAGATCCCGAACGGTAAACCGAAGGTAGTGCACCAAAACCGGCTGGCGTCATTTGAGGGTGACCATAACGAGAAAGAAGAAGTAAATCAGCTCCAAGAAACACCTGACCATGTCTTTGAAAAATTTATGGGTGCATATGGACCGGAAAAGCAAGACATGGTGTTACAACCGAGCAACAATAAGATCTGCTCGCGGTTCCTAAAGATTACTCTCTGATCCATAGAACTTCCGCCAACATCAACGACGCTCGAAGTCTGACATCTGTGTTTCGAAAAAAGTTGGGTCGATTGCCATAACCTCAAGATCAGTTACCAACCT